>CAUYUJ010006726.1:0-50000 GCA_963575745.1 Prorocentrum cordatum | reverse complement strand
CATCCCGTGCACGTTCTCGAAGTTCCCGAGTTGGGCAGACGTTTCCCGAGTTGGGAATTCTACCGGGGAGGAAGAGGGGCAGGTGTTGGAGGAACGAGAATCCCAATCCACCCCACGACACGAAACTAACCCAAGACCGACCCTGGGGCACAAGATTAAAGAATAATCCTCTGAAGACGATCGCGGGCGATGGTTTTGTGATGATGGTTCGACGATGACGACTGATGACCCCGCGTGGCTGCTGACGACCCCATGCTCCCGCCTCCGGTCATGATCTCTTTCTGGCAACGTCTTTTTCAGCTACGCACGCGATGTCGCGATACCCTGCTCGACTAGCAAAGCGTTGAATCGAATTGATGCCTCGTTCCACTCAGCGAGAAAACCTGGCTCCATGCATCAGTATCTGATCACACCAGATTATTTGTAATTATGGATTATGCCTGCCTCGTGATCATAACCTCGACAATCCTATGAAATCAAAATGCCTTGTAGACATTGTCGCTGGTCCTGCGCTGGCGCTGTGACTCTCTCTGCTCGTCTCTGCTCAATGCTCTGCCCCTGCGTGGCATCCACTGAATCGACCTGTTCTCGGCCCACTCCGTGACTGCAGCGTTGTTCAAACGACCTGTACACGTGCAAGCCTGGGTCTCGCGAAGACAGAGAAACGCTGCGTGTGCGAATTACGGAAGAAAATGATAAGTGGAAAACTGTGGATGAATCACCCTCTTGCCCCAACAACAGGCCGCGTCACCAGCAATTACAGGAGCTCTATTATTATAATAGAGCGTGTCGGCGTCGTTGTGTTTCAGAGCGTCGAAGAGACGGCATTCAGAAGACGCCAATGAAACAACGGTGCCTTTGGCACGCAAGGTACGCATGATGAGCGAACAAATATCGAGTTGCACCTCGCCTGAAGATGCACGCACCATGTGCGAATCCACTATGGTTGTTGTGTTTGGACCTGAATTGTGAGCCATGAGTGGTCCGTGCGTGAACTTCAACCCGCGCCCCATGCGTATGCCGAAAATCGGTTGTCCATTTCCATCCTCAGGAATATGCAATCGCACCACGACTGAAGGGAAAGATGTACATGTCCGCTTGATCCCATCAATTTGATATTTTGGGCCTATGATGATATTGGTGGCTGCCGCATTCGGTCCCAAAAAGCTTTCGTTGAGGCGATGAAGGTGGTAATGCCTGGGGAGCCGCATGTACTGACGCTGGTTTGACGAATTGCACGGCGACTTGCCTGGATCGGTACCCACTATGTCTGAGGCAAGGCCGTTGGAACCATAATAGCTGAAGCCAGAGGTGATAGTAAGATCCACACGGTCAAGGAAAAGTCCAGCTCAGTTGATGTCATATAGGTAATCGTGCACTGAAGCGCTTGGTAGCAGGACTGCAGCCCCGTGAGAGCGGATCCATTCACGCATAGAAGGAGCCTTCTCTCCTCCAGGGAACATGGGATCTGTGACGATGAACCCCTCCAAGCAACTCGAAGGCTGCACTTCCACCATTTTCTGAGAAAGAGCTTCGAAACTTCAAAACAGTACCGTATCGGGCTTGAGCGGACACATCTACAGGCGGAAAGAGAATCGCCGTGGCCCCACTGAAGGCCAGGTCTACCGAATCGGCATCGCTTCTCGTCTACATTTTCGGGTGTATCATATTCTTGTTGGCGTGGTCTCGTCTACTTTTCGGGCCGTCTCGTCTACGTTCGGGGGCGTTGTCGCCAACTTTTTTGAATGGTCTTGTCTAATTTGACTTTGTGGGTGGTCTCATCTACTTTTCGGCTGGTCTCGTCTACGTTGCAGGGTCGTCTCGTCTGCGTTGTGGGTGCGCTCGTCTACTTTGTAAGTGGTCTCGTCTGATGGCGGGGTGGTCTCGTCTACTTTGCGGGTGATCTCGTCTTCTGTTCTGGGTGGTCTCGTTTGTGTGGGTTGTCTCGTGTACTTTCGTGGGTGGTCTAGTCTACTTTGCGAGTTGTCTCGTCTACTTGTTCGGGGTCGTCTCGTCTACTTTGTGGCTGGTCTCGTCTATGTTTGGGTGGTCTCGTCTACGTCGTGGGTGGTCCCGTCTACTTGTTGGGGTGGAGTCGTCTACTTTGTTGGCGTGGTCTCGTCTACTTTTTGCGTGGTCTCGTGTACTTGTGGGTGGTATCGTCTCCTTTGCGGGTGGTCTCGTGTACTTCTTGGGTGGTCTCGTCTACGTTTGGGGTGGCATCGCCTACTTTGCAAATGGTCTCGTCTACTTTTGAGGGTGGTCTCATGTACTTTGCGGGTTGTCTCGTCTACTTGTCGGGATGATCTCGTATACTTTTGGGGGTGGTCTCGTTTTTGTGGGTGGTCTCGTGTACCTTGTGGGTGTTCTCGTGCACTTTGTGGGTGGTCTCGTTGGGGGTTGCATCGTCTTTGCGGGATGATCGCTTCTACTTTGCGAGTGGTCTCGTCTACTTTTGGGGTGGTATCTGTGAATGGTCTCGTCGACGTGGTGGGTGGTCTCGTCTACTTTGCGGGTGGTCTCGTCTACTTGTCGGGTCGTCGCGTCTCCTGTTGGGTGGTCTCGTCTACTTTGTGAGTGGTCTCGTCTCCTTGTGGTCTCGTCTACTTTGCGAGTGGTCTCGTCTTCTTTTTGGGGTGGTCTCGTCTACTTTGCGGGTGGTCTCGTCTACTGATCGCGCCCCCCGAATCCCCCCCGCCCGCCCAGGAGGGGCGCGAACTCCAACCCCGACAGAGTTCTCCTTGCGTCGCTCAGCTGGGGGGGAAGAGGGCGAGGCCCGAGTGAGAGGCTCGAAAGAGAATTCAACAAAGGGAGCGAGGGGGATGTATTCGTGCCGCCAAACTGCGAGTCAGCGGTGCGACAGCAGAATCATTTCCTGTACCTCCCCCAGGCTTCAAACGCACTACGCATGGCGGGGCTGAAACGCGCCGCGAGGACATAATTTAACATGCAACTCTCGTGTTAGATTCTGTCCTCGGGCTGCGGCCCCCAGGGCGCCCCGTCCAAGTCTGGTTTTGGTTGGTTGTTCCTGGTTGTGCGTCAGTTAACAATCAGCCGTTCTCATCTTGTCTGGCACTCCTGGAATGGTCCTCTGTCTCTCTGCCTGGAGACGTGGCAAGACAATGGCTGCAACGCTCGGGGGCTGATCATCCGTCGCGGACAATGCCGCCCTCACATCACCTCATCTCACTAATCTAAGTTCCTAGAGAAATCGCCAGGACACAATTCCCAGTTCCACTCAGCGTCTGCAGCAATGCTTTGCTTGACGACCCTTTGGTGGAATCCTTCCCCTCCCAAAGGTGCACGTAAAGCAGGTGCCAGAACGCTTATCCTAAACGTAAAGCTGATGCAATCTGGTGACGACCACAGGGCAGGTGAAGACTCTTGCGGCCACATGATTGCGGAGCGCGGCGTGCGGCCCGAGCCGCCCGCACGAAGCGCGCAGCAAAACGCTACTGCCACACAACTCGAAACGAACATCGGCTACGTGCTGTGGCTGCGTAACCTCCTACACCCCCTTCTCCTTCTCCTCCTCCCCCCCACCTGCTGTCCTCCCTGTCTGTGTCCGCTGGCCTGGAACCACGCCTCACACCGATGCCACAGGTACCTCGCGCGCCATCGGACCCTTCGACAACTTCTTGACGTGTTTCTTGCCAGTCCCGTGGTCCTCCGACTGCTTCAAGGAGTTCAAATGCACGCCGCACGCATGGCAATCGACTCCACCCGCGGTCGGGTTGTAAAGCGCACACTTCGCGTCATGTCCGTGGATGGGAATGACCTCTGGGAGCGCGGGCTCGGCGGGCATGGGGACCTCAGTGTCGGAGTCGGGAAAATCGTCGCCCTCGTGCGAGAACATCCAGAGCGCGGCCTTGTGCAGCGACTCCAGCTCGTCCGCGTCTGGGGTTTTCTCTGGCTCAGCGACTCCGCCCTTGGCCACGCAATGTCGCCGCGGGCGCGGCTCCTCCTCTAGCTTCTTCTTTTGCCCCTGCTCGTCAGTGGCCTGCTCGTCGATGACCTCCTCCCTCGCGGACCCGTCGCCCTGCCAGCCGCTGTCCGACCGCGTCTTCCCCCAGTCGCCGCATTGTTGGGAACGCCACCGCCCGTTGCCCTCCCAGCCGCCCTTCGAATTCCACCACATTGTGCCTTCGGAGGTTTGCCACAGCCACAATGCCCTTCACATCTCGCGGTGACCTTGGATCGCTGGCGCTGCCGGCGCTGCCTGGACTGAAGAGCAACTGGGGCGGTTGCTATGCCAGGCCAGGCGGCGGCCCGCTATCAAACGACGGCCACAGACGCGGGGGAGATGATGGCTTTCGGCGGAACCCAGAGAAGTTGGATTGGCGCGCCAGGGGCCGCAGACCTGGAGTGGCCAAGGCAGCGGAGCAGCGGAGCTCCTTCCCCATTGATCGGCCCCCCCCCCCATTCCCCCCCCATCTTCGAGAGGTGTCTCATCTTCCATCTCCTCCTTCTCCTTCTCCTTCTCCTCCCCCTCCCCATCCTCCCGCCCGATGCGCTTCTCTCCCCCCCTCCCTCGCTGCAGCGCCGCCGCTCGAGACACCCTCGCAGAGGGAGGAGGTGGCAAGGGCACGAGGGCTGTCTCACCCACCCGGCTCGCGAACACCTGTGCGCATGCATTCCCCACCCTTGCCTATGCAAGGATATTCGCGAGGTCCTGCGTCCCTGCGGGCACGTCGCCTGCCTAGGGCATCGCCCGTCCCTGGCCCGCACTTTGCTCGCCACCCGCGCCTCGCAAAAATGCCTGGATGGCCAGCGGGCAACGAAAATTACGCAGAGGATTGCCAACCAGGAGGACCAAAAGCGCGCCCACAAATTACTTGGCACAAGTACCTTGCCGCGGGCACGACCAGGCCCAATGCCCCATGGGGCGTCGCGCCGCGCAACTGGATGATGGAGTGGGCCCCAACCAAAAGCACAATGCGCATTCTCAATCCAATCGCAAATTACTCGTCCACTAAGGTCGCGCATGCAGAATGTTCCCCACGTGCCTGGATGCCCGAGAGGAAAGCTTGCAGCGCATGGCGCGCAGGGAGGGCCAGGGAAAGCAAATATTCCGTTTAACAGCCTCTGTATGAGGAACGGACCGGAGGGGGACAAGGATGAAAAACGCGTCGGGGAATGATCACGACAACTTCAGCTCCTGGTGTTGATGGGCGCATTGCTCCTTGTGCGCTGTGATTGCCAAAGGGCGACGGTGATGTGATCGCGACATGCGAGGCATCTGACTGACAGGTAGCTGGAATTGATGCTTGCACCCCGACGAGGCTGACAACGCCCTGGATGGCAAATTCGGTCGAGGGCGCCCCCCCTTCTCCTCCTCTTACTGACACTAAGGCGTCGTCCTCGTCATCGCCCTCATCCTTTCATCATATTCATGCTGCTGCTGCTGCCCGCATCGGCTCCTTCTCCTCTCATCCTCACGTGCTTAACAAGGCTGTACCAAACAAGTAACAATCGCGACGGGGAGCGTGCGTTCATCCGCTTTTTCTCCTGGCACAACATCCCCCAAACGCGCCACGCCTGCGTCGCTATTCGGACGCGCCGCCTGATGTAACCGAAAAGCGCTGGGTCATTTCATGCTGATTCGCCGGCTATGCAAGCCAGGAGTGCGCTCGGGCTGTCACGCGCGCGCTTGCAACCACTTCAAGCGCCTCTCCCGCGCAGCAATCCATGAAGATGCTCGCTCAGGGGCTTCGAATCGTTTCATGCGTATGCACGTGCGCACCGGGGTGCCCATCTACACCTCTGGAGTCTCGGGCCTGCGGGGTAATTTGGAGCTTCAGTTGAAAGGTCCAGGTCGCCAAGACTCCACGAATCTGCTGCGCGATCACCCATGGCCACGTCAGAAGCCCGCGAGAACGTACATACAGCCCCAAGAGTGCCTTACACTTACGTAACTGTCCCACAAGGTGGCCCCAACGATCCCACCCAGGTTCAGATGCCCTGGGGGGCCTGTTGTGAAGAAATTGGCTAAGGAGCATGCCGGCCCTCTAATCACGCATCTCTCTGGGCCAGTGGCCACTCGAAACAAGCATTCGAACGCACGGGCTCACGCATTCAAAAAAAGCGCTGACACTGCCAAGAATTTGGCAATCCCACAGCGGTACTTTACAATTGTCCACGCCCATGGTTGCTGCGCGAGCGGCTATGGCGCCTGCCCGGTGCAAACGCGCCCCCAGCCTGCGCCATGCTTCTGGGCTGCCGCTGAGGGCGCGCCTGTTCCAAGCCAGCGTGCCGCAAGTGGAATCCGCGCTTGCCCCAACCGGGAGGCCTGAATATCGGCGCCCTATTAGATACTATCAAACCTGCTTCTTAATTCGCGTGGGCGTTTTTTTTTTGCGCCAAACATGGGCTGAGGAAATTCCCAGAATCTGTGACCTCGCATGCCTTCTGTAATCAAATCCAGCTTCCAGACCTAGAAATTGACAGAATATGACGACCTCGCAGCCCACCCCAGCCTTCCCTTCACCACGCACACAGACACACTTCACTACGCTTGGGTGACCTTGTGTCGTTCAGTGCCCGCGCGGATATCAGCGATACAGAATGTCGTTTCGCTGTTGCCAACTGCTCGACCAAACTGGCGCCCAAACCTGCGGCCCACGCGCTAGACCCTGCGCGGGCCATGCAAACTCAGAATTCCTGGGGTTGACGCGGAAAGATCTGACAATGCACCGAAAAGGCCCTTAGCCAAGCTTCGGAGGGGCAGCGGCCAAGTAGTGTAGCACCATGGCATCGCAGAATTCAGGCGTGTATGCTGCAGATGCTTCGAGGTCTTGGTGCCGGCCATTCACGCCACCACCAGCGCCTATCTCATACAAGTGTGCAAGTGACGATGGAGTGGGCAAAATAGCAGCGTACGCACCAAACCTGGACAACCAGGGGCAATTGCCAACCAAACGAGTTTTTTCTCAGAGAAGTGTCCGAACACAAACATGTCAAACATGCACATGGTCGGGGATGCATGCTGCAAAACTTCTCTGAAAGGTTGATATTTCCACATCCATGATCCAGCGGGGTGCTCCACAATGTAATAGACACCGTGTCTGCCGCTAACATCGCAATATTACCAACTAGTTGAGCAATTCGGTTTCCGACCTGCGCTCGCCTCGACGTTGCGAACCCAGCCACTCGTTCGTCACTTCGGCCTGTCTCCGAGGAGCTGATGTAAACCCAATATTTACAAGGCGGGCCCATCATGATCAAGCCGCCAGGTTGCGCCCGAAGCACTAACCAGAACAGATACGACAAGCCCTCGAAGCGCAAAATCTTCTCCCAGATGGAATCATCCTGACTCTCAAATGTTTGGCACGCTTTGCCTCGTCGCCACAGAGAAGCGCAGAATTCTTGTTTGCCAGCAAAAACATCGAGACCGTGGAGAGCGGGCGCCTTCGCAGCAATCGCCAATAAGGCGCGCACTGGTTGGCACCACTCGGGCGGCGCGAGGTCCCAAGCCACTGCTCGTTCCATTGCTAAGCCCACTGCCAACTGTGCCGTCGTTTTTGTGGAAATCAAACGCCTCCAATCCTTGAGCCGCGCTGGCGATGCGGATGGCGTATGGAAGTCGGGCCATGCCTGTCGGACTCCTGAGGTGCATTCCTGGGGGCGACTTCAACATTTTTGTTTTGGTTTGGGGTGGGGGGTGGGGGGGTGGGGGGCGGGGGCGGGGTGGAGTGGGTTGCGGTGGTGGGGGGTGGGGCGGGTGGTGGGGGGGAGGGGGGTGGGGGTGTAGGTGTTGGTGGTGGTGTGGGGGGGGGGGGGGGGGGAAGGGGGGGGGGTGTGGGGTGGGGGGGGGTGTGGGGTGGGGGGGGGGGGGGGCGGGGGGTGTGGGGGTGGGGGGGGGGGTGGTGCGTTTGGTGCGTGTGCGTGTGGGGGGGGGGGGGTGGGGGGAGGGGTTAGGGGGGGGGGGGGGGGGGGGGGGGGGTCATAAAACAAAACAAATAGTGAAGCGCTTCAGGCCAAGGAAGCAAAACAAAAATCTTGCGAGGGATTCCACCGAAGGCGCGCCGCCTCTTTGAGCGTTTACTCGCGGGCCCCCTCCCAACGCAACTGGAGGAAGGGAAGCTTGAGAGACCACATCGAGATGCTGCGAATGTAAAATCCGCAAGTGCACATAATCATGTTGGGGACCTAATCCCATGCGCCACTAGTGGCCTTGACGATGCGAAGGTAGAACCCCTGTGCAATAAAAAACAACATCTGGTCGATCATGGATCATTGGGGGATGCCGAAATTACTGATGGAGTGCCAGCCCAATGGCTGTGGATGCTGGCAAAATGTGAAGCCTCGAATCGAGGTGCAGAACAATCAAATGACGATGCGCAAACTGCCCTGTGACAATACAATGGGCCATCCGTGCGATGGGTGGCGCTGTCATTCAAATGACAAGGTCAAGCCGCAACTCGAAACCTGGCGCTCTTTTACGAGAGCCTGGGGGGCCTACAGCACGCCACAACCATTGATGTTACATGGTCTCCGAAACGCGCCTTCGAATACATGTCTTCTCCGTGCAAACCTTGAGAACAGCGAATTGACGAAATGCATGTTCGAAGGCAACGCCACGCTGGTCTTCGCGTGCGTGCGTGCCCTGTGCATTATGTTATTCTGTCTCGTCCAAGCTGGACCACGTGCGCGAGCAGCAGGTGGGGGAAGAGAAGCAAGGGGTGCATCAATAATATTGTCAACCTTTGCGGAATGGAAAGAAGCACTGACTAGACAAACGCATAATGTTCCTCTCTCCTCCTCCTCCATCCCCCCTGTCCCCCCATCCCCCCCCTCGCGACAAACTTTCTCAACCTCGCCTCCACAACCAAACCCCCCTCATCGCTCCAACCCGAGTCCGGTTCGCAGTTGATGTTGTTTCCGTTGGAAACATTTTGCCTCCGCCTTTGCCGACGATCCATGCCTGTCGATGACATTTCGCTACCAGAAAATTGGTTGGACGTCTTCCCGAACAACAGAACTGCAAGCAAAAATTGCTGGCGTTTTGTTTGTTTTGTTTTTCTTCTTGGTCTTGCAGTTCCTTGGTTTAACTAGCCCCATGTGCTGTATGACCCTCTTCTCTCCCGAGCGCGCGATTATAGATTCACCAGGTTCAAGCAGGACAGTGATTATCTGTTTTAGAATCAAGGTCTCTTGCGTTTTTTCATAATCCGCATTGGCCATGGCTTTAGTAAACATTTACTAATCCATGACAGAGCCTCGTTTGGTGATTCGCTCCTCAGTTGGTAGCCAGCCTACGCAAGCTTGGTCGCCAATATTTAGATTTTTTGACTGGTGGTGGGGGGGGGAGGGGGGGCGAGCGAACCTTCAAGCGAACAAGGCGGGCCGGGGGGGGGGGGGGGGCGGCGGAGTAACCTCAGCGAAGAAATAACCATTGCCAAATTTGTTTGGGCGGCGCGGGAACCCAGCGGCGCGCAGAACCACGCCAGACCACAGTAGATCAGTGTGCCCAAAGGACTTCGGACCCGCAACTCCAGAAAATCTTCCCCTGAACACTGCCTGGCGCATCACTGTCGTTTCTTGAATGGGCTCCTGCATCTACCAACTCAATGAGACATCTACCCACCCAACGTGGAAGCAAATGGACGCGCGCTCGACCCTGACTGATGCTGACAATGCCAGGGTAACGCACCTCATAAAATCATGTATTATGCGGCCTGGGCGCTGCCAAAATGACAACTGTGAATTATTCCCATGGGCCTGTGGGTTTACTTGACCCCCCTGGTGCTACCACGCGCGCCAACCTCACATGTATCAGGGATCTAGCTGGGGCTTCACTGAGATCCTAACTAACAGAAGCCTCGTTGCCAGGGAAGCTGCACAAAACACCACTGACGCAATGTTCTCTCGGGAGGCCTTCAGAAATCTGCGCCCGGAGGTAATGCCAACTGGAGTCCTGCCCTTTCGCATTGTACTCCACGTGCTGCTGGAGCAGACATTCGAAAAATGAGTTGCCGTGGGCTGACGAAAGTATTGATTGCAACGAGCCGCAAATGTTGCACGCCTGTGGGATTGGCATGTTGCTCGCGTATTCTTGCAGGATGTAGAACCCAGAGAGAACATAACATCGAGGGGTGGATCGGATGGGAATTGTGTGTGTGTTGAAGTGTGTGTGTGTGTGTGTGTGTGTATGTGGGGTGGGGGGGTGGGGGGGCGGTGGGTGGTGGTGGTGGTGGTGGTGGTGGTGGTGGTGGGGGGGGGGGGGCGTAAAATGATCAAGAGGAGGATCAACAAAATGAAGAACCTCGTGGCAAAAATGTGTCTTGAATTTTAACTGGCATGCGTCGCCGCGCGATGGCCCCCAACACACGCCTGCTAGATTTCCGAGAAAATCTGCTCCAACGAGCTCCTTGGACAAACCCAGCGTGGAGGACGCCAAGTGCGAGCGTGCAATCTCAAGGGGCATCCCGAGGGAAGTGTGAACATCGACCATGGGTGACACGCGCAAGCTGAGGAGCGGAATTCGCCGAGAGCAGCATCAACTGACAGAACTGGCCCTACCCCTCAGGCCAGGGAATGGAAAATTCGCTCGCGTGCCTGTGGCATAAATTGATGCTCAGTCCAGTCGATGGACACAACGCTGTCACGTTGGCGCTCCAAGGAAGACGCACTGTCGTGTTCGTCGCTTTGAATCCCAGGGCATATCTTTTCGTGTTCTCCTCCTCTTTGGGGTGATACTTTAATTGGTATGTGCCCATGGCGCTATTCAAGCTGTAGAAGTTTTCTTTTCTCCACAGTGCTGGCGCGGTCCTCCGGGTCCCAATCTGCGAGCCGACTGCGCAATTGGACATAGCGCATCAAACAACTCTTCAGGAATATCTGAGCTGTCCGCCAGGATTTTTGCGCATTGGGCGACTCGTCCTGGTTGTCCACCACCCCAAGCGCGACCTTGACGAGCGAACCGACCAAATGATGCATCAGGCTGCCCACCACCGAACTTACTCAGAAACTGCCTTGTCTTGCGAGGCTCCGGAACATTAAGGATCTGCACAATCTGAGAATATCTCAGGAGATGCCACATACGAGAATGAAACTTAATCATAGGTTGTCCCTGCTTCTTTGTCATACTCATTCCAGCCAGCTCCATCCGATCATTCTCGATCAGGACTGTGAAGAGCGAGCGAACAGGAACTTTGTCAGTAAACTCTTCACGAAGGACGTCCGTATCACATTGTTCCACTGCCTCCGTAATCTCATCTGTATGCTCCATCACTCAATGGAGGGCTGGGAGGCAGAAGCGCAACCTGAAGCCAAAAAGAACAAGTGTAACGTCAAACAGAAGTGGCCGAGCAAGCACCGGACGAAGGCAAGGTAAGACATTGCTCCGTCGATGCATGATCACGCGCCAGCAAGGAAAAAAGCACAACAATTCATGTGAATAAAAAGTCAGCTGTGCAGCAGGAGTAGCGTTACACAAATGCAAATTATGGCAGAACAATGTTGTAACAAAGGTTGACGCATGATGGCACATATGCTATAGCCTTGACAGAAATTACGATTTGAGGACCAGAGGGGAGCCTGCAGGTAGTAATGGGATGCATGGGAGTGATGGCAGCAAGTCGTAGCCAAGGGATGCAAGTGGGAGAAGCAGCAGTTGTGATATAAATCACCATGCCAGAAAAGCAATCACGAACACGAATACAGCAGAAGCAGGAGCAGTATGGGAGTGTTTCTAATAATAACAATTGTGGTAATGGTAATGATAAAACATACTTGTAATGGGTGGTGGAGTATTTGTAATTGTGCTGCGTCGTAGTAGCAATCGTAGTTGTTGCGGTAGTCGTCGTAATTCACAATAGGTGGTTGTACTTGTAGTTGTAGTGACTGTCGTAGTTGCATTGGTCGTCACGACCGTCGTAGCAGCTGTTGTGGAAGGTAGTGGTCGAGGGAGCCACGACTGAACCTAGAGTGGGCCTGATCCCCAAGTTACGAGGATATGTCACGCCGCCGTGCGCCTCGTCATCTGTCGCTGGTCATCTTTCAGAAATTTCTTGGGTCGGCTGCAAGGTAAAGTATATATGCACATTGCATCAGCGGTGTTGCCATGCACTCTCCCAGTCCACATCTTCTCTGCAAAAGTCCATCCACGTACTCCGTCTCGATGGCCCGAACAGGATTGCACTTGCGCGGCGCTAAGGCGACACATGTGGTTCGAAGAAGTGCCGCTGCCAGCGCGCGTCGGCCAGTGGCCGCGGACAGGCGCGCCGCCTTTCTCGCGGCGTTGATGGCATTATCCCGAAGAGTCTCTACAAACTCCGAGGCCGCGCTGCTATTTCCGAGCTTCTCCTCTCCTCCTGGGAAAGCGCAATGATCCAGTCGAGGCGGCAAGAAGGACTATCATGAGCTCACGGGTGAACATGTCGGCGAGCAGCAACTGGGTCCGACCATCTTGCTTGTCGGTGTGGGGAAACTTCCGATGGTCATCATCCTCGGCCCCCAGGGTCTCAAGCAACATCACCGTGCCTGCGCTAGGCAGTTATGCCCCCCGCTGCGCGCAGACCTCTCAACCATCAACCACCCGAATGGTGGCGGTGCCCTCTCGATGGGCGCGCCTGGCGTACATCTCACACTCTGGCGTACGTACCTATGAAAAAGGTCGCGCACTCTGGGCCCATAGACGCGGCATTGGGCTGGGCGGCGCGGAAGGGAATCATGCTGGCAGGCAGGCGGACCTCTTCGCACCCAGACAGCCCAGCAGGCGGTGCGCCCCCTGGCCTGCGTTTGCGGCTCTGCGCGGCGGCCGCTGGCCTAAACGCACCCGCGCCGATAGAAGGGCGTGCAAAACGCACTCTGCAACAATGCGCGCCGTCCGTGATGGCGAAGACCTTGCACTACCGAGCTCCCTATGCAACGTGTTCCCCGACCGCCGTAAATTTCAGAGAACCTCCTCAGTTTCGCAGCGATGCGCTGGGTGCTGCTTATCTGCGCGAACAAACCTGACGAAGTGCAAGCGCTGGGGCAGACACCAGGGCAGACACTGGGGGCAATCACCCAGGCTGGCACTGGGGCGAACACTGATAAAGACGCCAGGGGCGCGTGGGCTGAGCGGTCCGACTGTTTCATAGATAGCAGCCCCCCAGGGATGGCGAGGTCTACATTGGGCCCACGGCGGGTGCCCACAAATGCTGGCCCCCCCTCAAAAGAAGCGACGAATTCACAGAAATGTGAAAATACACGCGCATGTCTGGCTACGGTGATCAGCACCCCGCATAATTCTACATGTTCTGGCAACGAATGTTGTCAGACACTGCGCAGGCAGCGCAGGCGCAGGAGAGCCCGGAGGGGGGGGCGGAGGAAGAGGAGGAGAAGGCGTTCCATGCACCCTCCTCCCCACATCCTCCTCTTCCTCCTTATCCCCAGCTCCCCACCCCCCAGCGAAATGAGACGGCGGGCACTTTTTTCCCCATATCCTAAGATGGGGTTCTTGTTATTACTTGGACGCCTCCTATTCCTCCTCCTCCCCTCCTCTTTTCTCCTCCCCTCCTGTCGCAGTGTGGGCGCAAAACCGGGCCGGTAATTGATTGCACCACTTGGGGTCAATTGGAACACTTGAACTCGCGGAGGCAAAAAGGGAAGGATGGGCCGGTAATCGTTTGCACCAGTTGGGGCCAGTTGGGCCAGTTGGACCAGTTGGGGTCTATTGGGGTCAATTCGGGTCAATTGCACGAGTTGGGGGCCGGCCAGGCGGGGCGAACATCTGGCCACGGGGCACTGAATGACTCCAGCCGGCCACAGTGGCCCAACTGACCCATCTGTCTCAAAGGGCCCAACTGGCCCAACTGACCCAACTGGCCCAACTGACCCAACTGGCCCAACTGACCCAATTGGCCCAACTGACCCAACTGACCCAGCTGACCCAACTGACCCAGCTGACCCAACTGACCCAACTGGCCCAACTGACCCAAGGGCCCCCCTCCTCATCCTCCTCCTCCTCCTCCTCCTCCTCCTCCCCCGCCTCCTTCTCCAGGCAAGCCGAACCGGCGCGCGGGCCGGCGCGCGGGCCGTCTGAGCTGGGGCGACCTACCCTCTCTCACTCCCTCCCTCTTCCTCCTCCTTCTCTCGTCTCCTCCTCCTCCTCCCCCTCCCCCCCTCTTCCTCCTCCTTTCCTCCTCCTCCCTTCCTCCTCTCCCCTTCTCCTCCTCCTCTCCCTCCTGCCTCCACTTTCCTCCTCCTCCTCCTCCTCCTCCTCCTCCTCCCCCCCTCTTCTCCTCATCATCATCGTCATTCTCATCCTCCTCCCCCACCTCCTCCCCCAGCTCTCCGCCCCCCCCCCGCCGAACAGGCGCGCGGGGGCGGGCGGCTACGGCGGCGGCGACGACCTAGGCTAACACCGCAGGCTGTTACTACAAGATAATACCACAAGCGCTCGGCGGAGCCAGGCCTGTAGGTCAACACAACAAGCAAATGCCACAAGCTCGGTGTCATACCACAGGCTATGGATACCTCAAGCTCACCAGCATACCGCCAACGAAAAAACATTGAAACACTGGCTAAAGCCACCTGCTCATGTCGCCCTGCGGAACGAG
Organism: Prorocentrum cordatum; assembly: GCA_963575745.1. Lineage (NCBI taxonomy): Eukaryota > Dinophyceae > Prorocentrales > Prorocentraceae > Prorocentrum > Prorocentrum cordatum. Next base: position 35,454 of record CAUYUJ010006726.1, on the reverse strand, counting down.
GCCCGCAGGCCAATGCAACCGACTTGGGTGGAATATCTCAGGCTGGTACCGCGGGCGAATACCACGAATGCCATAGGCGCTAGGCGGAGCCACGCCCGTAGGCTCATACGACACGCTTTTGTTCCAAGCTCGGCGGAATACCACAGGCTATTACCACGGGCTAATTACAACTCCGCGACATCAGACCCGCGGGCTACCACCACAAGCTCGGCTAATACCCTTGGCGGGCACTTTCTTGGCAGGGGGGTGAGGACGACGACGACGCAGACGACGACGACAACGACGACGACGACGACGACGACGGGCCCCGGGATATCCCCCCTGGGTCCCGGGACCCCCCCCCCGCGGCCCCTCGACCCCCCCCCGCGGTCCCTCGACCCCCTGGAACGACGACGTCGACGACGACGACGGGTTCCGGGGCCCCCCCGGCTCCCAGGACGACGACGACGACGAGGAGCACGGCGCCGCCGGCGACGACGACGACGACGACGATTTTGTTTTGCCCGCGAGCAATCCAGCTGTCATGAGACGGGCGCAGAGAGCGACCGAGCATTGCACGGCGACAGCGCGGCCGTGAAAACACTGCGTGCAGGGAGACCTGCACGGCATCAAAACGCGGGGGGGTTTTGACGCAGGGCCAGAGGGGCATAAAAGCCCGAAAACCCAAGTGGCAGGCGGCCCAAAGGGGAGACGCATGCACAGAGACCTGGCGACCTCGCGGCCCAGAGGGCCGAGGTCGAAAAACAGATGAGTCCGAGCCAGAGTCCGAGCACTCACGACGACGACGACGACGTCGACGACGACGACGACGGCTTCCTGCCGAGATTTATAAGGGGCCCCGTCGGGCCGCAGTTTACCGGGACTCTGCGTACTCCTGCCCTTTACGCTCAGCGCAACGCGTCTGCGCTGCACACTGGGATCCACCGTCGCGATGACCGCCAGCCGCTTTCTCACATTAAGGCCCGACTTGGCCAGCTGGCGCAGAAAACTCGCGGAGGGGAGCCGAACCAGCGGCTGGCCGCCACGGGCGCTGCAAAGCAACATGGCCTGGTAGCCGCGCGCGCGCCCCCCGGGCAGACCAGCCTCGGACGAACCGGCAACTGGCTGCCAGGGGCGCGGCGGAACTAGAGGGAGACCGAGCCGGCGCGCGCGCGGCCCCCAGCAGACCAGCCTCGGACGAACCGGCAACTGGCTGCCAAGGGCGCGGCGGAATGAAAAAGAAACCGAGCCGGCGCACGCGCGGCCCCCGGGAACTCAGGAAGCCGCCCCCGAATGATCTGCAGACTGGAAAGCCTTTGGCGGGCGATACTCGCTCACTGCCAACTCTTCTGCGCTCTTGCGCTTGCTGCGTTTCATAGGCATGCTCATGGACTTCGGCGGAGGGAGCTCGCGGATCGCCTTCTCATACTGACTGAGGACCTCGAAGACCCGCCCAAGCACGCAGCCGACTGTGTCCACTGGCATGCAATTGCCGCACGCCCTCATGACATGGGATTTGGGAAGGTCGGAAATGCAGCCTGCGTACTTCATGCCCGAGAGCTGCACGCGCTCCTGGATCGTCAGCCAACGGCCGGGATACTCAACGTATGGCGGGTTGTTTCCCAAAATCCAAATAGCTGCGTTGCTGCACGTGAACGTGGGCGCTACGTCGAAATAAATGTTTTGCCTGAAGCTGCCTCCGTCCCTTCGCGACGAATCAACGAAACTGATGGCGTCGAGAATGTCCTCGGCGGGAGTTCAAAGGGCCCACTGGAGGAGGGGGGCGGGGCGGATAAGGGGGGCCGAGGAATGGGCGATGACCAGGAGGATGATCAGGGAAGATGGGAAACATGCGACGACTGGGCGGGAGGCAGGGCCAAGATTCACCCCAAGCGAGCGCCGCCCCGTCCTTGTCCTGGATAGCCCTGTCAAATTTGAGCCATGCGTCATTGATGTTCTTCCGCTGAATGTCGGTCAGGGAGTCAAGCACATCGACGCGGCCGTCAGCGCGCAGGAACTCCTGGAGCTTGGGGCCGGGCGCAGTGATCCAAGGAGCGCTGGGGAACAGGCCGTTGGGCATGGCGTCTACGAGGTCATGGCGAATCGCGATGAAGTACACGCGAGGCCTGTTCTGCGGTAAACATAAGAACCGTGAATTGACCCTCCAGACCGCGAAACGAAACTCTGGGAGGTGGTGCTTGAACCACTGCTTGATGCTTGTGATCGCTGCCACGGGCTGGTGCTTATACTTGCTGAGCCACCCTTCAACGTTCTCCAGGACAGCAATCTTCAAGTGGCCAGACTCGGCGCTCTTGCGGATGGCGCGAAGGACTGAGCCCAAAACGCAAGCCCGGCCATCATCCATTCCCATATGTAGGCCCACCGCGCTCCATGGAGGACAAGGTGGCCCAGAAATGATCACCTCGTTATCGTCTTGAAACTCGTGGCCAATGACGTCGCCCCTCAAGGGGCCCGCGTGCAAGTGCTCATCAGGGGTGCCCAAGTAAGCGTGCAGCTCCTTCAGAATCTCGCTAATCTTGGGGTTGATCTCTACGACGTCCTCTGAATCTAATGCGCCCCGGATGCGTTGGCAGGGGGCGGGCAAGGGGAGAAGGCGGGGAAAGTGGGGGATTATGAGGGGCAGGAGTAATTGCATGCGGCGGGGGCGGATGAAGAAGAGGAAGAGGTCGCGAGATGCCGTGATCGGCAATGCGAGGAGGAGGCGGAGAGAGAAGAGGGCGCCCAAGACACCCCAAAAAGCCCCGGGCACCACGGAACCCCCAGGGTACCCAGGACATGCAAGACACCCGCGACATCCAATGCACCCCTGACGCCTGATGCACCGGGAGCCCCCAAGATAATCCCAGACACCCCGCGCACTCTCGCGCCCCAGACACCCGTGATAAACTTGATGCTCCAGACACCCCAGACCCCACTGACACCGAAGGCACCCAGGACAGCCAAGACACCCATGGCACCCGGGACACCCCAGACACCCCAGACACCTGCGACCACAGACGGATTTTGGCGCATCGGCAAAAGTGGAATTTCTGGACGGCGGATAGGGCCTCCTCATCGACCTCCTCCTCTCCGCCGCCTCCTCCTCTAACGTCATCCTCGTATTTGTGTTGCCCAGGGCTTTCCTGCGGCGTGCACTTCCACCCGGCTTCCGCGATCGCTCTCTCTGGGTTCCCAATTCCTGCGCATGGGAACCCGATCCTCACGCTCTTCTCGGGGGCGTAGAATTGCTCGCTGGCGCGGAGGTGCTTCACAAAGTGACGTTCCCGTTCGGCGCGACGGGGGTCGAAGAGCATCGAGCAGGAGGCCGGCATAGCGCGCCGGCTGCTCCGCGGCAGAGGGCGCGCGTAGATAGGAGACGGCTGGGAGGTCAATCGAGCCCAGGAGGGGAATGAGGGCGCGGGCGAAGCCGAGCATCATGAGGCAAGGGGGGCTCGAACGCGGCAGAGCATAATGAGGAGCACCTGGGGCGGAAGGCAAACCCCTGACCCCTCGGCCCCTCCGGCCAGACTCGCCCCAGCTCCGTCCCAGCTCCGGCCAGGCCCCTGACATGCTCCGACCGGGGTCTGCCGCGGACGACGTCGAGGGCCCCGGGGCCGACCGCGGGACATGTAAAGACCTCTGGCGGCGGATGAGGCCGGGGGCCCCGCGGGGGGCCGCCGAAAACGACGATGACGCGGGTGCAAAACACATGCGGACACGACGTGTCCGCATGTGTTTTGCACCCGCGAACAAAAAAACAACAGGTCCGACGTGTCCGCATGCGTGGGGCATGTAAAGACCTCTGGCGCGAAGCCCGCGCGCGGGAGCGGCAACGGCAAAAAACAACAGACGTCGCCTGTTGTTTTTTGCCGTTGCCGCTCCCGCGCGCGGGCTTCGCGCCACGCACTCGAGCGCGCGGCGAGGTTGGGCCGGGGGAAGGGGGCGATGGACAGGGAAGAGGGCGATGGACAGGGGGGAGGCAGAGGCGGGCGAGGGGGAGCAGTAGCGGCGGCGCGGGCAGCTGGAACAAATGACTCGGGGCCCGCGGGCACGGGCAGAGTCAGCGTTGCGCCGCGAACGGGCGCTCTGGGTTCAATGCAATATCAAACGGCATGCATTGTGCCTGCGCGCTCCCTGCGCGATCACCGCGAGCCACCTTCCCAAATAAAAAGCCAGATTTGGCAAGCCGGCGCCAACGGCGCAAGGGACACGCAGCACGTGCTCCGCACGCGCGCGGGCGGCCCCTGGCGCGAATTCCCATATTGGGGCGCGTGGATTTTGAATTGCTCCACGGGCCCCTGCGGGGATGAGCATGCAGCAAGCGAAATGTAGCATGGGGCGCCGCGCGCCCATGCTGCTGGCCCCGGGGAGACTGGCGGGGCCGATCTCAAAAAATAGCACGTCGAACGCGAGCGGGGCCAACGGCGCGCGACAACATGCGCGCGGGCCCAGGCGCCAATGCACGGCGCGGGGGCGGTAGCGCGCGAGCGGCCCCTGCAAATGATTTCCAGTACATCCCAAGCCCCCCTCCCCGCGGCCCGCGCGGACAGCCTCGGACGGACCGGCAACCGGCGCGCGGTGCAGGAGAGGGGGAGTGGCCTGGGACCGTGCATCGGTAGCCCTACCGAGCAGGCGATGGACGTCGCGGTCGTTCCTCGCGACCGCGCGCGCGCCTGTTGGTGGGGGGGGGCGCGGCGGCGAACCGCGGCCGGTCCCGCGCTGCTGGCCTCGGGCGAACCGGCAACCAGCGGCGCGGGCGCGCCCCTCCGCGAGTCGGCACTGCTGCCGCGCCAGCCCCGGGCGAAGTGGCAACCGCCGGCAACTGCAGCCCAGGGTGCCTCAGCGGAACGGGTCGAAGATGGCGCTCAAGTGGCCGTCGCCCTCGGACTGCACGAGCCGGGCGCAGTCCGCGAAGTATGCCAGACGCTGCTGCAGCAAAGGGTCCCCCCGGCACCAGCTGGGCAAAGACCCGCTCGCGAAGTGCCGGTGGTTGTGCCGCAAATACGCGAGGCCAATCAACACCCGGAACCACCTCTCCGAAATGCAAGCCGCCTTGGCCGGCATCATGTGTTTCAGGCTCGCCCACCAGCGTTCCACGGCAACGGTGCCGGTCTGCAGCGGGACGCCAGCATCGGCGATCGCCAGCGCAGCGTCGCGCCACTTCCACAAGCCTTCGAGGCGCAGGGGTTTGAGCAGGCGGTCGTAGTGGGCCTGCACGGACATGGTCAAGGCCGAGCGCTTGCCGTGGAGGCGCGAGGCGGCCTGAAGGCGCCTGCAGATGCCGCGCCTCGCCCGGCACGTTTTGCGCCCGGGCGCGTACCACTTGAGGCGCGTCCGGATGGTATTCTTGAAACACGCCAGCGTCTCGAAGCCGTGGTATCCCAGCGTGTCGTGCGCATGCACCCCGAACGCTGCGCACAGTCGAAGAACGGCGCCCCGCGTCGGCGACGCGCCGAAAATGGTGCGCCACGTGGGCTCCTGGTCCACCCGCGGCTGCTTCAAGCATGCTGCAACCGCGTCCGCAGAAGCAGGGTTCTCCCTGATTGCCGCTGCAGTCTGTTCCTGGCGCGAGCTAGCGCGGGCCGTGGCGACCGGGGCGGCGAGGGCGCCCCGCCGGGGAATTGCGGGTTGACGGGGCGCGCTCGCTGCCACGGCGCCGTCGCCCCGGGCCAGGTCGATCCTTGGTGTTTTCCACCGCCTTGCGCAGCATCTCATGGTGCTCCACTGCCAGCGGCTGCGCAGCCGGTTCCCCTGCGCCCACGTCGGGCGGGCCGGCAACTGGTGCGGAGGGCAGCTGTTCTGCGGGCACCGGGGCAGCGGCAGCGGGGCGTCGCGGCGGCAGCGACAAGCGGTTCAGCATGTCCTCGCGGCGCTGGTCGGGCAGTCGAGGGGGGGGGGGGCGGCGGGGGAGGGGGGGGAGTTACCAGCAGTCCCGCGGAAACCTGAGTGATGCCCTCTCCCCCCCTGCCCCAATGAAAATTACCATGGCGGAAAAAAAAACAAGCAACTGTGAGTGCCGCGATGCAATTGGGGCGAAGGATCGGGAGCTCAACGCGGGGTCACGAAATTTGTGACGGGCGCGCATTCCTGGGCGGGGCAGCGCCACGCGGACCCTGCCGCTGGGGCTTTTCGGCGGGGCGCCCTGTCGGGCAACGATCCGCGTGCGGGGCATGCCGATATGCGCGGGGCAACGCCCTGCTGGCGCTGCCACTGGGGCCTGCGGTGGACCTCCCCAGGGGGCAACGAGGCGCGCAAGGGGCTTGCCATTGGCGCGGTCACGCATGCGCACCCTGCCCCTGGGGCCACAGGCGGAGCTCTCTATGGAGCCACGAAGCGCGCGAGGGGAGTGGGAGAATTGGCGCGGTCGCGCATGCGAACCCTGCCGCTGGGACCAGAGGTGGAGCTCCTTATGGGGCGCCAGAGTGGGGCGGTGAATGCGCGGGAACGCGGCCACCGGGACCCTGGGCGGAACTCCTTGTGGGAAGGATTTTTTTGCCTATATGTCCACTGAAGAGTGAATGTCTGCCTTGCGGGGGGATGCTGTTGATGATGATGGCGATGACGACGATGGCGACGACGGCAGGGATGGCCATAACAAGCGTGACGATGATGACGACGATGATGACGATGCTGGCGCTGACGACGACGCCGATGACGATGGCGATGCGGAGGGCAGAAGCGGGGGGTGGGAATGGGAGGGGGGGAGAAGGGAGGAGGGGGAAATGGGGCGACGTTTACTCAGAGCGAGGACCCCACGCTGCAGGATGGTTGGGGCATGCCCGCGTTGGACTCGGGTTGACCCGAAAAGCAATCGGAAGTCCTTGTGGTCGTAGCACATATTCCGCGCGTCTGGCGAGGCCGCGCTGATGAGCCGCATGACAGCCAGCGTGTCGTGCAGCGGATCGCCTGTCACTGTGGTCGGAGAACCGGCGAAGCGCGTCCGAGCGCCCGTCGTGTCGCCCCTCGGCGTCGGGGCCCCTGCCGCCGCGTCGGCGTCGAGCTCCGGGTACATCCTTCTGTAGAAAGCATTCAGCTGCAACCGCTGCCTTCCGTAGACGTCCGTGGCGTGCACTGCTGGAGCCGAGTCCACTAGGCTGAGACCTGCCTCCAGCCGGTCCTGCTTGAAGCTGCCCACCAGAGGGCCCAGGTCCTGCAGTACATCCTTCACGTCCTCTGACCTTGAAAGCGTCGGCGGCTGGTAGAGCGCCCCGTCCACGGTCACCCAGGCCAGCAGGACCGTGCACGGGCGATCTCTCCCACCGTCGCCCTCCACGGCGACCTTCCGGGCCTGCTCGTAATTGCCGTCGCCCCTGATGACGGCGCCCGAGTGCACGTTGATGCGTTTCTGCATGTGGCGGGTCGCCTCGGCCAGGTAGCCCTCGAGCGCCGTCAACAAGATTTGCTCGAGGCCCGGCGCCGTGGGAATGGCTCGCAAGTACGAGAGGACTCGCCCGGCCGCTCGGAGCCCTGCAGCGCCAGCGCAGTATTGCTCCACTAAAGCGCGGCGAGTCTGCCGAAGACAAAGTCTATCGTGGAAGAGCTGGACGAGGTGCAACAAGAACTGCTTGGTCATGAACACCGACCCTTGCTTCTCCAAGCGCAAGTGGAGCACGCCCGGCACAGCGGCCACCACGTCGCTGACGTCCGTGGCGAAATAACGGTTCGGAAGACCAGCCGCCGCGCATGTGCGGCAGCGTCTCCGCCTCGCGTCGAACTGCCGGGGCAAAGGCAAGGCCAGCACCCAGAAGCACTTGTGGTCCTCGCTGCTAATCGCTGCGTGGTGCGGCACGCCAAGCGCCTCCTGCTCTGCCAAATGCTTCTGCAACCCTGCGCGAGGCGATCTGCTCACCGCCGCGCTCCCGCGCCCCCCCGCGCCGATCTGCCCGCGCCCTCGGAGTCGGCATCGCCGCGGCCTCTCGGCGGCGGCGAGGCCATCTCCGAAGCGGCGGCCAAGCGCCGCGCGGCCCGCGGCGGACTCGCTGGGCGACCGGCCCCAGACGAACTGGCAACCGGCGCGCCACGGCGCGCGACTCTGCCATGGACCGCGGGCGCTTCTCGCCTGACGCAGTAAGATCAATCGCGCGGCATCGGCGCGGGCAAAGGCGGAGGGACTGGGAGTGGGCACATCCCCCCGCGTCCCGCGGGAATGATTTCACCGACGCTGTGGTCCACGTGGCAGCTGCCATCGCACGGCAACTCCATGTCCCCGCCGGCCCACGCCTGCGCGGCCTGGCGAGTCTGGCGCAGGTCGTCTGCTTTCGGCTCTGGCAAGGCGCATCGCGACTCCCGCACATCCTCGAACAGAATGCTCGCCCCGCGTCGATCAGCGACCCCGGTGGCGACTGCGCAGTGGAGGCCGACGTCGACGAGATGGCTTGCGGGGCACGTGGTGGCGTGACTGTACGATGCCTTCAGGAGATCGCGGCCGCCGTCGCGGCACGCCACCAGCGGGGCGATGTCCGCGAGCGGCTTCCCCCGGCGGGTGAATACGCCCAGGATGAACGCGAGCTGCCCTCTGCTGATTGCGAAAAGGCCCCCGCGCGGCCGCGGCGGATCCGCGGTGCCGAAGACGACTGGCTCGTGGAGGAAATGCATGTCCATCAAATGCACCAGCCGTGACAACGCCCTCCCAGCCGCCACGCGCTGCGCCAGGGAACGCCTCTCGACGCCTCGGCCCGCGGGCGCGTCAGGAGCGACCAGCGACGCGGGGGCTTTGGCCGCGCTCTCCTCGGGCACCGGCGGCCCTGGCAGCATCCGGCTCTCTCCGCGCCGGGTGCGCAAGGCCTTGGCGCCCCTCGCGACCCCGGCGTCGCTGCGCCGCTTGGCGGGGAGCCTGCGGGGCCAGGGCGCGCCGACAGCGGCGGCCCCTCGAGGCCTGGACGTCGCCCTCGCGTCGGCCAGCTCCGGCGCGAACGGCGGGAAGACGCGGTGGGTCGCCTGCGCCAGGGCCTCGGTCAACGACCCCTGCTTACCCAGGTCGTGGATGTACCTGGCGGAAGGCTGCAATGGCCCCGGCCCCGAGGCCCCCGTCCGATGCGACCCACCCGGGTCAGAAAGCTTTTCCTCTGATCGATCTGGCAATTGCCCCTGGAAACAAATCTGGGGGGCTGGCGTTCGTCGCGCAAGCCGCGGGCGCCACGCGCTCTGCTGGCCCTTCACTCCTTGGATCGGGGACTGAAACTCATGGGATTACAAGATCACGTGGGCCTTTGGCAACTCTGCGAATGCCCAAGGGGTCTCCAAGGCGCCGGCGTCGACGACCTTGCCGACCAAAACCGCCCCGTACACGCTGAACCGGGGCAGCGTGTCGGCCTCTGGCGCCCGTGGCCACGTCGCCTCGATGGCGATGGCGCACTTGTCCGCTATTGCTGGCGGGAGGGGCTTCTTGCCTACGTGCAGGTAATACCATCCGACTGGAAGGCAATTCGATCTGCCGGCCTTGGACTCGATTCGCTTGAAGCCCTTCAGCATGGCAACGGCCACTCTGGGGCAACCGACCGTGAAAGCCCGACCGGACGCCAAGCGGGGGCACCTGGCTGCGGCTGTCTCCATGGCGGACGGCGCGCCGCGAGGCGCGCGGCGACGCCAGCTCGCCGACCTCGGGCGAACTGGCAACCGCCGTCAGGGGGGGCGCTCCAGACGAACTGGCCACAGGCGGCAGAGGGCGCACCGCCTCGAGCCGCTGCGCGGCAGACTCGAGAAATCCAACGTTTGCTGCTGCTGATGCCGGCATGGACCAGAACTCTGATGTCCCCTGCTGCCCCGCCCCCCAATCCTCTTCGCCCCGCTGCCCCCGTCGCCCCCCCCCGTCGGCCCCCCCCCTCTTCGAGGGTGCGGGCGAGCAGGGGCGGCGATCCCCCCTGGGTCTCTGCCTCCCCCCGAGACCTCTTCCGCTGTCCCTCTCACCGCATGGAAGGAGGGGCGGGCGATCCTGTCTTGCACCTCCCTGCACCTTCCCGCGCCTCCTCGCCCGCCTCACCCACCTCCTGGCCTCCTGAGGATGGGGCGACCGGCGGGGGGGGAGGAGGATCAGGGGGAGGTGAATGACGCCCCAGGGCCCAGAGAGGTGCGATCCGGGGCCCGCCGGCGCCGCGTCGCCGGGAAGCTACGTCCCCGAGCGGACGTGGAAGCGGAGGAGGAGCAGGAAGGGAAGGAGGAGAGGAGAAGGAGGAAAATCAAAAAGACCCCTGATGCAGGACAGACCAACCTCGGACGAACCAGCAACTGGCCGCCAAAGACCCCGCGGAGAAAAAACGAAAAAATAATCCGGCCGGCGCGGGCGCGCGCCCCCTGGCAGACCAACCTCGGACGAACCGGCAATTGGCCGCCAAGGACACTGCGCTGAAAAAGAAAATGACCGGGCCAGCGCGCGCGCGCGCGCGCTCCCCCGGCAGACCAGCCTCGGACGGACCGGCAACCAGCTGCCCGGGGAGCTGCGCAGAGAAAGAGAAGTCGCGGGGCCGGCCCGCGCAGCGCCGCCTGGCGTGCCGCCTCGGACGAACCGGCAACTAGCCGCCAGGGGCGCTGCAAGGATCAGTGGGTCGGCGGGCGCGCGCGCGCGCCCCCTCGGCGGGTCGGCCGCGGACGAGCCGGCGCCTGGTTGCCGCGGACGTTGCTGGGAGAGTTGGCCCGGCCAATGCGCGCGTCCCCTGGGCAGGCCATCCCCTGGCATACCCTTCGCGGGCCGTCGGGCGCCCGTTGCTCAAGGAAAAGCGTCGCCGCTGAGACGCAGACGCACAACGGCCGCCTGCGCGTCGCCGTCGTCCAGCAGGCTGGACCACGGGCGCTTGCGGAACGAAGTGATCGCCCAGCCGCCCCTTGCCCTTGGCGCGGCGGGCGGGCCTGCTGCGTCTGCGCCCGCGGCGCCATCAACCGCCGCGCCGGGCGGTCCCGCTGCGCCCGCGCCCGCGGCGCCATCACCTGCCGCGGCGGGCGGGCCCGGTGGGGCCGCGCCTGCGGCGCTGGCAGCGGCCGCGTCATCCGGCGCGCCCTCCGCGTCCTTCTTCTCAGCGATGCGGCTGCGGGCCAGGTCGTCCACGGCATCGACCAGCGCGTTGCGCGGGCTCGCGAACTCCGCCTTGTGCTTGCGGAAGAAATTCTTCAGCAACTTCCGGGCGTCCGAGGTGGTCATGTACCCATCGCCGTCGGGGCGCGGCAGCGACAGGACCGCCCTCTGGAGCTTCGCGAGGGGGGCCAGGCCGGCGGTGGGATCTCCTGTTGGCGCCCGCGGTTCACCGGGTTGGTCGAGCGGCCACGCGGCGTCGCAGTGGACGAAGTACCCGTGCCACAAGTGCATCTGGTGGCGCCACGTGTGCACCGCGTGTGCCAGATCGCAAATCGACATGGCGACCGATGCTGGCTTGCGCGCAACGACGGGCTGCGGGGGGCGATCGCAGGCGCCAGCCTCGGGCGGGCCGACCCCCGGCGGAGGGGGGCCGTGAATGCCGCCCCGCTTGTGCTCGACGTACTGCCTCATCCTCATGCACGCGTTCGAGTACCGGGCCAAGTCGGTGTCGGCCCAACGGAGCTTCTCCACGAACTGTTCGTTCAGGGGGGGGTCTCTGTCTTCCGCCAGGAAGTCTGACACGGCCTCTAAAATCTCCATGAGCATAGTGCGAGCGAACCCATCAAAATAATGGTCCCTCTCGTCGTCGTCCGCCACCTGCCCCAGCCAGTCGAAGAAGCCCGCCAAGAATGCCTTCGACTCCGACGAGCGCTGCGTTGGCGCCCACTCCGCCGGGGCCGTCTGCCAGACCTGCCGCGGGAGAGGGGATGGGGGGGGCACGGACGTCGGATCCCGCGAGGGGGCGAGGGGGGGGGGGGCGGGCAGGAGGAGGAAGAAGTTGGAGCGGGGCCGTGGGGCGCGAAATTCATGGCAGCCCATTTCGACCCCCCGCGAGGCCACGTGGAAGCGCTTCGTGAAGCCGAGCCCTTCTGGCTTCAGCACCTGCTCGACCGGGGCGAGCTGTCCGAACACCTGGTGGACGAAGGCGTAATCGTTGAGCACCGTGCGGCCCTGTCCCGTCGAGACGACATCTCTCTCGCAATTGAGCCACGTGCACAGCTTGTCCTTGTCGGCGGGGTGCAGGCCGGGATTCGTGCGCGCGCGCACTGCGTAGGTGGTGGCCACCTCGTCGCTCACGATCCCCGCGCGCTGGTAATTGGCGACGGAGGTGCGGATGCCCTTCACCGTGGCGTCGGTGGAAACGGCGTCGCCCGAGCGCAGGACTTCGGGGACGCCATCGCCGGCCAGGAGAGTCTTGCTCGTGTACTCCTTCAAGGAGGATTTCCTCATGCTGGGGTCACCTGCCACGAAAATCTGCACCACGGCGGCGCGGCCGTGCGCTTCGTCGTCGCGAACGTGGAGCTTGAGGCCCGGCCGCTCGCACCAACCGATATTGGACAACACGGGCGCCATCACTGTCTCGGCGCGCCAGCCCTCGCTGCGCGCCGCGGTGCGCGTGGCCAGGACGAACGGCAAGGGCATCTGCAAACGGATGCCCCCCATGGTCGGGTCCCCAGCGATCGCGCGGTGCGTGCGAGTATCCGCGGCAATCTCCGTCAACCAGGCAGGCACTGCTCTGCGGAGAGCCGCCGCTGTCTCCATCCCGCGGAAGAGTGCGCCGTCGTGCATGAGCAGGGTGATGTCGTCGGACGCGTGCGCGGCCAGGTCATCCTGTCGGGGCGCTGCAACCCCCGCCCTCCACGGAGCAGCGCTGTCGGCGCACAGCCCCCGCTCCCTCAAATGCCGCGCAGCGGCCCCGGGGCCGTCGCGGCACCCGACGCAGGGAGGGGCGGGGGGGGGGGGCCATCGGCGGCAGCGCTACCCGTGAAGGGGGATGTCCCGCGCCAACCGGGGCCTGCCACGAGCGCAGCGGATCTGGCAGCGCCGCGCGATCCGCCGCCGCTCTGGACATGTCACGGAAGGACGCCCCCAGCGAGGCGATGTGCTGCACCGGCGCGGCAGACCTGCCTGATGACGAATATATTGATCTCTCTTGGTGTCTCTCTCTCTCTCTCTCTCTCTCTCTCTCTCTCTCCCAACGTCTGTCTGGCTCCCCATCCCTCTGGAGCCTTGCTCCTGCGTTGGAGACGGCGCCGAGCTCGGCGGGGAAAGCTGCGTGGCAGGCGGCTCGCCGCCGCTCGGGGACGCTGGCGCGGGGGGCGCGGGCGGTCGCGGCGTCGCCGGCTGTTGCGGCGACGCCGACGACTGCGCGCCAGACGGCCGCGCTGGCGACTGCGGCGGCCGAAAGAAAACGCTGGGCTCTGGCGCGTGCGACTCGCCCCCTGGGGACGGGGGCCAGGACGGCGCGGGGCCGTCGGGGCTGCCGGCGCGCTGCTCGTCGAAAAGGCTGTTCTCGGCAAGCTGCAAGCCCAGCTGCGTGGTCCGGCACTGGGGGCAAGGGAAGTTCTCGACGAGCGAAATCCCTTTGGACATCATGGCACGCTTCGCGCAATCGGCGTGGTAAGTGTGGCCGCAAGCCAACGACTGTGCGGGGTCCCCGGGGTCGTTGGGGTGGATGGTGTCCAAGCAGATGCGACACTCTGGGGCCATCGGTCGCCGGCGGGGTGGATAAGGAATCGCCACCGAGGAGAGCCCCCAGGCAAACTGGCCTCGGACGGACCGGCAACTGACCGCCAACGACAAAACCGAACAGCTTGTTTCAGAATGGCGACGGAAAATATGGGGGAACAGGAGGACGATGAGGAGGACGGAAAAGGGGCCATTGACCTGGAGAGGGGGCGCGGGGAAGGCGCTGCACTAGTTCGCGACCCCCCGGGAGAGGTGGAGGCTGGAGGCTAGGAGGCTAGGGGGCTAGGAGGACGAGGGACGGGGAGGCCACCCAGACCGAATTGTTCCAAAATGTATCCTTCGGCGGCGTTGGCTGTCTGAGCGCCTGGGGCGGGGCCCCGCGGCCCCAGAATGGCCCCAGGATAGCCCCGAAGGCCGAAGATAATCCCAAAATGGTTCTAAGGGTCCATGATGGTCCTGGCATGGCCCCTCGGCCCAGGGGCTCCCATGATGACCCTTGGAGAGCCGCAATATCGCGCCAGGAACACCCCAATATGTCCCCCAAATGTTGCTCATGGGGCCATATCGGGGTTCACGCTACCAGAGCTAAGATCCCTCGCAAATTACGCCGTGCCGCAATCCTGATAAGTTAGGGCTGCGTCTGCGGTCCCAGGGCCACGACCCCCCGTAAATTACACTGGCTCCGCGCTCCCAGGGCCAAGATCCCTCGTAAATTACGCTGGGTTCGCGCTTCCAGCGCCAGGATCCCTTGTGAAATACGCTGGAACCTTGTAAATTACGCTGTCCGCGCCCGCAGGGCCGATTCCTGAAGTCGCAAGTATTCCGAGACACTGCTCTCTCTCTCTCTCTCTCTCTCTCTCTCTCTCTCTCTAGTCTCGGCTCGAGAGTGCCCTGCACTCAGACCGCAGCCGCGACGCGAAGCGCCCCGCCTCGGAGTCAGACTCCCAGGCCTCGCGAGACCGGAAGGGTCCCAGCAGGGCCCTACTGATTCGCGTCACCTCTCCACACCAGAGTGCCCGCAGCAATGGCCCCCAAGAAGCCGGAGCGCCGTCGCTCTTCTAAGCAGCCTCCGAGCTCCCGTCCCACGCGCCCTGCTGCTGAAGGTTCTCTCCTTCAACGCAAGCAGGACTGCATCGCAGCGTTCAAGCAAGCGGGGGGATGCGGAAAGTGAGATCGGAGCCGAATGTCATCAGCTACAGCTCCGGGATCAGCGCGTGCACGAAAGGCGAGCAGTGGCAGCGGGCTCTATCGCTGTTCTGCGAGATGTGGGAAGTGAGGTCGGAGCCAGATGCCATCAGCTACAACTCTGGGATCAGCCCTGGGATCAGAGCGTGTGCGAACGGCGAGCAGTGGCAGCAGGCTCTTCCGCTGCTCAGCGAGGTGCGGGAGGCGAAGGTGGAGCCAAGCGTCATCAGCTACAGCTCTGGGATCAGCGCATGCACGAAAGGCGAGCAGTGGCAGCGGGCTCTATCGCTGCTCTGCGAGATTTGGGAAGTGAAGTTGGAGCCAGATGCCATCAGCTACAACTCTGGGATCAGCGCGTGCGCGAACAGCGAGCAGTGGCAGCAGGCTCTCCCACTGCTCAGCGAGATGCGGGAGCCGAAGGTGGAGCCAAGTGTCATCAGCTACAGCTCTGGGATCAGCGCGCGCGCGAGAGGCGAGCAGTGGCAGCGGGCTCTCTCACTGCCCAGCGAGATGTGGGTGGCGAAGGTGGAGCCAGATGCCATCAGCTATAGCTCTGGGATCAGCGCGTGCGCGAAAGACGAGCAGTGGCAGCGGGCTCTATCACTGCTCAGCGGGATGTGGGAAGAGAGATCGGAGCCGAATGTCATCAGCTACAGCTCTGGGATCAGCGCGTGCACGAAAGGCGAGCAGTGGCAGCGGGCTCCCTCGCTGCTCTGCGAGATGTGGGAAGTAAGATCGGAGCCAGATGCCATCAGCTACAACTCTGGGATCAGCCCTGGGATCAGAGCGTGTACGAACGGCGAGCAGTGGCAGCAGGCTCTCCCGCTGCTCCGCGAGATGCGGGAGGCGAAGGTGGAGCCAGATGCCATCAGCTATAACTCTGGGATCAGCGCGTGCGCGAAAGACGAGCAGTGGCAGCGGGCCCTATCACTGCTCAGCGGGATGTGGGAAGTGAGATCGGAGCCGAATGTTATCAGCTACAGCTCTGGGATCAGCGCGCGCACAAAAGGCGAGCAGTGGCAGCGGGCTCTATCGCTGTTCTGCGAGATGCGGGAAGTGAGGTCGGAGCCAGATGCCATCAGCTACAACTCTGGGATCAGCCCTGGGATCAGAGCGTGTACGAACGGCGAGCAGTGGCAGCAGGCTCTCCCGCTGCTCCGCGGGATGCGGGAGGCGAAGGTGGAGCCAAGCGTCATCAGCTACAGCTCTGGGATCAGCGCGTGCACGAACGGCGTGCAGTGGCAGCGGGCTCTCTCGCTGCCCAGCGAGATGAGAGAGGCGAAGGTGGCGCCAAGTGTCATCGGCTACAATGCTGGGATCAGCGCGGGCGAGAAGAGGGGGCAGTGGCAACAGGCATTCGTGCTGCTCAGCGCAATGCTGGACGCGAAGCTGGGACCCGACGTCGTGGGTTACGGCAGGCGGGCAGGGCCGGCGGGCGCTGCGGCCGCGGGCCGCCGGGCTGGGGCAGCTCTGGCGGCCTTCGCGGGCGGCCTCGCCCGGGCACGGAGCGGAGCCGGCCGGGCCAGGGCCTCGAGCGCTCCCGCGGCTTCGAGGCCGAGGCACGCAGGGCGGCTCGGCCGGGCGGGCGGCGGGCGGCGGCGGCTGGCGGCGCGAAGACCGCGCGGTGGCTGGCGGGCCCGCCGGGCCGCCTAAGGCGACCGCGGGCGTCGGCAGCCCAGCCAGGGGGCCAGCCGGAGGGAGCCAGGTGCAGCGGCCCCTTTCGCTGCGGACTCGGCCAGGGACTGGGACTGGGACTGGGAGAGGAAAAAAAAAAAAAAAAAAAAAAAAAAAAAAAAAAAAAAAAAAAAAAAAACCCGAGCCTGTTCGTACAATGCGTCTAGTACAACATCGTGAACATCGTGCCTGTCCCATCGAGCTCACCTGTCTAGCTACCCCGCCACCGCGCCTCGCTCCATCTCGGTCTTCCTCTCGCTCCCTCGCCTTCCTGTCAGCGCGGCCAGAACATGATTCCCACTATTGTTCTTCGTGCTGGATATTGATTGGCGGTTATATCGCGTGAAAAAAACCTCGCGCGGGCCACCCTACGCGGAGAAGCTTTCCCCAGCTTGTTCGTACAATGCACGTAGTACAAGATCGTAAGTGTCACCACGAGCTCACTGTATACCCCGTCATTATGCCTCGCTCTGTCTCGGTCTTCCTCTCGCTCCCTCGCCCTCCGTGTCCGCGCGGCTAGACTAAGATTCACACTATTGTTCGTCGTGCCGTATCTTGGTGGGAGGTTATGTCGAACCTCGCGTGGGCTACCCTGCGCGGAAGAGGTTCCCCGAGCCTGTTCGTACAACGCGTGTAGTACAACATTGTACCTGTCCCCCTCGAGCTCCCTATCTACCCCGTCGCTCTGCCGCGCTTTGTCTCGGCATTCCTCTCGCCCCCTCGCCCTCCTTGCGCGCGCGGCCAGGAAATGATTCCCGCTATTGTTCGCCGTGATGGATGTTGGTGGGTGGTTATGCATCCTGGAAGTGAATCTCGCGTGGGCTACCCTACACGGAAGAGGTTCCCCGAGCCTGTTCGTACAATGCGTGTAGTGCAACATCGCGCCTGTCCCCTCGAGCTCCCCTGTCTAGCTACCCCGCCACCGTGCCTCGCACAATCTCGGTCTTCCTCTCGCTCCCTCCCTCGGCTTACTGTCCGCGCGGCCAGAACATGATTCCCACTATTGTTCGTCGCGTTGGATACTGGTTGGCGGTTATATCGCGTGGAAAAAACCTTGAGCGGGCTACCTATCTTATACGGAGAAGCTTGTCCGAGCTTTTTCGTCCAACGCATGTAGTACAACATCTTGGCACTTGCCCCCCTCGAGCTCCCTTTCTACTCCGTCGCTCTCTCTCCCTTTGTCTCGGTATTCATTTTGCTCTCCTCGCCCTCCGTGTCTGCGCGGCTAGAATAGGATTCCCACTATTGTGCGCCGTGCCAGATGTTGGTGGGTGGTTGTGTCTCCTGGGAAATAACCTCGCGCGGAGTACAAGATCGCATCAGTACGTTGGCGCTCCTTTTCGTCGCCGTCCACGACAGCGATAACGAAGATGATGGCGATGACGATGACGACGGAAACGACGACGATGACGATGAGGCCTGGGACGACCTCCGCGCCTGCCTGTCCGAGACAGCGGCGAGGGCGGTCTTGAGAGTTGAGGAGCGTGGCCTCGGAGTGTGTGTTCCAAGTGTCGCTGGTCGCATGGCTGCCACATGTGCGACGGCGAGAAATCCTTGAGGTAGTGGCTGCGCAAGGAGGGCTGGATCGTGCGCACTTGGTGAGTGCCCAGCTAGTCTTTGCGAGTTATGAGACTGGTGGAGAAACGAATAACGAAACAATATTGAGGTCGAGTGCCAAGGTTGGGGGTCAGCGGGCGCCGTGCTTGGATTGTGGCTGTCTCCTGAGGTGGGCTGCTTGGGTTGGGGGTCGCAGGACACCGTGCCTGGATCGTGGGTCGTGTCTGAGGTCGAATGCCTCGGTTCTGGGTCGCAGGAAGCCGTGCCTGTATCGTGAATCGTGTGTAAGGTTGGGTGCCTGGGTTGCCGGTCGCAGGAAGCCGTGCCTGGGTCGTGGGTCGCGTCTGAGGTCGAGCGCCTGGGTCGCAGGAAGCCGTGCCTGGATCGTGGGTCGTGTCTAAGGTAAGGTGCCTGGCTTGCCGGTCGCAGGAAGCCGTGCCTGGACCCACGGGTCTGAGGTCGAGTGCCTCGGTTGTGGGTAGCAGGAGGCCGTGCCTGGATCGTGGGTCGTGTCTGAGGCCGGGTGCCTGGGTCGCGAGTCGCAGGAAACCGCGCCTGGATCGTGGGTCGTGTCTGAGGCCGGGTGCCTGGGTTGCGAATCGCAGGAAGCCGTGCCTGGATTGCGGGTGTCCGGAGGCCACTTCGAAGCTCAAGGTTTGAGGCCCCCGCCGCGCGAGCCTCCTCCCAGGCAGCTTTGAGACAGCCGCCGCGCGATGTCCCGCGCCGTGCAGGCCGCGCATGAGCAGCGCCGTGAGACGATCGCACGCACTGCGAATGAGATGTGCGATGCAGTGACTGGGGCGTCCGCAAGTGAGACCAGGGTCGCTGAGAAACTCCGAGACGTTGAGGTGCACGCGATGAACCTGAACTCGCTGCCACATGGGACTACGCGCCGCTTCGTGCAGGTCTGCGAGGAAGGGGCTCCGACAACGTCCTGGAGCACTTGGCCAGAAGAGGAGACCCGCAAAATCATGCTCTGGTGGATCCGCAGCGTCAGGAGGACTTACAACAACGGCTGCACGAGGGAGACCACACTGGACGTCGTTAACATGCGGGAGGATGAGCCGCCTCAGGTCCGGAACTCTATTTACGACCAGATCTGGATGAGCGGGCGGGTGCTTTTCTGGGAGGCGGTGAGGCGCTACCTGTATGTCTACAGCGGGCGCTGGGGCGAGGAGGCGGAGGGTGGCAGCGCGGAGGGGGCCCCGCCGCCCTTTGGCTAGGAGGGGCTCGGGGAGGCACGCCAGAGCGGGCCCCGAGTAAGGGTGGGGCTAGAACGCCCGCGACTCTCGGGGCGGCCGGGGGGGGGCGCAGCGCAGCCGCGCCAGGAGCCAGACGAGGCGCCGCGGCCGGCGGAGCCCCGCTGCGAGGGGGCGGAGGCGGAGGCGGCGGGCTGCGGCTGGCTGGGGCCCGCCCGGGGCCGGCCGAGGCGCGAGGGGGGCGGCGCGCTGGCTGGCGGAACCGGGGGGCGCCGAGGTGGGGCCGGGCTCGGCCGCCCGCCGGCCGGCGGGGCGGACGGGAGCGGCGGCGGCAACGGGGGGCGGCGGGCCTGAGGCCTAGGCCGACGGCGGCGGGCGGCGGGCCACTGCAGGGGCCCCGCGCGGCGGCCTCGGCTTGGCGTGAGCCCGCGCAAGGAACAAAAAAAAAAAAAAAAAAAAAAAAAAAAAAAAAAAAACGGCGACAATAAGAAGAGCGAATACATGAGGTACAAGATGAAGACCTTCTGCTACAGGCTCGAAGCGGCTGACAACGGAACTGAGAAGCAGAAGTGCAGGATCATGCTCGGCTCCACCCTCTTGCTGTTCTTCAAGAACCATGAGGGGCTCGCCAGCGCTATGGCGCCCAGCATGGGCGAGCTGAGCTCGACTACGTGGCTCGCCAAGGAGATCCGCTCAGTCTGTGAGAACGAGGCGTACCCCATGGACGACGAGGCAGACAAGCAGCACGGGGAGCTCTACCAGGAGCTGTTCGGTGAGACGGCCGCCTGACGTGCTTCGGTGAGACGGCCCCTCGATGAGCTGTTCGGTGAGACAGCCGCTTGATTCGTTTTTTTAGCGTAGAGGCCCGTTGAGGTGAGCTCCGCTACCATGATTTTGTCACTGACTATTTTGACCCTCGTGAGGCGTCCGCGCTGGGACCCAGGAGGACGCGGAGAGCGATTGAGACGTCAGAGGGGGCTTCGAGACTAGACGGGAGGAGGAGGAGGAGGAGGAGGAGGAGGAGGAGGAGGAGGAGGAGGAGGAGGAGGAGGAGGGAGGAGGAGGAGGAGGAGGAGGAGGAGGAGGAGAGGGAGGAGCGGAAAAGGAGGAGGAGGGGCATTGATGCCCGTTGAGGTGAGCTCCGCTAAGGCGCTTTTGTATTTTCACCCTCGCGAGGCGTCCGCGCTGAAACCCATGAGGACGCGGAGAGCGATTGAGACGTCAGTGTGTCGGAGGGGGTTCGAAACTAGACGGGATGAGGAGGAGGATGAGGAGGAGGAGGAGGAGGAGGAGGAGGAGGAGGAGGAGGAGGAGGAGGGGGGAAGGAGAGGAGGGGGAGGAGGAGGAGGAGGAGGTGGAGGGGCGTTGATGCTCGTTGGGGTGAGCTCCGCTACCACGTTTTTGTATTCTAACCCTCGCGAGGCGTCCGCGCACGGACCCAGGAGGAGGGGGAGAGCGATTGAGACGTCAGGGGGACTTCGAAACTAGACGGGAGGAGGAGGAGGAGGAGGAGGAGGAGGAGGAGGAGGAGGAGGAGGAGGAGGAGGAGGAGGAGGAGGAGGAGGAGGGGGAGGAGGAGGAGGAGGAGGAGGAGGAGGAGGAGGAGGAGGAGGAGGAGGAGGATGTAGGAGGGAGGACCTTTTGGACCTTTTGCGCAGCACAACGTGCTAAGGAGGAGGAGGAGGAGGAGGAGGAGGAGGGGAGGAGGAGGTATGGAGGAGGAACGGAGGAGGAGGAGGAGGAGGAAGAGGAGGAGGAGGAGGAGGAAGGAGTGAGGAGGAGGAGGGGAGGAGGAGGAGGAGGAGGAGGAGGAGGAGGAGGAGGAGGAGGAGGAGGAAGGGGGGGGGGAGGGGAGGGGGAGGGAGGGAGGAGGAGGAGGAAGAGGATGAGGCGGCGGAGGAGGAGGAGTAGGAAATGACAAATTATGATAATAATGATCATGATGATCATCCTCCTCTTTTTCGCGGTGCAACAAGAGGGACTGGGAGAAAGCCCGGCAGCAGTGGAGTGAGCAACGATTGATCGTGAATAACAAGAATTACGCCGATATACGGCTGAAATTTCGAGACTTCTGAGGGCCTGACTCGCGCACGCACGCACGCACACATGCACACACACGCACACCGTTACTTGTGTGGCGTGCTGACATCAACAGATTCCCGTTATTGTTCGCCGTGTTGGATGTTGACAGGTCGTTGCTTCTGCCAGAAAAGAGGCCCCAATAGGTTGTCCTACACGGACAAGTTTTTCCGAGCGTGTTCGTACAAGGCATTTAGTAGCAGAACGACCTGTCCCCCGCGAGTCGCTGTTGTGCCCCCGTCGCTCCCCCGCCCTCCGTCGCCCTCTGCATTGCTCCCTTTCGCCCGATGCTGCTCGTGGGGCGAGAAATAGATTACCGTTATTGTTGGCCGCACTGGAAATTGGTGGGCGCTTGTTTCTCACAGAAAAGAAACCCCAGTGGGCTGTCCTACACGGACAAGCTTTTCCGAACGTGTTCGTACAATGCATTTAGTAGCAGATCGATCTGTGCCCCGCGACTGGTGTTGTGCCCCGTCGCTCTCCCGCGTTCCTCTTCCCTTTTCGCCCGATGCTGCTCGTTGGGCGAGGAATAGATTCCCGTTATTGATGACCGTGCTGGAAATTGGTGGGCGGTTGCTTCTCCCAGAAAAGAAACCCCGGTGGGCTGTCCTACACGGGCAAGCTTTCCCGAACGTGTACGTACAAGGCATGTAGTGGCAGATCTATATGTGCCCCGCAGCTCGATCTGTCCCCCGCGAGTCTTAGCTTTATGCTGCTTTCCTGAGGGCTCCAACTCCTAGGTAGGGTCGCACTGGGAAAATTTGTTTCACCCAAGACGCTTCACGAAGCACTGGTGGCCGCGCCCTTTGTGTCGCGAGCCAGCGCCCGCTATTCTTTTTCTCGTTTCACTTAAAGCCCAGCCGATGGCCACATCGATACAGCGCTGGTGCTGCGCGACAATCGGAGTTCGCTGCAGCGATGCACGCAAGCTAAGCCTTGTATGTATGCACGCAGGAAAAAATAATGTATATGAAATTCCAGGCGGGGACAACATACCTATGGGGCCACCTATCCGTTCCGCGGTGTTCGGTTCCTCCTCTTCTTCTTCTTCTTCCTCCTCGTCCTGCTCCTCCTCCTCCTCGGGCCCGTGCGCCCTTGTCGCGACGTTATGGTTATCCGCGCCGCGCTCCTCCCATGAAAGAAACTCTCGCGGGCCAGCCTACGCGGAGAAGCTTTTCCGAGCCTCTTTCCCTAGCATGTTCGTAGAATGTATGACACCGAAGCTTAGCCAATGCCCAGGTGGCTAAGCTTAGCCAGGCTTAGCCACCGAAGTTTTTTCCACACATCCTGAGTGGGGTTCTTATTTTCCCAGAGCGCCCTCTCCTTCCCACCCACCACCCGCTCCATCTTCCATACAGCACAATATTATTCCTACCACACACACACCCATTACCATTTACCATATTCCTTTTACACACATACCATACCCTACCATACAGGGAGGCCCGCCCTGGAGCGAGGAGGGATCGCAAACCAGCATTTACATGGTTCGTGCCCCTCCCACCACCTCCAGGGAAGGGCCCCGCCTGAGCGAGGAAGGTACCGAAACCATACGATTTAATGGTTTTCGTGCCCCTCCCACCCGCCACGGAGGCCCCGCCTGAGCGAGGAGGGTATCCGCAAACCATATTATTTACATGGTTTCGTGTCCCTCCCACCTCTCCAGGGAGGCCCCGCCTGAGCGAGGAGGGTATCCGCAAACCATACTACTTACATGGTTTCGTGCCCCTCCCACCTCTCCAGGGAGGCCCCGCCTGAGCGAGGAGGGTATCAGCAAACCATACTAATTACATGGTGTCGTGCCCCTCCCACCTCTCCAGGGAGGCCCCGCCTGAGCGAGGAGGGTATCCACAAACCATACTATTTACATGGTTTCGTGCCCCTCCCACCCCTCCAGGGAGGCCCCGCCTGAGCGAGGAGGGTATCCGCAAACCATATTATTTACATGGTTTCGTGCCCCTCCCACCTCTCCAGGGAGGCCCCGCCTGCGCGAGGAGGGTATCCGAAAACCATACTATTTACATGGTTTCGTGCCCATCCCACCTCTCCAGGGAGGCCCCGCCTGAGCGAGGAGGGTATCCGAAAACCATACTATTTACATGGTTTCGTGCCCCTCCTCCCTTCCAGCGGGGCCCCGCCAAAGCGAGGAGGGCATCAAGAAAATGGGTCCCACGAAATCGTTAATCTCTTTATGTGGGAACTCCGTTAGCATAATTATTAGTATTATTATTAGTATTATTATTCTTATTCTTATTATTATTATTATTATTATTATTATTTCAATTATTATTATTATTATTATTATTATTATTACTACTACTATTATTAATATTATTATTATTATTATTATTATTATTATTATTGTTTATATATATATTATATATATGATATATATCTATATCTATTGGGAAGGGGGGGTGCGCTTCCCCAAGAGGGCCTATCGGGAGGGGCGAAGGAAAACGGGGAGGAGGAGGAGGAGGGGGAGGAGGAGAACCCCTGGCTGCGCCGCTGGCGGCAGCGCTGCTGCCTTGATGGCTGCAGCTGACACGATCGCGACGTTGGTGAGCGCGCATGGTCGAAATGACGGAAAAATGAAGAGGGGGTTGATTTGGAGAAGGGGGAGGGGCGGGAGGACTTAGGCTGTCTCCGCCGACTGGTGCCTAACTGAGGTTTTCGAAAGGAGGCCTCGAGCCTCGTGTTTTTATCTGTCGTCGACTTTGAATTGTTGAGGGCTGTTGTGTCCCCGTCGCTCTCCCGCCCTCCGTCGCCCTCTGCCTTGCTCCCTTTCGCCCGATGCTGCTCGTTGAGCGAGGAATAGATCTCCGTTATTGTTGACCGTGCTGGAAATTGGTGGGCGGTTGTTTCTCCCAGAAAAGAAACCCCAGTGGGCTGTCCTACACGGACAAGCTTTTCCGAGCGTGTTCGTACAATGCATGTAGTAGCAGATCGATCTGTCCACCGCGAGTTGGTGTTGCGCCCCGTCGCTCTCCCGCCTTCCGTCGCCCTCTGCCTTCCTCCCTTTCGCCCGATGCTGCTCGTGGGCGAGAAATCCGCCGACCCTGTCGGAGTGTGTGAAGGGCTTTTCCGTTCGATCCGTCATCTCCGTTATTCGTTCGTCGTCGTTTTTGTCGTCCTCTTTTCCTGCACCTCTCCTTTTCCTGGGCCCGTCGTCGCGCCCCTCCTTCCCAGGGTCTCGTCCTCGAGCGCGCCAGCCAAACCGAACTTGAGCAACGTCGTAATTGAATCGAAGGGAAGCCCCTTCCCTTGATCCCTTCCCCGCCGGGGGGGGGGAGAGGGTCCCGGGGGGGGGTCCCGGGCGGGGTCCCGGGTCAAATACGACGCCTGCCCCTCCCCCCTCCCCCCCCCAAGAGGCCTCCGAGACCAAGAGGCCTCCGAGAAGCTCCCAAGAGACCCCCAAGAGGGCCCAACAGGGGCAACCCTACTTGAGGAGCCCCCTTCGTTGATTGATGTCCTCCAAAATGGCCCCAAGAGGCGCCCCGGAGGCCCCCAAGAGCGCTCCAAGTGAGCCCCAAGAGGCGCCAGGAGGCCCCAAGAGGCGCCCAAGAGGCCTCCAAGAAACGCCCAAGAGGCCTCCAAGGGGCTCCCAAGAAACCCCCAAGAGGCCCCAGGAGGCTCCCCGGGGCACCCAAGATTCTCCAAGAGGCCCCCGGGATCGCCAAGAGGCCCCCAAGACGCCCTAAGACGCTTCCGAAACACTTCAAAGAGACATCCGAGGAGACTCCGAGAGATATTCAAGAGGCCCTGAACCTCTGCCTCCACCTCCTCCTCCTTGCCCTCCTCCGCATCCTACTCCCCCTCCTCCTCCTCCTCCTCCTCCTCCTCATGCGGCTCCTCCTCCTGCTCCTCCTACTCTCCTCCTTCAACCTCGTCGTGGTCAGCGTCCTCGTCTTCAGGGTCGGCGGCACCGGCCGCAAGGCCATCACAATAGGGACTGGAGAACGCGACACCCGATGGTGCGCGCGCAAAAGCCATGCGACATCCCCAAGTCCGACGTGCTTACTACAATAGGGATGACATCAAAGTACGTCTGTAAAGAAACCAAAAGTACTGTCACGATGATGAGGCGCGCGGTGAATGCGGAAAAAAACATTATCCCGGCAAAGCAACCTAACATCGATGTGTAGGAGCATATCTGGAAGCATTCCCCTTAAGATTCGGATGAGAATCCAGTTGTAGAATTCTGCTGTTCTCGCAGTCGTAGTCGCATTCGCGATGACAGTCGCAGTGGCAACGGCAGTCGCAGTCACAGCCTCAGCCTCAGCCTGCCTCAGCCTCAGCCTCAGCCTGCCTCAGCCTCAGCCTGCCCTCCAGGGCCTCAGCCTCAGCCTGCTTCAGCCTCAGCATCAGTCTGCTTCAGCCTCGGCCTCAGCCTCAGTTTCAGCCTGCCTCAGCCTCAGCCTGCCTCAGCCTCAGCCTCAGCCTGCCTCAGCCTCAGCCTCAGCATCAGCCTCAGCCTCAGCCTCAGTCAGCCTCAGCCTGCCTCAGCCTCAGCCTGCCTCAGCCTCAGCCTCAGCCTGCCTCTGCCTCAGCCTCAGCCTGCTTCAGCCTCAGCCTCAGTCTGCCTTCAGCCTCGGCCTCAGCCTCAGCATGCCTCAGCCTCAGCCTGCATCAGCCTCAGCCTCAGCCTCAGCCTGCCTCAGCATCAGCCTGCCTCAGCCTCAGCCTCAGCCTCAGCCTGCCTCAGCCTCAGCCTGCCTCAGCCTCAGCCTGCCTCAGCCTCAGCCTCAGCCTGCTTCAGCCTCAGCCTCAGTCTGCCTTCAGCCTCGGCCTCAGCCTCAGCCTGCCTCAGCCTGCTTCAGCCTCAGCCTCAGTCTGCCTTCAGCCTCGGCCTCAGCCTCAGCCTGCCTCAGCCTCAGCCTGCATCAGCCTCAGCCTCAGCCTCAGCCTGCCTCAGCATCAGCCTGCCTCAGCCTCAGCCTGCCTCTGCCTCTGCCTCAGCCTCAGCCTGCTTCAGCCTCAGCCTCAGTCTGCCGTCGGCCGCGGCCTCAGCCTCAGCCTGCCTCAGCCTCAGCCTGCATCAGCTTCAGCCTCAGCCTCAGCCTGCCTCAGCATCAGCCTGCTTCAGCCTCAGCCTCAGCCTGCCTCAGCCTCAGCCTCAGTCTGCTTCAGCCTCAGCTTCAGTCTGCCTTCAGCCTCGGCCTCAGCCTCAGCCTGCCTCAGCCTCAGCCTGCATCAGCCTCAGCCTCAGCCTCAGCCTGCCTCAGCCTCAGCCTGCCTCAGCCTCAGCCTCAGCCTGCCTCAGCCTCAGCCTCAGCCTGCTTCAGCCAAAGCCTCAGTCTGCCTTGAGCCTTGGCCTCAGCCTCAGCCTCAGCCTGCCTCAGCCTCAGCCTGCATCAGCCTCAGCCTCAGCCTCAGCCTGCCTCAGCATCAGCATGCCTCAGCCTCAGCCTGCCTCTGCCTCAGCCTCAGCCTGCTTCAGCCTCAGCCTCAGTCTGCCTTCAGCCTCGGCCTCAGCCTCAGCCTGCCTCAGCCTCAGCCTGCCTCAGCCTCAGCCTCAGCCTGCCTCAGCCTCAGCCTGCCTCAGCCTCAGCCTCAGCCTGCCTCAGCCTCAGCCTCAGCCTGCTTCAGCCAAAGCCTCAGTCTGCCTTGAGCCTTGGCCTCAGCCTCAGCCTCAGCCTGCCTCAGCCTCAGCCTGCATCAGCCTCAGCCTCAGCCTCAGCCTGCCTCAGCATCAGCATGCCTCAGCCTCAGCCTGCCTCTGCCTCAGCCTCAGCCTGCTTCAGCCTCAGCCTCAGTCTGCCTTCAGCCTCGGCCTCAGCCTCAGCCTGCCTCAGCCTCAGCCTGCCTCAGCCTCAGCCTCAGCCTGCCTCAGCATTCAAAATGTGGCCCGGGAATGGAATTCTGGGAACTCGAAGAACACGAAGTGGCCTACAGTTGGCTCCGGGCATTCAAAATCATGCCCAGGAATGGAATTCTGGGAACTCGAAGATCACGAAGTGGCCTACAGTTGGCTCGGGGCATTCAAAATGTGGCCCGGGAATGGAGTTCTGGGAACTCGAAGAACACGAAGTGGCCTACAGTTGGCTCCGGGCATCCAAAATGTGGCCCGGGAATGGAGTTCTGGGAAATAGAAGAGCACGAAGTGGCCTACAGTTGGCTCCGGGCATCCAAAATGTGGCCCGGGAATGGAGTTCTGGGAAATCGAAGAGCACGAAGTGGCCTACAGTTGGCTCCGGGCATCCAAAATGTGGCCCGGGAATGGAGTTCTGGGAAATCGAAGAGCACGAAGTGGGCACGAAGTGTGTGACTGTATGCGAAAAACGATCCCCGCCGGCAAACCCCAACAGCCCCCCAACTGCCACCCAACTGCCCCCAACGGCTGCCCAGACCCCCCTGTGGAGTAATGTTGAAGTAATGTTGAAGTAATGTGATGCTCTCTTTTTAGCCCATTAGAAACCTATCAGTCTTCGATGTTAGGTAATAAGTTTTGACACATCGCCACACAACCAATATGTATATGATAACGTGCTTTCTTAATCCGTACAAAAAGTGTTGATACGTATTTACCATATACCAGGCTGCAACGCTGGACTAGAAGCAGGCAAGGGCAGGGCTCCAAGGGATGGGGGAGCAAGCTCGCGCCGCGGCAACGCTCCTATCGTGCGACGCCGCGGAGTAGTTCCCTTTTAGACTCTCGCCCGGGGCACCCCCCAATGTTTGGCCAAAACCCACACTTGCATTGGGCGAACATCCAAGGTCCCGGAGCCGCCCTTCCAAAGCGATACCGATGCGCGCTTTCCCAAATCAGCTCAGCACGCAAGTGCACACGACGCCGCACCCGAATCTCACGACTCCCTTAAATCACCAACTTGCAACGGCGCAGTGGCTGCAACATGTTTGCCATCTTGGTAGATCCGGGAAATCAGCTCAAATATCACTGGCGTTGGCACTGCGACACAGGTCGTTGCGAACAGAAGTTGAGGCACACAAGCCGAAACGATTGCTTGCCCGAGCAAATTTGCATGGAGTTTCGGCGGGTGCCGCTGCCACCCGTCGTGGGCAAACCAAGGCTCACGCATAATCAGATATGGCGATGTACTAAGCAGCGCGGAGGGGAGGAGCCTGCGACCAGGCTTTGCCCTAGGCAGGCGATGCGCACAGGAGCGCCTCCCCACGAAAGTTACGCAAACAAAAAAAAACATACACGAGACCCGAGCGGAAGGCGGAGAGCGTGCAAGGGTATCCGCGCCCTCGCCTCTGCCCGAGCGGCCGCTCAAAGGCTCACCCCGACGAAAGAAAAAACCCAAAATAATTTGAGGGAGTTTCTGTGGAACTCACGTCATGCTGACCCCTGGCGCGCGAGAAAGTCAGGCCTCCCACAGCGCTCCCAAGGACCATTTCCGGAAATCTGCCGGGCGCACCGGGCGCGCCGGACGAATCCCAATGCGGCGCTCTCGCTCGAGATATGCTCGCAAAATCGAGTCTGGGCGTACGCCTGTGGGCTCATTTTCTCTGGCCCACAGGCGCACGCCCCTTCTTCTTCTTCTATATGCAGAAACTTTGGATCAACCGCAGAGCGGCTGACTAGTAATCCTCGGAGTGCACATGAGTTTTTGTCGACTACGACCGATGGCGAGAATACTATGATGCCAGAGTGCCAAAATACCACCTGTGGTGCCGCTGGGACCTGTGGGTCCCGTGGGCCTGTGGGGGTTCTGAGACCTGCGGGGCCTGCGGGACCTGCGACCTGCGAGGCCTATACGACCTGCGGAGCCAGTGCCTCCTGTGAGACGTAGTGGAAACTGTGAAACCTTAAGGGTCTGAGGGACCTGTAGCCACTGCGCCGCCTGTAAGACTTGCGGGGCCGATGGGGCGAGTCGGACTTGGAGGACCTGCGAGCCATGCGGACATGCAGGGCCCGTGCGGGGCCTTGTTAGAAAACTTACGACAACTACACGTTTCGGACGACCCGGTGGGATTAAAACTAAGAGGGTGCCCATAGGGAGGGGCTCCCATGAGGAGGGAGCTACCGCCAGAGACTTCCTTACAGTTCCCTTAGGAGACAAAGCTCCCGCCTGAGACTTCCTTCATGGTCAAGCCTCCAGAGCTCAAAAGTGACGACGGTACGTAAGTCGAATGACCTGCAGGGGTTCAAACACAAGGTGGGGCCCGATAGGACGGGGGTTCCCGCCTCAGACGTCCTCAAACTCAACTCAAAGACAAGGCTTCCAACTGAGACTGTCTCCATATTCAGGCCTCAGGGGCTCTAAAGTGACGACAGTTACAAGTTCTGGATAGCCCGCTGGGATTGACAGAGCATGAGGCGGGGCCCCATCGCAATTCACTTAGGAACGAGGCTCCCGCCCGAGACTTCCTCAATATGAGTACTCCATTTTGTGGGTGTGCGAATGGCGATGCCGATTATGATGATGGCATGGTTAGTGAGTGCGGGAGTGGTGGCGATGGTGATGATAATAATGACGATGATGACGATGATGATGATGACGATGGTGATGGTGATGATGATGACGGTGACGGTGATGGCGATGGTGATGATAATGACGATGATGATGATGCTGATGGTGATGGCCATGATGATGATAATGATGATGATGATGATGATGATGATGATGATGATGATGATGATGCTGATGATGATGATGATGATGATGATGATCATGATGTTAATGATGATGATGATGATGATGATGATGATGATGATGATGATGATGATGATGATGATGATGATGATGATGATGATGATGATGATGATACTGATGTATGATGAAAATGATGATGACGACGTTGGCAACGATGATGAAGATGACGAAAGCCCCACTCAGGATGGTGGGAAACAGAAGCGCCCGCGACGGCACGCGCGAAGAAGGGCTGGGGATAGTGCCGTAAACACAGGGGCGGAGAGGACAAACGGGGGGAGCATAAACGCAAGAAATTCCTGCAACGGAGGGGCCGGGCGGAGGAGCAGCCAAAGAGTGAGCAGGCCAAGGGCTGGACTGGGCGGCGCTCCTGGCGAGCAGGGGGCGCGCGGGGGAAGGTGGGCAAGAAGGGGGCCGAGGAGCGGCACGGAGGATGGGGCCGAGAAACCGGGGAGGGGGGGGGGGGCGACGGCACCCTGCCAAAGACGGCCGCGCCCGCGACGACAGCAAGGACGCGGCGGGAGAAGAACGAGGCCACCGGCAGGCCATAATCCGAGACCTGGCGCCGCTGCTTCAGCAAAGCCGCGCCCCATCGCACGCAGAGGGTGGCCTTCTGCGGAGGCGAGGAGAGGGGGAGGCAGGGCGAGGGGGATGGCAAGGGCGAGGAGGGGGTGCAGGGAGAGGGGGGGCGGCCCTCCAGGGAGGCGAGGAGCGAGGGGAGGGGGACGGGGGCAGAGCGAGAGGGCGGGGGGCAGGGCGACGGGAGTGGCGGGCGAGGTGGGGGGGGGGTGCAGCGCGAGAAGGGGGGCAGCCTTCTAGGAAGGCAGGGCGAGGGGGGAATCGCGCACAGGGGGGGGGGGCAGGCCTCCTTGCGGCGGCGCGCAGAGAGGGGAGCGGCCTCCAAAAAGAGACCCCCCGCCCTCCTAGAAGCTGCCGGGGGCGTCGCCTCCGAACGGGGCCGATGACTTTAATGAGGGGGCCCCGCTCCGCTCTCTTGAATGTCGCCCCCCTCGCCGCGCCCCCATTCGGCCCCTTCCTGAGATGCCCCCTCCTCTGCTTCCTTGGAGGGTCGCCCCCTTCGCCGCGCCCCCCTTCGACCCCGCCTGTCAGGCCGGCTCTATGCTTCCTTGGAAGGTGGCCCCCTCTCGCCGCGCGCCCCTTTGTGCCCGCCGCCGGTCCCCGACAGGCAGGGCGGCGCGCGCCAGCCCACGAGTTGGGCCTCAGATACGTCTGAGCACCGCAACTCCCTTCGCGCCGAATCGGTCGGGGGCGTCCAAGAGGGGGGGGCGTTCACGTGGGGCGGGGGGTGCAAGTCATGACCCGGGGCATGTGTGCGGGCCGAGGGGGGCCAGGGCCATGGTATCCACACATTCCTAGGCCGACCCCGATAAGCGGGGCGGGCGGCCTTCGAGATTCTGGAACGGCCAGGATCTGCGCATCCCTCGCATCCCCAACGGCACAGTGCACCAGTTCCTGGCCTTCTCGAGTCGATCATCCCTTCGCCTGCCTATCGCTGGCGTTCCAGCCGAGGAAACACTTGCACGACTCAGCAATAGGAGGTTCCACTGGCCATTTGAGGAGGAGGAGGAGGAGGAGGAGGAGAAGGAGGAGGAGGAGGAGGAGGGGGAGGAGGGGGCGGGGGAGGGGAGGGGGAGGGGGAGGGGGAGGAGGAGGAGGAGGATCTGTAGAAGCGAACAAAACCTTGGCACGTCTAACGTCGGGGAGGCAGCCCCAAACAAAGCAACGTCCGTCCCCAGATCACTCCCGGGGTCCACCCTGGCAACAACCTGTCCACCCTGGATCGACGTTCGACGTCCCCTGAGGAGGAGGAAGAGGAGGAGGAGGAGGAGGAGCAGGAGGAGGAGAAGGAGGAGGAGAAGGAGGATGACCAGAGGGCGATCCGAAGGGAGGATGGAGGGAAGCCGCGCCCAACTTCCCTTTCCCCTCGAGACCTCCAGCAGGAGGATGGGGGGAGGGAGGGGAGAGAATTTCTTCCACAGGCGGAATCATTCCTCTCCCTCCGCTTCCCTCCTCCGTCGGGGCCTTTTTCCCCCAGGCCTCCAGCAGGAGGAGGGAGGAGGATGGAGGAAACCCGCGCGCTCCTTCCCTTGCCTTCAGGCCTCCAACAGGAGGAGGAAACAAGGAGGGGGAAGGAGTTCTTCCACGAAGGGAGTCATTCCCGTCCCTCCTCCTTGTTCCTCCCTCGAGACCTTTCCCGCAAGCCTCCAGCAGGAGGAGGGACGATGATGGAGGGAATTCGCGCCCTCCTTCCCTT
This sequence comes from Prorocentrum cordatum, assembly GCA_963575745.1. Taxonomy (NCBI): domain Eukaryota; class Dinophyceae; order Prorocentrales; family Prorocentraceae; genus Prorocentrum; species Prorocentrum cordatum. Next base: position 3,354 of record CAUYUJ010006726.1, on the reverse strand, counting down.
TCCCTCAAGGCGTCCAGCGGATGAGGGATGAATGAGGTGGGGGCTTCTCCCCCCTCCTCCCTCGGGACCTTCCCTCCCGGCCTCCAGCAGGAGGAGGGAGGGGACGGATTTCGTTTGTGGAAGAAGTCCCCCCCCCTCCCTTTGCTTCAAGGCCTCAAGCGCAGGAGGGAGGAGGGAGGGGGGGTTTCTTCCACAAAGGTCCGCCGACCCCTGCTTGCCAGGGATGCAAAGGCGTGCGAAACATTTGGCTGTCCCCCTCCCCCTTTCCCTCTCCCCTGGGATCCAAAATGCTGTTTGAGGGCCCCCCCTGGTGGGGGTTCGAGCTCGCCAACGCACTCTGGGGGCCCCCGGAGCATCCAAAAACCATTCAAGACGAGCCAAGAGAGCCCCAAGAAGCCTCCAAGATGCTCCAAGACGGCTCCGCGTGGCCGAAACGTCGCTCTCAGATGCCTACGATGGCCTCCAGACGACCCACGAAGCCTCCAAGACGCCCCAAGAGGCCTCCCAAGAGGGCTCAGGGAGGAAAAATAATTGATGTCCAATTGTTTTTCCTAATGCTTCCAGCAATGTCGCCTTTTCGGCTTTCCCACGCTCCAAGACGGCCCAAGAAGCCCCCAAGATCGCCCTAAGTCGGCCCAAAAGGTCCCCAAGACGGCTCGAGAGGTCCCAAGACTGTCCATCAGTCGCCCAAGACAACCCAAGAGGGCCCCAAGACGGTCCCAAGAGCAACCCAAGAGGGGGACCACAACCCGGAAATTCGAGCCTTCCGCCCCGACTGGGCCCCAGGAAACCTCAAGCGAGCCCCAAAAGCCGCCAGGAAGCTGCCGAGAGACCCCGTCAGAGGCCCCGAGGTGCCTCCAAGAGCTCCAAAAGAGCTCCAAAAGAGGTCCCAAGAAGCCCCAAAACGGCCCCCGAGAGGCGTCGAAACTGCTTCCAAGAGGCCCGCGAGAACCCTCGCAGGAGATCCCAGCGAACATCCAATAGGCCTCATACTCACAACCTAGGCACAGTGGCGGGATGGGCCAAAGACAAGCAGATACTGCACGAAGACCTCCCTAATATCTTGGAGTCACACGTGAACATATTTCGTCTTCTGGGGGTCGGCGGAATGGCGTAAGCCACTTGAATCATTCCCCTCCCTCCTCCTTCCTGCTTCCTCGGGACCTTGGGGGAGGCAGGATTTCTTCCACAAAGGGAACTCTTCGCCTCCCCCCTCCTACCTCCTCCGCCGGAACCCTCCCCCAAGCCTCCAGCAAGAGGAAGGAGGAGGAGGAGGAGGGAGGGGAAGGATTCCTTTTGTGGAAGAAACCCTCCCCCTCCCTCCTCCTTCCTCGTGGAGGCATTGAGGGAAAGGGAAGGACGGCTCGTTTTCCCCCGCGTCTTCCTCCCTTCTGCTGAAAGCCTGCGGAGGGAGGGGAATGATTCCCTTTGTGGAAGAAATCCTCCTTCCCTCCCTCCCCCCTCCTCCTAGTGGAGGCCTTGGGGAAAAAGGGAAGGAGCGCACGGGTTCCCTCCATCCTCCTCGTTCCTCTTTCCTCCTGCTGGAGGCCTGGGGGAAAGGTCCCGAGAGAGAAAAAGGGGTCAAAATGTGGAGGACCCTCCACACAAGGAATCAAAATGCGGAGGCTCCTCCACATAAGGAATCAGTATAATATGTAAATCCTCCGCAAAGGGAATCCTTCCCCACCCTCCTCCCCCCTGCTCCTGCTGGAGGCCTGGGGGGAAAGGGAAGGAGAGAGAAGGAGAGATGGGGAATCAAATTGCGCACGCGGCGCTTAGCGCCCAGTCGACCACCGAGTCGTGTACACTTCCCAGTAAACTTGCTTGCGCGCACGCCCGATTTTGCTATGAACATAAGCGCCTCGGAAGCGGTTGCTGCAGCTTGAGACGGGAGGTGGACGGGCGGGGGGGCGCGGCTGCTGAGGGAGGGGCGTCAGGGGGCGCGCGCAGGCGGAGAGAGAGAGAGAGAGAGAGAGAAAAAGAATCTCAGAGCAGCTAGAAAACAGCGCCCCGCCAAACAGACAAGGAATTCTCAAAATCGCAGGGGGGGGAATTCGACTGTTGAACCGCCGAACCCCGCGCGCGCCCGTCGAGCCCGTGACTGCGGGGCCAGCCAGGCCACGGGCCAAAGTGGCGGCGGAAGTCCTTGGCAGCTGATGTCTCCCGATGGTGGCACGGCGGCTTAGCCCTCAGGGGAAAACGGCGCTGCTGGTTGTTTTAAGGTGTACTTTGGGCACGCCTGTGGGACCTTGTGGCCCGCAAAGGCCCGCTTGGCCCACGTCGACTCGCGGACGGAGCCAGAAACATGGTAACCCCCGGCACAAACGCAGAGCGAACGTGGCCGATTTGCCCTGGGTGCTATGCCGAAGAAACGTTAGATCTGCAACTGGTTTGAAATAACAAGGGACTCGGGTAAGGAGGATAACGAAGAGCAGGAGTCAGGACACACGATCGCGCGCAGGCAAACGAGTAGGAGGAGGATGAGAAGGAGGAGGAGGAGGAGCAGCAGCAGGAGGAAGAGGAGCAGGAGGAAGAGGATGAGGACGCTGGTGAGAAGGAAGCGGGGGGGAGATGCGGACAAGGAGAAGGATGACGACGACTACGACGACGACGAGTGAGGAGAGTCCAGAAGAAGGGGATGCACAACGACCGCGAATACGACGAAAAGGCGCAGCAGGTGGAGGGAGCAGGAGAAGAAAAAACGACAATATAAATTTTCGGAGGTCCGCGCGGGATTTCTTGGATCGGTGATGGACCCCCCTCCCTGGCGCGGAGGACGACAAGGGCGACGCAGAGGGCGCCGCCGGGGGGATCCAGCGCCGATCCATGAAATCCGCACACCTTCCAAAGTTATGTTTATGCAGTTTTGCTCCTCCTCCAGGGAGGGGGGAGGAAGGGGAGGGCTGGGAGAGCGGAGCGAAGACGGCGGGGCGCGCCCTCCCCCTTTTCCGCGCCGCGAAGAAAGGGCCCGAGGCCGCGGCCGGCTCCGTGCGGGGCGCCGCGAGTTTTGCGGCTGGCGCCGCCGGAGGGGTCCTCCTCCTCCTCCTCCTCCTCTTCTTCTTATTCTTATTCTTATTATTATTATTCGTCTTCTTCTTATTATTATTATTCTTCGTATTATTCTTATGATTATTATTATTATTAATATTCTTATTATGCTTCTTCTGCTCCTTCTTCTTCTTCTTCTGCTTATTCTTCTTATTCTTCTTATTATTATTCTTCTTCGTCTTATCATTATTATTAGTATTATTATTATTCGTCTTCTTCTTCTTCTTCTTCCTCCTCCTCCTCCTCCTCCTCCTCTTCCTCCTCCTCCTCCTCCTCCTCCTCCTCCTCCTCATCCTCATCCTCATC
>CAUYUJ010006725.1:468798-528204 GCA_963575745.1 Prorocentrum cordatum | reverse complement strand
TCCTCCTCCTCCTCCTCCTCCTCCTCGTGGACGCCACAGACCTTATTCCGCATGGCTTGCGCTACGCAACTTGCACCTCATGGTTCACACCAAATATATACGCCCACGCTGGAAATGTATGCGCCATCGACACACGTTCGGTGATAATAACTTGAACGCTAATGGCTGACGCCTTCGCTGAGTTGGACGAGCCTGCTGGGAAGAAGTGTGTGTTTGTGTGTGTGTGTGAGAGAGCCATACTTTTTGTTCACCTACTCCTGCTCCTCTTGCCTTCCCTCTTCCTCTTCCAATCCGTCATTCTCCTTTCCCCCCATTCCCGTGCTCCTTCTCCTCCTGCCCCTTCCGCTGGAGGAAGAACAAGCTGCATATACACAAACCCTCGCAACTCCGAACAATTGTGTCCGTGTCGATGTTTCTCCCTCGACCCGCTCATCCTGCTGAGAGGGCTTGGAAAAGATGGGCCCCCAGCGGACAAGGGAGGCCGCGCCCCGTCCTCGTCGGACAGGGAGGTCATCCCCGCCAGCGCCCTCCGGAGCTCGGCCGCCGACTCCATGGCGGAGAGCTGCGCGAACTCCGCCTGAGCCCGCCTCACCGCGGCGTGGTTCTCGCCGATGGAGGTCTGGAGCTCATGCTGCCTCGGCTGAGGAGGAGGAGGAGGAGGAGGAGGAGGAGGAGGAGGAGGAGGTGAAGGAGGAGGAGGTGAAGGAGGGTGAGGAGGAGGGAGAGGAGGAGGAGGAGGGGGAGGAGGAGTAGGAGGGGGAGGAGGTGGAGGAGAAGGAGGAGGAGGAGGAGGAGAAGGAGGAGGAGGGGGAGGAGGAGGAGGAGGAGGAGGAGGAGGAGGGGGGAGGATACCACGATGCATCCTCGCCGCCCTGCACGGGCGCGCCCCCTCGTTCAGCTCTTCGTCGCCTGCTTCTCGAGCGCAGCTCTTCTCGGAGCTTGTGGGGCCCCGAGACAGAGGGCCCTGAGGCGAGGAGGCCTTGAGCAGTGCAACTTCGACCTGGAAGCCCTTTCCTAATTATCCTGAGGGCCGCGTCCCTCAGGACCCCATCTTCGGAACACAGATGTTGCACCTTTCCACTCCTTCAGGGCCACTCCGCCCTGGGTCTGCGCTGGCACGTTTGACGCTCCCCCATCGTTTGCACCCCCTCCCTAACACAAACACAATCTCAAGAAAATGGGCAAACCGCCTGTATGGCCGATCTCAGAAACCCCGAATCCAGAGATGCCGGCACCTCTTGGGAGGCGCATCTGCTACTTCCGCCAGCTTCCGTCTGCCTTCCGCCGGCGACACCGCCCCCGCTCTACTTCCGCCGCCTTCCGCCAAGGATGAGAGCCCGTAATCGGAGCCCTCCAGGCGGCCAGAGCCGCGGCAGGCGGCAGAGGCAGCCGCGCACGCCCCGCGGCAGCGGGCTCTCTCTGCCGGCGGCGCGTCGGCCTCTTCGTCGGAGGATCGAGGACCGACCTTCGACCCTCGATCCTCGAGCCTCGACCCTCGATCTCTCGATCTTCGACCCTCGATCCTCGACCTCTCGATCTTCGACGATGCCATACCATGTCTCAGCCCCTCCAAGGCGGAAGCCATGCCTGCATCGCCCCGCATGGGGCCGCGTCAGGCCCTCTGCTGAGGAGCTGCGTGGGGCTGGCTGGCAGGCCCCTCCTCTTGCCCTGCGCCTCGGGGCAAATCCCCCCCCCCCCCCCCCAAGACTGAGGGACAAAGACATGGGGGGGGACTGGCATAAGGGGGGACACATCCACCTGGAATCGGCGATATGTCGCCGATAGATCGGCGATGGGCCTCCAATAGTGGGTCCGAACGTTCCTGGGCAGGTGGGGGCTATCGAGACCCTGTCGGCGAGCAGTGGGCGATTGGGGGTCGATGCGTCCCCCCCCCGCCCCCTGTGCCTATCCCCCCCTACCGTTGCCTCCGAAAAGCTCGCCCAAGAATATCCAAGAATCTGTGCTTCGCTGGGCTGCGCCGGACTACAGGCCAGAGGACGCCGATGAGGACCCAAAGAGGCCCGTCCCCTGCCTGCTCCCGCCGCCCCCCCTGACATCCTTTCGTCGTGAACAAAAGTCACGATTAGAAATGTTGGGTGTTTCGGCTCCACTGGGCCCGGGGACCATCAGAAAACGGCTCGGGTTGGAAAGTCGATCCCTGGGAAGAGGTCCAGACCTGTGAAGAGTCACGTTGTGGCAACAATCACGTCGGATGTCTGGACCATTCGCAAATTTTAGCAGAGGCGACGAGTTGAGAACAGCGGGGGCCTCATCAGGCACTGGTGCTGCTCGAGAGCCTCGTCGATAGTCCAGCCCCGCTTGTACACAACGCTGCCCTCCATAGGAGGCAACTGCGCTGCCAGCTGCCGGCTGCGCTGATGAGTTTCTTGTTTGCAGAAGCTGGAGGGTAGCTTGCTAGCCTGCCGAACACTGACCTTGGAACACGCGCGGCTGTGCACGCTCGAGAGCAAACTTCAAACGAATCCGCTAACAGATTAGATGTCCTTCTTCAGACCAAGCCCGTCGTCCTCCTCTCCCCTGCTCCCTCTCCCCCTCCACCGTCTCCCGTTCCACGCCTCATACCTGAAGGGCCTTGCAAAAACGGGGGAGGCTCAGCCTTCCTTTCAAGACAACTGTGACTTCGTGATTGAGGGTGAGGACGGATTGGGTGGATAGCTTCGAAAAGAGACGGTCAACGGGAGGAAGTTGAAGAGAAGGATGGGGGATAGGAGAGAATGCTGGAGGGAGAGGAAAACGGGAGAGAGGGAGGGAGGGACGGAGGGAGTGGGAAGAGGACGTGGTCAGACGGAGAAGGGAGGGGATAACACCAGGAGACGGGATCCGACGAAGAGACCCGGCCAAAAAGAGTATAACCCAACGTGTCACGACATGTCTGCACCCAGAGCCGTGCGTCCCTTACTCCACGCCTCCAGCTCCTTCTTCCTCTTCCCGCGCCACTCCCTCTCTTCCTCTCAATGCTGTTGCTGATGTGATTCGCCTTCTCCCCCTCCTCCTCGACTCTCCTCTCCCCTTCTTCCACCATTTTCTCCTCACACCTCCAGTCCTCAACTCCATATACCCATCTCCTCTCACACTGCTCCTCCTCTCTGGCGCTGCCGCCCCTCCCCTTGCTACCCTCCTCGCTCCACCCATTTCTCCCCTCGCTTCCCCTCCGCTCCCTCTTCTCCCCCTCTCTCCTCTCTCTCTCTCTCTTTCTCCCTTCGGCGCTCCCCTTGCTTCCGCCCTCCTTCCCCCTGCCCTCCTCTCCCCACGGTTACTCAACACGAACACTGCTGTCTGTTCTCCTCCGAAGATGGCCGGGGAGTAGCCCACCTCCCTCCGCGCACTCTTTTCGCGCGCAGGATTCCAACAACTGTTTTTTCTGCAGTCCGGCCGTTTTCTGGCGGGTGGGGACACTCGCAGACATTCCAAAACGTGGGAAGCCTGTGACCCACGGCGTACAGTGCACGTCAGAACTGTTCAGAGCACCTCGTGAAACCAGAGCTGGCAGATGGAATTTGTGGAGGAAAAAACTGGCGGTGGGCGATGTGGAAACATAACCACGGCCCGGCGCCATGCGTTCCGCAAGCTCGCTGGCCTGGCAGGCGAGGAAGGAGTTCGTGTATTCCCCGAAATTGTTTCCCCGGCGGGGGGGGGCAAGTCCGAACATTAATCCACAAGGCCGCCAGATTCCCCGGCGAGTTCCTCTGTTCGGGGCGGGTGTCGAAAACGGCGTTTCCCCGCGGGGGCTCGCCACCAAACCAATGGGAGTGTCTGATCAATTCACGACAGATTCCCCGAGAAGTGGCCGGGGGGTGGGGAGACGTGTCTCCTAATCCCCCCCCCGATTGCAAAATGGTGCTGCGGCGCCGCTGCAGCGCGGGCCTCTATGCAGGATCGGCGCTTCGCTCCCGCTGGCCAGAACGGCACGCTCGCCCCCAAGGCGGGCCTCTCTTCTGCTCCCGAGTCTTTCCCCATCGTTGTCGCCACACCTCCTTTCCCCTCCCCCGGTTGCCCCTGGTCCTCCTGATCCTCCCGTTCCTTCAACCCCAGCTCCTTTTGCTGCTGCTCGTCCTCGTCCTCGTGCCTCCTCATCCTCCTCCTGTTCCTCCTGCCCATTCTCCTGCTGATCCGCCACTCCCCCCTCAATGTACGCAGCTCCCCAATTCCGATTGCGCATAACACGGCAAGTTTCTTTTCGGACTTTCAGGCCCGCTATGACACGCGTCGGCGGATTGAGAAAAACAGCGCAACGGGAAGGAATGGGTGGGACAGGTATGATGCCAGATCAGGTGCGAGCGCGCCTGGCTTGTCTGTCCACCTTCTCCCCTCCTTCTCCCCGCCCTTCACTCTTCCATCCCCCTCCTTTACCTCCATTCTCCACGGTGCCCCAGCCCCACTGTACTGCAATGGGGGGGGGGGGCACAGATCCGCGGGCGCGAAAGCCGACACATGGAGCGCCCGCCTTCATCGCCAGCTCCATCCCCGCGGGTCCTTCACAGGAGGAAGAAGGGTGAGGGAGGGAGGGAGGGAGGAGGGATGAGGAGAGGGATGACGATGATGATGATGACCCAATGCTGTAGAGACAGTGTGGAGATTATCCTCAGCAGCTGGCCAAACCCGAACCGCTTCCCTCGGCGCCTCGCACGCAACGGCAGACCGTGCCATCGACACATGGCACAAACGAGGCTCAGCACAAACGCACGAGGGCGGCGCCAACCATGTCGGCCGCGATCAATCGCCGTGGCAGACCTGAGGCGCCCAGCACCGGGCGGTGCTGCTCAGAGCCACCTCTGGACGGAACACGCGGCAGAGCCCAAAGGCTTTAGCCGGCTCGGCGCAGGCATTCGTGATGTAGCGAAGCCTGGCCTTTCGAACGCTATCGTTGTGTCGGGCGTGTCCCCCTACGGAGGAATGTTGGACGAAACATTCAAAATAGACAAAAGATATACCAACAACGCTCAAAAATACTCAAACATCGTCCCATACGATTTTTTTTTTACTATTTTTGAAACCTCGTACCCGCTTGGCGCCCCGAGCGAAGCCTCATTCCTCACGCGCGAGTGCACCTCAAACTGCGCGGAGGCGCAGCAGAACAAGGAGCGGCTACCGAGGCTCGGCCGCATCACCGAATAGCGCTTCGAGGAGTGCAGTTGGCGCCCTCGAGGGCCGTCCACGAGGCTGCCCCCGCCGCCTTAAGATCGACTTCGACGGGGACACCGCCCCCTGGTGCCTCTTCCAATGGATGTGCCTGCCTGCCCCTTCTCCACCCTCCTGCACGTCATCCCTGTCGACGCCGTCGTCATCGATCAGCGGGGCGGCGAGGTCCTGTCGAGCTCGTCGTCTACCTCCTCGCCTCCGCGTCGGCCGATCAGGACTCCGCCGGGGGCCGTCCTCTGCCGGGGGTGCACCCCGCAGGGGAGACCTGACACCAACGGCATGTCGGCCCTCCAACTCCTTCACCGCGCCCGCCAAGGAGAAGACGATGAACCCGCAGTTGCGCCGCATGCCGCCCTGCCTGGGCGAGGGCAGTGTCTCCCAGCGTCCAGCACCTGGCACGAAATCCGCGCGCCAGCGCGCAAATCACTCCGCGTCGCTCCAAAGCGCGCCTCTAGCCCTGGCGGTCGGGGCTTCGACGCCCTCGCCGGTGCCCTTGCACCGAGAGCAGCTCCGCGGACAAGCGCTGAACCAACCGATCTGCGGTCTCCCGCGCCGCACGCCGCGCCGCACCGTCATCGGCAACCGAACGACGGCACCCTCCATGGGGTGCCTCCCGCAGCCCTCACTCCGTGAGCCAAGAGCACTGCCTCCCCAAGGCCCTCACGCCCACCCAGGATGGGGGTATTTACGCCGAGGGACAAGGTCCAAGGGCAGGGGGCCTACGGAATGCTGATTATGATGATTTTGGTGGTGCTGATGATGATGATGATGATGATGATGATGATGATGATGATGATGATGATAATGACGACGACAATGATGATGCTGCTGATCATGATTATGATTACGATGCTGATGATGATGAGGATGATGATGGCGATGACGATGGTGATGATGCTGCTGATGCTGATTATGATGATGCTGATGCAAGTGATGAGGATCATGATGACGATACTGGTAATAATGATGATGCTGTTGATGACGATGACGATGATGATGATGATGCTGATGATGCTAATGTTTATGATGAGTAGGAATGTGATGATGACGATGATGCGGATGCTGATGATACTGCTGCTGATGATGCTGGTGCAAATGCTGATGCTGCTGCTGATGATGTTGATGCTGATGACAATGCGTATGATGCTGCCGCTGCGGATGATGATGATGATGATGATGATGATGATGATGATGATGATGATGATGATGATGATGACGATGCTGATTATGAGGATGATGCTGATGATGATGGTGATGATGGTGATGATGGTGATGAGGATGAGGATGCGGATGATGATGCTGATGATAACGACGACGAGGAGGAGGAGGAGGAGCAGGACGGGGAGGAGGAGGAGGAGGAACGTGGGAGACATCGGAGGAGGAATATGATGATGAGGACTATGGATTAAGAAGATGTGGGGAGGGGGTCCGGAACAACATCGAACAGCGCCTCACAACTCTCTTAGGTGCTCCCTTCTGAGCGCTGGGCCAGGTACCCAGGCGGCCTTCCGCATATGACCGGCGCCTGCTCACAACCGAGAGCCCAACAGCGTCAGCCCCCCTCCTTGCGAAGAGCGAAAACCGTGTCAGCAAGCGGGCCCCATCCGCTCGGCGTAGCCACGAGTGCACTTTCGGGCCATGTCTGGGGGAGATAGGGGAAATATGCATGTATATATAGAGAGAAGGAGAGAGAGAGAGAGAGACAGAGTGAGAGAGAGAGAGAGAAACAAAAAAAGCAAAAGAACACAAAAGAGATATATAGATATTAGATATATATATATATATATATATATAGATAGATAGATAGAGAGAGAGAGAGAGAGAGAGAGTGAGAGGCCGAGAGACAGGGGAGGACAGTGCGAGCGCGATATGGGACGGGGGCGTGTTTTTTGTGTGGGTCGGGCCGCATCGGATCGTCGGAACGACGGGACCGAATCGGATCGGGCTGGCCGATATCACTGTCGGGTCGGACCGAGTGGATCGAAATTCTCCCTGACCTCGGTGTTCGGGTCACAACGTGGGCCGTTCGGGACGATTCGGACAGCCTCGGAACGCTCTCGGCGAGGCGCAGCTGCTGGAACGCATCCCAAGGGCAGGGAGCAAACCTCCAGGAAGCGACACACAAATCCTGAAAGCATCGGAGACCGACGAAAACCTCCAAATCTCCGTTGCCTTTGCCCCTGAGTACTGCCGATACCGATGACGGGTGTTTCCAGCACTGGTTTTTCGAAACATAGGACCGGCGATTATCCTGTCTGGCTGCGTGAGCGTCGGTTAACAAACCTACGTTCACTCTATCTAGCAAGGCAGAGCCTCAAGCGCGAACATGGGGCGCACGGGTAAGGCAACGATGCCAAAACCAATGCGTGCTCACTATTGCGACAGAGTTGCGATGTACTTGCCCTGGTGCGCGCATTGCTTGCATGCGGCAGTGGTGAGTAAGCTGCGCGGGCGCAAGAGGCAAACTGTGCGCGCGTGTGTGCCTGTATTGAGGCGCGCTTCTTGCGCGTAAAGGCATTGACGTCGCATGTGCTGGCGTGGTCCAGGCGCTAATGCGCATGCGAAATGTCGGGCCCGTGGCGTCGTCGTCAGCGCCGTCGGATGCGCATTCGAGAAAGTGTTCGCTCATCGGCTTGCCTGTTTCCTTTTCAACGTTTCTTGCTGTGTGCGTGTAGTCGATGCGCACGCTCTGCGCGCACGCGCGTGTTGGGTTTAGTGGTGATTTTGGTATGGTCAGGGGATCTGAGGCGCGCAAACATGAGGCGCCGTGGCACGTGGCATGAGTCTGGGCAGTGGCTGGTGCCACATATTGCTGCCGCTCCTTAACGAGCCACACAAAATGCAAAAACGATACGTGTACCTTGTGTATGAAACTGGGCACGCTGTGATGCAACGCGTTTTGGAGATGAACGCCATCTGGCTGACGAGTCCCACCAGCCCTTGAGGGCGTATGTCGTCTAGAGAGGTTCCTCTTCCGAACCCCTTCTTCCCTTCCGGGAGGGGTTTACCCCTCCCCCTACCCCCTCCCCTGGACCTGGACGGGGGGGCGGGGGGCGCGAGGTGTCAGAGGGTACTTGTTCGCCCAAGGCGGCTCCAAGAGCGCCTCAGGGAACCCAAGACGATCTCCAAGATGGCTCAAGATAGCCTGAAATGCTTCAAGATGGTTCCCAAGATGCTCCAAAAGGCCCCAAGAACGTTCCAAGATGGCTCCAAGAGGCTTCCAAGACCTCCAAAGAGCTGCATTTTTGCTTTCTCGCATTTTCGCTTCCGATAGCCTCGCGAGGCCTCAAGATGGCTCCAAGATGGCCCAAGAGGGCCCCAAGAGAGGCCCAAGAGAGCCCAAAGACGGCCCCAAGAGCGCCCAAGAACGCTCCAAGAGCGCCCCAAGAGGGGTCCTAGAAACGATTTTGGGGGCTCCCGAAGGGGAGCGCGAATTGGGGGCCCCCCGGCTAAGCCCTCCTCTGGCCAAAAGACGGCACAGACGGGCCCCACGCAGCGACAACAGACCTCCAATATGGGGGTGAAAGGGCATCCAAGAGGGGCCCGAGAAGGGCCTAAGACATTCTTCATCATAATTACCAACAGCCCCTGGTACGATGTCGTTGGCCCAGCTGGGGGCCGTCACTCGGCCCCAAAGATGGCCCAGGACGTCCCCAGACGACCCTAAGAGAGTTCCAAGAGATGCCCCGAAGGGCTCCGGAGAGACCCCAAAGGGCCCCCCATCGTTGGGGGGCGCTGGTTGTGGGCCCTCTGGTGGCCCTCCTGGGCATTCTCGGGGTCCCTTCCCCAACCCCATAGAGGGCACTGTAAGGCCCTAGACACCACCAACGGAGTTTCGAAGAGGGGTCCAAAAGAGTGAGCGAGAGGGGCAGAAAAAGGCCCCCATGGATATCATACGTACCAAAAGCCCTTGGCATGATACCGTTGGGGGCCGCCTTATGAGCACCCTTGGGGCCCCGCTGGGCCTCATTGAAGCCCCCCACTGGCTCCAAGAACGCACCAGGAGAGCCCCGCGCAGCCCCAGCGGAACTCCCACGAGGGCCCCCCAAAAGTGTGCCCCAGGGATATCCCTGCGAACACGTTTCGGCCCACAGTTGCCCCCGTCTCCCTGCGAGCAGACCCCTCTGCCCAGGCTTTGACATGATGTGCGGGAGCGCCGTCCCGACGCAGCCGACTTGTACGGTCGTTACTCGTACGCGCGATCGTGCAACGACGGCCGCGACATTGTTCGAACATCGAAAAAATGTTCGAACAACAAGAACGTTGTTCGAACATTGCGTGGTTGTTAGCACTAGTACAAAAACGATATGTACAGAAATGTTCGAACACCGGAAAAAACCGTTCGAACACCAGAAAATTGTTCGAACAACGGAAACGAGTGTTCGAACACCAGAAAATTGTTCGAACACCAAAAACGACTGTTCGAACACCGGAGACGTGTTCGAACACGAAAACGATTGTTCGAACACCAGAGAAATTGTTCGAACACGAAAACATGTGTTCGAACATTGATTTTTCGATCACCTAAACAATGCACCTCGCATAAATCCAACCAGTCCCTGGGTGTGTGTGTGTGACGTGGTTATGAGAGCTTCGCCTTCCAACTTCTCATAACCCCCATCTCCCGACTCTCTCCCCATGGACCCCCTGCAGTACGCTGCAGAGTTCCTCCTGCAAAGACCCTGCAAAGACCATCGCAATGACCTGCGAAAAAACATGCAAAGACCCTGCGAAGACCCTCCAGTGAGTCCTGGGTCGAACCCGTCGGAAAGAGTTCGGCGGGATGCTTGCTAGTACGTGCCTTGTTGGGGCCTCTTGGAAGCCGATGAAGCCCCAATGAGCGCCCCAAGATGCCAGAGGAAAACCCAAAAAGGGCCCAAGAAACACCGAATCCGTGACATGTTGCTTTACGTGTTTCGGAACGTCGTCACGCACCGAGTCCGTGACGCATCGGGCCCAAGAGCGCCCCTAAAGCTCCCAAGAGCGCCCCAAGAGGCTGCCAGAGGGTCTCCAGAGGCCTCCAAGAGGCTCCCAAGAGAACCCCTAAGAAGCCCCCAAGAGGCCACCAAGAGGCCCCCAAGAGGCTTCAAGACTATCCCCGAGTCACCCAAGATGCCCCCCATACCCTCCAAGAGGCATCCAAAATAATTCCCAAGAGACATCGTAGGAGGCTCTCATGTTCGTCAGTTTTGTTCTCCTCCTCCTCCTCCTCCTCCTCCTCCTCATCATCATCATCATCCCCCCTCCTTCTCCTCCTCCTCTTCCTCCTTCTCCTCCTCCTTATCCGCCTACCCAATCCCTCCTCCCCCTCCGCCACCTCCTCCATCCTCCTCTCCTCATCATATTCATCATCCTTCTCCCTCCTCCCTCATCCATCCATCCTCCTCCTTGTCCTCCTCCTCCGTCGAACGGTTCGGCTGTCCCTCTCTTTGCTCCTACACTTCCCTCATCACCTCAACTCGCCTGGGCGTCGCTTCTGGATGGGCTGGTGGAGATACGCGAAGCGTCAAGAATTTCCTTGATGGGCCCTCGCGCTAAATGGTCAGCCGAGAAGCAGCTCGACGGTGTGGAAATTCACTCGTCTGCTCGCGGCGGCGTCATGGTCGCCCCTCGGCGGGCACCGAAACCAAACTAATGAGGATCCGGTGGAGGTGGAGAGGCGGGATACGGAGGGATGAACGAACAGGGCGAGGTGCAGGAGGGGAAGAGGGCGACACGTAGGGATAAGTACAAAGGCGCGGGTTGCATATGTCTTCCAGCGCGCGCCCCAAACAGTGAGCTAGTGCGTTCAGTATGTGCCATATACGAAGCGCACTGCAGGCGGTGCAATTTCGGCGTTGTCATCTAAGCGGTTCAACTACTGTGGTGCAACCTACGTTGTACATGTTGCACCCCCAGGTTGCGCCAGAGGTTGCGGCATGGCCATAAGATGCGCCGTGGGTTGCCGCGTTGATTGCGCCATCGGCCATAGGGGTGGGCTCGGGCGCGAACGTGGCGGAACCTCGCCCGACCCATCCAGTGTGTCGTGCCGTATGCTGTGCCTTAAATTGCGCCATAGGGGCGGACTCTGGCGCGAACGAAGCGAGATCCTCTCAATCTGTTGCGCTATAAGTTCCGCCGTAAGGTCAGGGCGGGCGCGGGCGCGAACGTAGAGAAACGTCGCCCGACCCATCCAACTACTTAGCAACGCGAGTACGACCCCACTAAGTGAAGGCACGGTTTGGGGGATCTGTCCTACGAGTCGGCACGCGCGCGCGAGGCGCATCTACGGCTAACGCCCTTCGCGAGGACTGGGCCGTCCAATCTGCGACATCCGCCAAGCCCAATGCTTGAGCTCAAAACCCGCGGGGGACTTACGATAACTGGTTATCCAAAGATGCGAAACACCCGTGGTGCTAGCACCCGTGATCGAGGCTCCCGGGAGTAGAGATTTGGACTCCCGAAACGGGTACGGAAAAAACTAGTACGATGCCTCCAACAACATGCTGTCCAAAACCGACATCGGCCGCTGTTGGGCAGGCGGCCTTGTGTTTCAAATGGACAGGAGCTGACGTCGGTCTTCGCATCCTCCTCCCAAATGGGGTCCGGGTAGATAATTAGGGTTGGAGGATCGTGATGCATCGCCGATGCATCGGTGATGCATCGGAAACGTCGGCGGTGCATCGGCGACGTCGGCGTGGAGAACTCCGTCAAGCCGCATCGCCGATGCATCGACGATGCGGCACGATCCTCCGACCCGATCTGGGCGACCTAGAGCCGCAGATCCCGGCGTCATGATTTATTCACAACGTCGACCTCGAGAGGTCTCGACCCATTTCCCAGGACCGGTTCTTCGTCTTGAGCCGTTTCTGGACAGCCCCGAGGCCTGCCGAGGGCCCCCAGCGGCCGGAAATTTTGGGAAACCATTCCGTCGTGATCTTGTCGTGACTCGAGGGTGTCTGGTGTTCTGGCCATCACTCGGCCCTCTGGCGGCCCTTCGGGACGATATGGGCACCCCTTGAACGCCCCCGGCGAGCCGCAGCTGCCCGAGAGGATCCCGAGGCTGGAAAGCCTTCGAGAATTTTCAAAATCTAGGGGAACAAAAAGTGACATAAACATAAAAACTCGGAGGTCCGCGCGGATTTCTCGGATCCGCGCTGGACCCCCATCATTGGCGCGCGGAGCGCGCCAGGGGCGGCGCCGGAGGCGCCGCCGGGGGGCCCCAGCGCGGATCCGAGAAATCCGCGCGGACCTCAGAGTTTTTATGTTTATGCCACTTCTTGTTCCCCTAAAAACGTTCGAAAACCTCGAGCCTCGAGCCGCGTGTGCTGACCGATCCTCCTCCCTCCTCCTCCTCCTCGTCCTCGTCCTCCTCCTCCGCCTCCCCTCCTCCTCCTCGTCCTCCTCCTCCCTCCTCGTCCTCCTCGTCCTCCTCGTCCTCCTCCTCCTCCTCCTCCTCCTCCTCCTCCCTGACCCGATCTGGGAGGCCTCGACCGTGGCCCCCGTGCCCCCGCGCAGAAGGGGCGTGTCCAGCGGGCGGCGCGCCGGCGGAGACCACCCTGGAGCCAGCGGCGCTCCTCGCCGCGCTCGTCAGCGCCAGCGCCGCGGCGGCGCCTCGGAGGACGACGACGACGACGACGACGAGAAGGAGGAGGAGGAGGAGGAGGAGGAGGAGGAGGAGGAGGAGGAGGAGGAGGAGGAGGAGGAGGAGGAGAAGGACCATGGCGACGACGTTGAGCGGCGGCCCAGGTCGGGGTGCGCCCAGGAAGGGGGGGCCAGGAGCCCCGCAGGGTTCGAGCTGGACAAGGTTTTGAGTTTTGTGTTTTCGTTCTGTTTCGGGGGTCGTCTGACCCCGGTCAATCCAGACATGAGTCAGTCAGGCCTGGCAGGATCCTGCAAGATCTGGCGCTCTGACTGACCCCCGTTTGCACTGACCCCCGCCCCTTGAGCCCCGATTGTTGTCGTCTGCCCTTGTGCTGGTCTTCTCTCCGCGTGTGCCGCAGAACGAGGTCATCACGAAAGCAGTCGACGGCATCGCCCAAACACCGTCTGGCTCGCGCCCCGATGCCCAGATCTCCGTCTATCTGATTTTCCTGCGACAATGCAAGACAACGCAAGACAATGCAAGACAATGGCTCTAGGCAGCTTGTCTGCAAGGGTTCCGTATAGGATTTCTGTCGCCGAATGAGGGGTGCCAACCCCCGAGCCCGGGCCGAGGAGTCGAGTGGCCTCTCCAGCCCTGGTGGTCGTGAACCTCTTCCTCCACACGCTGGGCGGCGAGACGAGCAGTGAGCCTGCAAGCCTGAGGCGACAAATCCAAGCACCCCTCAAGAGAAAATAAAGCACGTCCTTCTCGGATGCCGCTCCGTGGCTGGCACCGAGCTTGGTACACTTGTCAGTCAGGTCGTTTCCCTGGAGCTCGCACTGAGAACATGTCTTTCCGAACCTGGATCATGGAACTGTGGCTTTTCACGTGCCTGAGCCCCATTGGCGCGAAACCTGGAGGAGGGAGGCGGAGGCGGAGGAGGAAGAAGGAGACCAGAGTAAACTCAAGACTCATCCACAATGTTGCAATAACGCCCTCCCTCCAATTTCCCTCCTCACAAGTCCCTGCAGATGTTGATTTTCACTGAGGGAAGTGCCCCGTTGGAAGACACTCGTCTGGAAATCCTGAACTGTACCAGACCACCATCCTTGGAACTTGAATGCTGCGAGCTCACGTTCCTGTTGCGTCCTGATGGTCCTGAATCGTGCCAGAACATCACAGCCCTCCATCTCCATCAATGAAGCTTGTGTGATCTTTTAGGCGAATGTGCGCGACGTTAAAGCGAGACCCACATTTGGAAACGGCCCGCCCTCTATCCGTGAATTTCGTGCAAGCTTGTTCAGCAAACTGGCGCGGCACGAAGGCGAGAAACAGATGTTGAAAACTGCCCGCCCTCTATCTGTGAAGCTCTTAAGCCTGTTGAGAACGAATGTGCGCGACGCTATGGCGAGAGTCACATCTTGAACACGGCCCGCCCTGTGTGAAACTGTTGCCACTTACCAATTTAGGGATCATGCACGGTGAGGAGGTCTCAGACGGAACGCCTGGCCCACATTATCGACACGCCTCGAGGTGCGACAGGGAGGAGTTATTCACAGGGAAAAGGAATGCAGAGAGGAGGAGAGGGAAGGAGGGGGGGTGGGAGGCGGGAGGAGGGAGGCGTGAGGAGTAAGGAGGGAGGAGGGAGAAGGGGAGGAGGAGGGAGCAGGGAAGAGGAGGATGGAGGGGAGAAGGAGGGAGAAGGGGAGGAGGGTGGAGGAGGAGGGAGAAAGATGAGGGAGGAGGGGAGGGGAGAAGGAGGGACAAGGGGAGGAGGAGGAGGAGGAGGAGGAGGAGGAGGAGGAGGAGGAGGAGGAGGAGGAGGAGGAGGAGGAGGAGGAGGGACGAGGAGGAGGGACGAGGAGGAGGACGAGGAGGGGGAGGAGGCCCCTTGCCCCGCGGGCGCGCCCTCGGCGGCGACCGCGGCGAGCCCCCCCGCCGCCTCCGCGCCCCGCGGCGGCGGGGCGAACGCCGCGGAGCTCATCGCGGGCGCGGCGCGCGTGCTCCCCCGGGGGGGGGGGCCGCGGAGCCTATAGACTGCCGCGGCCTGGGCACGGAGGCTCGGCCCGCACGCAAGAGGTGGCCCTGGGCGAGGGAGCGACCGATGGGCCCCCCAAGAGGCCCCCGAGCGGTCTCAGGGAGCCCAAGATGGCCTCCAAGATGGCCCTTATAGCCCAAGCTGGCTCGAGCTGGCTCCAAGATGGCCAGATAGCCCAAGATGACCTCCAAGATGGTCGGATAGCCCAAGATGGCCTCCAAGATGGCTCGAGTTGGCTCCCCAACATGATCCAAACGGCCCCAAGGCCGCTCCAAAAACGCCCCAAGAAGCGCTCCAAGAGAGCCCCGAGAAGCGCCGCTGCGGTGCGCGGCGGTCGGGGGCCGGCGGGGACTACGTGCAGACAGGCACGTTCCGCTGCTCGCAAGGTCACTGCTCGCAAATGGCACGGATCCGCCACGGGAGATTTGCGATGAAATATTACATCGATGCAGACCTGTTTTTTCCTGAAGTTTGCGAGTAGGCACTTTGCGAGTAATGGAACACGCTCGGTGAAAATGCAAGCGCGCCGGTCGGTGCTGCGGGACCCCCGTGAGCCCGCACCAGAGGTCACTCCAGCGAAGGGTCACTCTTGCGTGCGCTCGAGAGGTGTCGGGGACGCACTGGCCCGGGTCAATGCAAGCCTGGGTCAGTCAGGCCTTGCAGGATCCTGCGAGATCCTGCAGGATCTTGCAAGATCCTGCGCGCAAGCCTGGGCCGATGCACCCCTGGCTCTGCAGGATCCTGCGTGACCTGGCTTGACCCCCGTTTGCATTGACCCCCGTCTCATAATGCTCCCGACGTGGACCGCCCTAGCAAGCTGTGGTCTGCTGACGGCGCGCACAAGCCCAGACATCCGGCGTAAACCACGATAACAACGATACCGATCAACGATATCATCGATAATAACGATACCAACGAAAACAATGATCACAACGATGACGATGACAACGACAACGATCGTTGTGATCGTTGTCATTGAAACTTATTTCTGTAATTGTGTTTGGCCTCGTGGGGCCCTCACTGGGCCTCGGGGCCGTCAAAAAGCAGCTGGGGAAATGGTCGAAAGGTCGGGGGCCCGTGTCTCGAACATATCGAAACGCAGGATGTCTGTGATGCGATGGTGTGAGGGGGGCGTCCTCCTAAGAAGGCGGGGCCTTCTTAGAAGATCTTAGACGGTCTGGAGGCTTCCAAGTTCTTAGAAGCCAGGAGGGTTTTTAAGTTGAGACGCCCCAGCCGCCCTCCCGTAAGATGACGACCGAAGCCTTTTTACCTAACAGCGAAGACTGATAGGTTTCTAATGGTTTCAAAAGAAAACATCATGACTCCCCAGGGGGGTCCGGGCAGGATCCGGGGAGAATCCGCGGAAGTCGTTTTAAGCAAACAGTTACGCACTTCGTGGTCTTCGAGGTCCCAGAACTCCATTCCCGGGCCACATTCTGAATGCCCGGAGCCAACTGTAGGCCACTTCGTGCTCTTCGAATTCCCAGAACTCCATTCCCGGGCCACATTTTGAATGCCCGGAGCCAACTGTAGGCCACTTCGTGCTCTTCGAATTCCAAGAACTCCATTCCCGGGACAAATTTTGAATGCCGGGAGCCAACTGTAGGGCACTTCGTGGTCTTCGAGTTCCCAGAACTCCATTCCTGGGCATGATTTTGAATGCCCAGAGCCAACTGTAGGCCAGGCTGAGGCTGAGGCAGGCTGAAGCTGAGGCTGAGGCAGGCTGATGCTGAGGCAGGCTGAGGCTGAGGCTGAGGCAGGCTGAGGCTGAGGCCGAGGCTGAAGGCAGACTGAGGCTGAGGCTGAAGCAGGAGGCTGAGGCTGAGGCAGGCTGAGGCTGAGGCTGAGGCAGGCTGATGCTGAGGCAGGCTGAGGCTGAGGCTGAGGCTGATGAGGCTGAGGCTGAGGCAGGCTGAGGCTGAGGCAAGGGCTGAAGGCAGATGAGGCTGAGACTGAGCAGGCAGGATGAGGCAGGCAGAGGCTGAGGCTGCAGGCTGAGCTGAGGCAGGCTGAGGCTGAGGCAGGCTGAGGCTTGAGGCTGAGGCCGAGGCATGAGAGGCTGAGGCTGAGGCTGAGGCTGAGGCTGAGGCAGAGGCTGAGGCTGAGGCTGAGGCAGGCTGAGGCTGCTGCTGAGGCTGAGGCTGAGGCTGAGGCTGATGCAGGCTGAGGCTGAGGCAGGCTGAGGCTGAGGCCGAGGCTGAAGGCAGACTGAGGCTGAGGCTGAAGCAGGCTGAGGCTGAGGCTGAGGCTGAGGCTGAGGCTGAGGCTGAGGAGGCAGGCTGAGGCTGAGGCTGAGGCTGAGGCAGGCTGAGGCTGAGGCTGAGGCAGGCTGAGGCTGAGGCAGGCTGAGGCTGAGGCTGAGGCTGATGGGCTGAGGCTGAGGCAGGCTGACTGAGGCTGAAGGCAGACTGAGGCTGAGGCTGAAGCAGGCTGAGGCTGAGGCTGAGGCAGGCTGAGGCTGAGGCTGAGGCAGGCTGATGCTGAGGCAGGCTGAGGCTGAGGCTGAGGCTGATGCAGGCTGAGGCTGAGGCAGGCTGAGGCTGAGGCCGAGGATGAAGGCAGACTGAGGCTGAGGCTGAGGCTGAGGCAGAAGCTGAGGCTGAGGCTGAGGCAGGCTGAGGCTGAGGCTGAGGCAGGCTGAGGCTGAGGCAGGCTGAGGCTGAGGCTGAGGCTGATGCAGGCTGAGGCTGAGGCAGGCTGAGGCTGAGGCCGAGGCTGAAGGCAGACTGAGGCTGAGGCTGAAGCAGGCTGAGGCTGAGGCTGAGGCAGGCTGAGGCTGAGGCAGGCTGAGGCTGAGGCTGAGGCAGGCTGAGGCTGAGGCTGTGACTGTGACTGCCGTTGCCACTGCGACTGTCATCGCGAATGCGACTACGACTGCGAGAGCAGCAGAATTCTACAACTGGATTCTCATCTGAATCTTAAGGGGAATGCTTCTAGTTATGCTCCTACACATCGCTGTTAGGTTGCTTTGCCGGGATAATTGTTTGGATCGAGACAGATGTCATGAAGCGTTGGCTCAGGATGTGTTTCAAGAGTTCTGGAATATCTAGCGGTCATCGTTTCTGCGGCCCGTGTGGAGCAAGATCTGGTCACCTGGTCTGGGCTTGGGTGCGGTCAATCTGCTGCCGTGACAACCGTAGGGTGCAGAACGGAGCCCCCATTTTCTGCTCCCAGAGCGCCTTTGTACACGAGGAGCGCTGGAGGAACCACCACGAAAATGCTTCACTACGGAGCGGCAAGCCACTCCTTATCTCAGCGTAGTCGGCGGATTGGCCTGGAGCAGCTGGGCGCAGCTGGGCAGCGAGCAGAGGTCAGGGCAGAGGCTGCAGCCATTCCCTCCCTCACTCCTCCTCCTCCTCCTCCTCCTCCTCCCTCTCTTCATCGTGCGGGGGGGCGGGGGCGGGGGCACCACGGCGGAGCAGGAGGGGATGCGGGAGAACGATGAGAGTTCGAGTGCCACCCATACTCGCATGGCCGCGCAGGGAAGAGGAGGAGGAGGAGGAGGAGGAGGAGGAGGAGGAGGAGGAGGAGGAGGAGAAGGAGGAGGAGGAGGAGGAGGAGGAGGAGGGGGAGGGTGGAGGAGGAGGAGGAGGAGGAGGAGGAGGAGGAGGAGGAGGAGGAGGAGGAGCAGGAGGAGCAGGAGGAGCGCGAGGAGGAACTCGCACTGGAGGGAGGGCAAGGGGGCACAGGATCTTACCGCCGTCGTTCGGAGGCGACGAGGTCTGCACTCGCACGTGAATCGGCACATCTGATTCGCGTGCACTCGGGGCACGCTGGGGCAGATCTGCACCATGGAATCGCACTGCAACACTTCTGGAAAACACACGACCACTCGCAGACACCGTGCCGAGGTGTCCGGAGGAAACGGCGCTCAAGCGCCATGCGATCCAGATCCCCTGGGCATCGCCACCCTCGGCCTTCCGCCCGACTGCCGACGATTGGCATGAAAGCGAAGGACCCTGAGGGGAACGGGTCCTGGACCCTGGGGACTTCCCCCAGGACTAGGGAAACAGCAGGCTGCACAAGCGTCATCTTTCGGAGGTCCGCGCGGAGGTACGAGAGAGTTCGCGCTCATGCTATCTTTTGCTCTTCGAGAGGCACGCTCTTTGTCCCGGAGGAGGAGGAGGAGAATGAGGAGGAGGAGGAGGAGGAGGAAGAGGAGGAGGGAGGAAGAGGGTGGAGGAGGGTGGAGGAGGGTGGAGGAGGGGAGGGTGGAGGAGGGTGGAGGAGGAGGAGGAGGAGGAGGAGGAGGAGGAGGAGGAGGAGGAGGAGGAGGAGGAGGAGGAGGAGGAGGAGGAGGAGGAGGAGGAGAGGAAGGAGGAGGAGGAGGAGGAGGAGGAGGAGGAGGAGGAGGAGGAGGAGGAGAGGAGGAGGGAGGGAGGAGGAGGGGGAGGAGGAGGGAGGAGGCACGAGGGAGGGAGGAGAGGAGGAGGAGGAGGAGAGGAGGAGGAGAGGAGGAGGAGGAGGAGGAGGAGGATGAGGAGGAGGAGGAGGAGGAGGAGGAGCAGGAGGAGGGGCCCGTTGGGGGGGCCCCCGAGGGCCCGAGGACAGCGCACAGCCTCGGCACCCGCTGCTCCTCGGGACCCCTCTGCTCCCTAGCGGTGCCGCAGGGGCTCCTCCTCGAGCTGCCGCCGCGCGCCGGCACACTCCTCTCGGAGGGCGCCCGCCAGACTAGAAGGCAGAACATCCACCCCGATGATAACCACCCCGACACGCGAGGCCTTTGGTAAACGCGCCCAAAGAAGGACTCGATCAGGGCAAGGCTGTTTAGTAAACGCCCAGGGCCGTTTAGTAAACTAAACGCCGATTGTCCGGTCTGGGTGGTTTTTCCTCCCTTGACAGACGCGGGCCGAGGTCCTGGCCGGGCCGCTCCTGGGCCCAGGATCGGTGCAGACGCCTGCCTGGCCAGCGCAGGAGGGCGTGCGCGGGGGCCTCTCGGCTGGGGTCCAGGCAGATGGGGGGCAGAGCGTCGCGCCGTGTCGCCGATGCATCAGGGATGCATCGGCGACGTCGGCGTGGAGAAAATCGGCCCCCACGTCGAGCTGCGTCGCCGCTGCATCAGCGATGCGCCGCAATCCTCTGACCCCGTCTGCTCGGACCCCGTTTGGGAGGCCCGAGCGATGCCTCGATCCTGGGCCCTGGATAGGTGCCCACGCCTGCCCGTGGCCAGGGCAGGAGTGCTCATGGGGAGCAGGACGACTTGAGACAACAGCAGCTCAAGCTCGGTCCCGGGACCCCTCCTCGGGCCCAAACGCACCAGTTCTCCGAGCTGCGTCCAGCCGTGGCGACGAGGGGCCCCCCGAAAGCACACTACCGTTGTCCCAACTCGCCCTCCCCTGACGCATGCCAGGGCCGGCCTGGGCAGGCGTGTGTATATATATATATATATATGTATATGTATATATACAGTGGCGCTTCGCGCCATGCACCTTGTCCTTGAAGTTTGGTACGCATGCGGAAATGGCAGGAAGGTCAAGCCGACAATTTAGCGATAACTCCTTGTTGCCTTTTCCGGCATCGCTGGTATGATAATGTTACTCGTTATCCTTCCTCCATGCTTCTTTTCCTCATGTTCGCCATACCCTGCGCATTCTCCCTATCCTCCTCAGCTTTTTATGCGGCGGCTCCTCCCGGGAGAGCCTCTGGGGGCCAACAAAAAAATGGTTCAGGCTTTCTTCAGACCTTCTGGAGGCCTCCTGGGCGTATTCTGGGGGCCTCTGGGGGCTTCCTCGGGCCACCCTGCCTCCAACCACGGTCTCCCTGAACGTCCGGATCACAATGTGGAATGCTTCGGAGGGTGTCTTGGGGCCATCTTGGGCCGCCATGGGGCTCTCTGAGAGCCATCTTGGACCCGTGTTGTGCCGTTTTGGGGTTCTCTTGGACTGCATGGAAGCCTTTTCGGATGGTTGTGGGGCGATTTTGGAGCCTCCCAGGCGGCTTCGGACGCCCAGAAGACCGCCGTCTTGGAGCGTCGGGAAGCCGAAAAGAGGAGAACCCCAAAATTCACCAACAATCAGCAGAAAATCAATGATTTTTGCCTCGTGGGAGTGCTCTTGGAGGCCTCTTTGGGGCCGTCCTGGAGGCCTCTTGGGCCATCTTGAGGTCACGTCGGTCACTCTTGGAGCGCTCTTGCGCTGTCATGGGGGTCTCTGAGACGTCTCCGATGACCCCCCTGATCGCCCTAGGTTTGCTGGGAAGGCTTGGCAAAACGCCCTGCGAGGCCAAGGGGGCCGCTTCGAGGCCCGTCCGGAGGGTCCCAAAACCCCAAATCCCGCGAGTCCGGTTTTTTTTTTGGGGGGGGGTGACGGGTTTTCCCCCCGCCCGGGCTTATAAAAATATAGGAAGAGGAGAGTATATATATATATATATATATATATATATATAGCACCAGAAACGCTCCGCGACGCCAGGCTGGAGACTGAGAAAGCTCGGGACCCAACGAGACACCCCAAGGACTACAAGCTATGGTGCGAGGTTCACTTGGGGCCCCAACCTTTTTATAAAGACACTGCGGCGATGGCGAAGTCGACGCTGTTCGACCACCGGCAAGAGAAGAGGCCAGCAGGCTGGCGATCTGGACGCCAAACCCGCCCCCAATCTCCCGAGTGGTGAAATGGCCGTCAGGCCGCCAACTCCCACGCCTTTCCGAACGACTTGGAGGACTCCAGGTTCTGGGCAACCTCAAGCAAGTGCTGGGCCACAGCAGCAGCCATCTTCTTGGGGTGCGCGGCCGCGAGGGCCGTGCGCTTTGCAGGGGCCCCGGGATCTCGACCTACAAGGATCACATGCGGGCGCTTGGTGTGCCCACAAATTCCTCGGCGGCCACCGCAAGCCCGACAAAGATCATCACAGAGACCAGCGCCCCACAGCGCCACGGTAGTAGTCTTCTTCCAAGAGGAACCAAAAGCGCATTGGTCGAAATGGTGGATCCGACAGTCCTCGGCATTGAGGAGAGAGGCAAGGGGCGGCGCGAGCCACAGGATTGAGGAGCGAGGATTCTCCAAGCCAACAGGAATGCCATGCTTACGACAAAGGTGAATGATGGCAACTGTGAAGGTCAGAGACGCGTTGCCGATGTCAACCATGCGCCGGTGGCGCTCTGACAGGTCAGGCGCGCCCATGGGCTCACGAGAGGTGCGAAGACCAATCCGAACGGCGCGAGACCAGGACGTGCAAGGCGTTCCCAAAACACACACCATACAGCGCATTCGAGGTAATCCAACCTTTGACGACTCTGAGAAAGGCTGGCCGTAAATGATCCTCTACGGCACCGTGAGCCCAGTCCAGGGAAAGGGCGGCGCCGCCTCGCCGCCTGAAAGCCTGAGCCAGAGAGCCTGACCCACCGAAGAGCTCTAAGAAGCAGCGGTGAGGCAGGATGCGCTTTTGCCGGCCTGGCCGCTGGATCTCGGCCGCAAAGCGGCGGTGCAGGTGCCGAGTGACGTCGCCGTCGGAGGCGGTCAACGGCGCGGCCGCCTCAGCAGCGGCTGCCCGCCTGCCCGCGCGGTCGAGCCCTTCGCGAGCGGCGCTGGCGTTCCCCTGAGGAGCAGGGCGTCCACGGCGGGCCCCCGCACGATGCGACTCCTGGGGTCGGCCAGACCGTGCAGCAAGGCAGCCTCGAGGTTGTCCACCACCGACTGGCCGAAAGACACCGCCTCGGGGCTCACGAGGTTGAGGATATCCAGCAGCTTTGACTCCTTGCTGTACCTGCGGAGCGAGGTCTCGCTCTGCCAACGGCCTCGCCTCTGCGCGGCGGCCAGTGGTCTGCGCTGCAGAGCCAGGTCCTCGGAGGCGCCGCCGTGCCGCAGCTGGTGCAGGCTCGGCCGCAAAGGGGCTAGGCCGAGCTGCAGCGCGGCGCGTCTCGAAGCGCGCCTTCAGGTCCGCCGGGCACAGGTCGCAAAGCAGCGCGTCGGGGGCGAGCGAGCCCTTCAGGGCAGCCAGCGGCCTCAGGATCCAGGGGTCCATGTCCAGCAGCACCGACTCGTCCCAGACCCCCGTCTTGCCTGGCTGCAGGGTGGCCATGTCGCCCAGCAGCAGGCCCCGCGCGGAGTAAGCTGCCCCTGCTGAGGCCACCAGCGGCACGACGTGTCGGGCTCTCAGCCTGGTGAGCTCGCGCGGCCTCAGATAAGCGACCAGCGCTAGCAGCAGGAGAAGCCCCGCCCGCGGAAGGCCCCAGTGAATGAAGAGGCCTGCGATGGCACCCGCAACCGCCCGCGGCATCGGCAGCCGCGTCTGAGCCGGCACCCTCCGGCGCCAGGCTGCGCAGCACCTGGCGGCCCGCGGCAGCAGCGCGCGTGTGGAGCGCCTCAGCTCCGGCAGCCAGTGACCCAGTGCCGACAGGGTCTGCGAGCCCACGTCCGGCCCCAAGCCCAGCAAGAACAGGTGGTTGAGGAAGGACACCAGCGCCGCGTCCAGGGAGCCGGTGTCCGTCCACGAGAGGCCCTCCTGCTGGCAGAAGTCCACGAAGCGCTTCAGCACCGAGGCGTACAGGGCTTCCGTGGAAGGCCGGATCGCAAGCCGCTCCAGCGCGCTCAGCCCGCCAAGACTCGGCTGCGCCGCGACCGCCTCGCGAGCCGCGCGGCTCCTCTCCACCGCAAGCGCCGCGGGCGCTCGGCAGCGCGGCAGGCGAGGCTGGGGCAGAGGAGCCGCGCTCGGCCGCCGCAGGGCCCTGCCCATGCGCCTCTCGCGAGAAGCGCGGCACAGAGGGCACGTGGCCACCTGGGAACCAGCCCAAATGGCCACGGGGCGGGACATCAGCGACGTTCCATTCTGAAGGGATCCACCTGCTGACAAATCTGGTACCCGAACAAAGACTGAGACAACAAAGCTTGCGAAGTACGCGTTGGAGATGGACGGTATTCGCTCTGCCCTTTGCCATGGCGAGGGCCAAAGGAAGATTGTCCACAAACACGAGACAGCGGGTGCCAAAGTTGCTACAGCTTCGGAGCAGGCGTTTTACAGCAAGCAGCAAAGCGTCGCCCTCCAGACAAAGGATGTTAGCCTCGCCCAAGACCTTAGCAGCCAAGATGGTAGACCAAGACTCCGCCTTGAAGATCCACTCGGGGACCTCGTTGAAAGCCCTAGCCCACTGTAGGATGTAAATGGGGTCCACCGAGGCCTTGGGGGGCAGGTCCGGGAGGTTAGCCTCAGGGTTCACGGAGATCTCCAAATCGTCTATGTTACTAGTCATCAATGTAGGAGTCGAAGTATCACCCACAGGAGGAGGAGGAGGAGATCCGTGAAGGGCAGAGTGTCTAGCGCGTGCATAGCCCTCCACCTTGAAGCGCCACCTTTCCGAACAGCGCCCTATCGAGCCCACGGTGTCCGGATCCAGCGGGCGCGAACAAATTCCGAGCCCATGCTCGGAGGCGTCCGATGCCAGAACTTGTGGGCTCCACGGCACCGACAGGTCGGCAGCAAGGAGCGGCAGCATACCTCTGATCCAGCTCAGCTCGCGCAACACTCCAAGCCAAAGCCGCGTCGGCCTGGGGTCTGCACTGTGCTGGAGAGCGTACACATCTGAGAACAGAGCCAGACACTCGCGACGAACGAAACCGGCCCACGTAAGGTGCCCCAAGAAGATCTCCACCAACTTCCCACTAGCCACCCGTTTCCGAATGACGATGTCAAGAGCCCGTCTGAGTCGCCATACGTTATGACGCCGAATCGAGAGCCTCCGACCGCCCACGAGCTCGACACCCAAGAACTCGGCGTCATTGGACGCGTCCGACATCTCGTGGACCAGGAGCCCCAAAGTTGTGAGGTGCTTAGCGATGGCGTCACGGCCCGCCTGGGCCCTCGAAGCCGAGCGGCTGAACACGAAAAACTTGTCGACGTACCCCGCGACGACGCACGACTCCTCATCCTTCAACTCCTTACCGGGCTCCCCGTCAAGGATCATCTGAGGCTGAGGGAACCCAGACACCACCGAGCTGTTGACGAGCACAGTCTGAACGAGATGCATAGCCCACGACCATCCCATGGGAAGCGCCGAGAGCACCGGCGTGAGCGAATCTCTGGGGCTCACCGCGCGCCCCTCGCACGTGGAAAGCCCAAGATACCCCGCCGCGATGTCAGGCAACGGAAAGTACTCACACAGCTCGCTGGGTAGGCCAATGCGGTAGAAGCACTTGTCGATGTCCCCGCCGGAGACGTACATGCCCTCGGAACCCGGCTCGACGGAACTGAGGGCTGAAGAGGCGGGGAGTCTCGTGGAAAAAGGGCCCCGGAGAAAAAAAACAGTTTACCTGCCTGGTATCGAAGATTAAAAGCAAAGCTCCTGACTTCTTAGCTACGAAGAAGATGCCCACCCTGGCGCGAGCTGTGCAAGAGCGCCTAAAAGAAATCATGTTCCTCTGAGCGAGGTCCTTTAAAAAGTCAGCGTAACAGAAAGGCCTGCCCGTCAGTGCCCTATCCGTGTAGGGGCCGCGCGGGCAGGCCTCCGCCACAAGCGAGAGGGCCTCGCTCTCCGGTCTGATCAGATCGCCGCAAGAAGGCCCCAGCCACTTGCGGTCGCCCTCGGCGAGGAAGTCCAGCAACGGCACGGGCTTGCCAGCGCCATCGGGCAGGGAGACGTTTCCCTTGGCGTAGGGGCGAGTGCTGGAAGGCTCCGAGTGATACGGGCCGCCAGCGGCGCAGAGCTCGGCGAGGGCTCCCGCGCCTCCGGGTGAGTCCGCAGGGGGCCCACCCAATTGCAAGAACTGCGACTCGACGTGGGCCAGAGCCGCGCGCTGACCAGCGTTGCCAGCTGATGACGGCTGCTCCGACTTCGCAAACCCATAGGCAGAGTTGAGGGAGTCGATGCAGCTGTTCGCCCAATCGATCGTCTTGGAACTCCTCTGGCGTCGCCTGCCAACGACGCGGCTGCGCCCAGGCCCGGGCCCTCCAGCACCGCAGCGGAGCGTCGGCGGCGGCAGCGGGAACAGGTCACGTTGCGGAGGATCAGGGAGCGGCCCAGCCGAAGAGGAGTCGCGTGCATCGCCGGCAAAAGCAGCGCCGGGGTGGCGAAGCCCGGGCGGGGGCCTTAAATAGCCGGCGGGGGTGGCCCTGTCCTCGCCGCCGGCAGCCTGCCTAACCATCATCGCCGCCGCCGTCTTTGCCACCCTTGGCCTTCGCTTTGGCCTTCGTGGCAGTCTGGGCGGCGGCGCGTTCTTCACGGGCCTTCCTCCTCTCCTTCAGGATCGCGTGCTCCTGAGCCAGTTCCTGGCTGACCCATGCCTGCAAAGCCGGGCACGCGCAGCAGTTGCCGCGCACCAGCTCAGTCCCAAGGTACAGGTGCTGATCCATGCGCACGGGGTCCGCAGCGCCTGCCGTCCTCTCACGATACTTCTCCTCGATGATCTGCAGGCTCCTGCCGAGAAGTTCGAAGCTGGCCATCTCGGTCACATTGAGTTGGTCGAAGCAAACGGCATTCTCGAGGGCGGTGCAAATTCGTAGGTGCTCCTCAACACCGCCCTCGTCTGTCAACCTGCAATCGGTCTTCCACCGATGGTGGCGCGCGATGGGACTGCCGCCGTTGCCTGCTAGAAAGTGACAGACCCACTTCAAAGTCCGAGGGCCTCTGACCGGCCAGTCGGCCCAGGGCGTCTCCGTCAGCATGGGCGGCGCCTCCGCGAAAGGACGATGTCGCCTCGCCATGGTGTCCACCACGATGGGGTGCACCCTCAGGTCGGAGACCATGCCAGCTCCACCTCCAGCTGGCGGCGGCGCAGGCGGCGCCACTGGGCCAGGAGCCAGGCCGGCCACCAGGGCGCCCGCCACGGGGGCGACCGGAGCGAGCGGCGCCGCAGGGGCGGCCCCCACCAGGGCCAGCACCCGGCGCCACGACGCCACCAGCAGGTCCCAGCACCGCGGCGAGTGCCCCAAGCCCGCCTCCGACGCCAGCACCCGCGGGCACAGGCGCGAGGGCCCCAGGAGCCCCAGCAGCGGCGGCGCCTCCGGCCACAGCGGCCGCGCCAGCGGCAGCGGGCGCCACGCCTGGCATGCCGACCCCAGCAGGCGGTGCGCCAGCACGGCCGACCGTGTTCGGCGCCAGTGGCAGCCCCGGCGCGGCGGCGCCAGCCCGCTGAGCAGCTCGGTCACGCGCCTGGCCCAGCTCCGCGGCCAGCGGGATGGCGGGGAAGCGGTAAAGGCGAGCACCAGCACCTCCCGCCCCAGCCGGCGCCGCTCCTCCTTGAGCTCCGCCTGGCAGGAAGCACCGCTCTGCGGCGTCGCGGCCAGCCCCGAGGTCCTCTTCGTAGCTGTCCCCGTCTGGCGTATAGCAAGCACACACCGCGCCGGCCTGCTGAGGCAGGTAAGCGCACAACCGTTCATGCCAGAGAGGCGGCCCCGGCACCTGAAAGCGCACCAGGTAGAAGCCCCCCTCCGCGAGGCTTGCAATCTCCAGGCCATTCACCGCCATGGGAACGATCTCACTGCAAGTGACGAGCTCTCACCTGCCGCAGCTGTTCCTGAGCCTCGCGCTGTAGATCCAGTCCCTGGGCGGCGTCCTCGGGCGACCTGATCGCCGCCCACGCACTCGATGCGGCACCGGCACGGCAACTCGGCGAGCTCCTCGAGCGGCCTAAGTGCCAGGCGCCGGGCAGCTGGGCGAGCGCGAAGCCCACGGCCACGCACAGGGGCAGCACGATCCACCCGTACGAATAGTGCGGCCCGCAGTGCACGGTGGGGCACGCAGGGCAGGTGAAAACACAGTTGCAGGCCGGGCACTGGCAAGCGCAGTCTGGGCACCCGTGCCCTGCCGCGCGCACAGCTGCGCCTATCCCCACCCCTCGGATTATCTCGAAGAGCCCCTGCTCCAGGAGTTCCATGGAAAGGCGTGGGCTCTCGCTTGAGCCGAACGTTGCTGTTCGGCGTCCCTCCTCTCTTCTTCTTGCTTAAACATTGAAATGTGGGGATATATATACACATATATATAGAGAGAGAGAGAGAGAGAGAGAGAGAGAGAGAGAGAGAGAGAGAAAAAAAAGAGAGAGAGAGAGAGAGAGAGAGAGAGAAAGAGAGAGAGAGAGAGAGGAGCACGAACCGACATAAAAACATAAACCTTCGGAGGTCCGCGCTGATTTCTTGGATCGGCGCTGGACCCCCCTCCCTGGCGCGCGCAGCGCGCCAGGGGCGGCGCCAGAGGCGCCGCCAGGGGGCTCCAGTGCCGATCCAAGATGTCCGCGCGGGGCTCCAGGAGTCTGCCTGCCCATGCTGGGCATCCAGGACCCAGGGCCGAAGGGGCTCGAAGGGCCCAGGGGCTCGAAGGGGGCCGAAGGGGCTCGAAGGGGGGCGAGGACCCGAGGGCCCAGGGCTCCGACGCGTCGAGGGGCCGACGCCTCGAGGGGCCGATGAGGCTCTGCTCCTCGGGCCTGGCGGGCGCCCTCCGGTCCTCGGCCCGCGCCAGCCGCCGCGCCAGGCCCTCCAGCAGCGAGGGCGCGGGCGGGCGGCCCGCGCCGGCCACCGTCACGGCCCCGAGGGGGGCGGGCGCCACCGCGGCGGGCGCCCGGGCAGACCCGCGGGGGCCGTGCCCGCGCGCCACGTTGTGCTTGACCTGGCGCGCCCGGGCCGAGGGCGCCGGCGAGATCGGGGGGGGGGCTGCCGGCCCTGGGCGCCTCCCCCTCCCAGAGGTCTGGCGTCTCGAGAGCATGGGGGCAGAGGTCGTTGCGTGTCTGTGGCCCCGTCGGGGCCCCGAATCACCCGGGTTGCGCGGGGCCGTCCACAAGCTCGGGGTGAACATGGCCGTTCCCAGGAAAGCGGTCGACGGGTCGGGGGTCCATGTCTTGAACAAGGTTAGGGATGCCAGATGTCAGGGCTCCCCTCCGCTGTGTGGGCGTTGTGTTTCTTCGTGTTGTTTGTTGTTGAATTCTCATCTATCAAGAATAGCTCCGCCATGCCCCCCGTGTGAGAGATAAAAGCCGACGACATTGCAATTTTTGTGTGGTCCACCTGGCTGAACGGCGAGCTCAAAAGACGAGTCGGGGAGCTGCCACACAGCGGAAACCTGAACATTACATCGAGATCGAAGGAGTCGCACAGGCCCGAGCCCGACAGGTGGAAATGGCCGAAGACCGAACACAACAAACACAACAACTTAGCTTCTAGCATGCAGGGGAGTCTAGGGGAACATCGGCAGGCTGCACCCCAAATGCCCAGGAATGCTTGCTCAGGCTTATGTTGTCTTCAGCCACTTGGTGGAAGGTGCGCGCCAGCGCTCTGCGCAGACGTTTAAAATACGACGCGGCCACCGCGGTGCGCATTAGACCAGCCTGGGGGTCACACCTTCGAGCGCGAGGTGCGGCTTGCCGGTGACGGAGCAAAGGCTGCTTGCCTTCGAGTCGAGAAGGAGTTGGCCGCCCCCGCGAGGATCACCGTCGCCCCCCCCACCCACCCCCCTTCCCAAGATGGGCATTGGGGATCAGAGCTTGAGCCAGAAACCAAGTACGGCACACTCGTCAGTTGGCTGTTGCTTATACTTTCAAGAGGACATTGTTGATCCCTGACCCCCGGTTCCCATTGCGGTTTGTCACCTGAGATGTTTCTCCCGCGGCTCGCACCCTCCGATGCATCGGCGATGCGGAGCGATCCTGCAACCCATTTACTCGGACCCCATGTGGGAGGCCCCCGGCGTAATGATTTTTCATGACGCCGACCCCCAGAGGTCTCGACCCGTTCTCCGGGACTGGTGTCTCAGCCCGAGTCGTTTCTTGCCAGCCCCGGGGCCTGGCAAAAAGGGCACCCAGAGGCCGAAAACAGCGAGACCCCGCCCGTCGTGACTCTTCTCGTGGCTCCAGGGGGGTCTGGGTCTGGGAGGCCTGGGATTGCGCAAGGACCGACCCTCCCAGCATTCCTATAGGTCTACCATGCAATTTCCTTAGAACCGCAACATTATCTAAAAGCAAAAACGGCTTTCGTAGCACATAAGCCCGACGTATTTAAAGCAAAGCGGTCTCAGCCAGAGATGTTCTACGAACATGTCGTGCAGACCACAAAAGGTTCTTAGAAGCTGTTCTGGCGCTTTGTACAGGCAGGCCAGGACGCCTCGCCACTGCTCGAGGGAGGGGACCTGCACGGCGCATTGGCGGGGCCAGGCCTGGAGCGCGCCCCGCGAGGGAGCGTGGACTCCCGCCCGCCCCACCCGGCGATGCCTGCTGCAGGAGTGTCGCCACCGAGCCGCTGTCCCCGCCCCGGCTGCGGGCCGCCTGGCCGGGATGGGGGCAGGGCCTGGTCGGCAGCGACCCCTCCTCTCTCCTCTCTCCGCCGCGCTCTTAACTCCTCCCTCCTCCTCCTCCTCCTCCTCCTTCTCCTCCTCCTTCTCCTTCTCCTTCTCCTTCTCCCTCTCTCCCTCTCTCCCTACCTACCTACCTCCTCCTCTTCTTCCTCCTCCTCCTCCTCCTCCTCCTCCTCCTGCTCCTTCTCCTTCTCCTTGTCCTCCTCCCTCCTTCCCTCCCTCCTTCCCCCCTCCTTCCCTCCCTCCTTCCCTCCCTCCCTCCCTCCCTCTCTCCCTACCTACCCACCTACCTACCTACCTACCTACCTACCTACCTACCTACCTACCTACCTACCTACCTACCTACCTACCGACCGACCGACCGACCGACCGACCGACCGACCGACCGACCGACCGACCGACCTACCTACCTACCTACCTACCTCCTCCTCCTCCCTCCTACTCTCCTCCTCCTTTTCCTCCTCCTGCTCTCCTCCTCCTCCTCCTGCTCCTGCTCCTCCTCCTCATTATCGTCCTCCCTCCCTCTCCCCCCCTCCCTCCCTAGGCACCTCCTCCTCCTCCTCCGCCTCCTCCTCCTCCTCCTCATGCTCCCGCCTCTTCTTCCTCCTCCTCCTCTTCCTGCTCCTCCATCCCTGTTCCTTATAGATCACTCTTCCCTGTTGC
The DNA here is from genome assembly GCA_963575745.1 of Prorocentrum cordatum. Taxonomy (NCBI): domain Eukaryota; class Dinophyceae; order Prorocentrales; family Prorocentraceae; genus Prorocentrum; species Prorocentrum cordatum. Next base: position 497,571 of record CAUYUJ010006725.1, on the reverse strand, counting down.
ACCCTCAGACGTGTCGGTTGGGCAGGCTGGGCATCTCGCCCTGACGATCCTGAAGCTTGAACGAGTGCGACAACTTCACGGATAGAGGGCGGGTCGTTTTCAATGCGTGGCCCTCGCCTTGGCGCCGCGCGCGCACGCCGCAAAAATGCGCAGCACCTTCACGGACGGAGGGCGGTTGATTTTCAACATGTGGCTCTCGCCTTAGCGCCGCGCACAGTCGTCTTGAAGCTTTTAACAGTTCCACGGGTCGAGGGCGGCTTGTTTTCAAAGTGTGGCCCTCGTTTTAGCGCCGCGTGCATTCGTCTTAAACGTTCGCAGCAATTTCACGGATGGAGCACAAATATTTTTCAAAATGTGGCTCTCGCTTCAGCGTCGCGCGCATTAACCTGAAAACTCTGTAATCGTTTCACGGATGAAGGGCGGGGCGTTTTCAAAATGTGGCTCTCACCTTAGCGCCGTGTGCACTCGTCTTACAAATTTGCAGCAGTTTCAAGACCTCGTATGGTCGAAGTCCCAGGCATCAGGCACGATTTGGGATATGTCAGGCCGCAAGAATCACACTGATTCGTGGTGTGGAAGCTCTAGGAGTCATGTTCTGGCACGGTTTAGAATGGTCAGGGCGCAACAGCCGCACTGATCCGCGGCGTTGAAGTCACAGGAATGGTGATGTGGCACGAGTGAGGATTCTCAGACGATTGTCTTCTAAGTGGGCTCTTCCCGCAATGAAAATGACTTCTTCTAGGGACCTATGAAGAGGAGCCTGTGAGAGAGCGTTCATTTGCACATCGTTGATGCATATTGGGTTTACACTAGTCCTGCCTCTCCTCCTCGGCAGGGGGTGACTGGCTCTGGGCAAAATCAGCCAACATCGGCCCGGGAGATCGTATCGCATCGGAATGCGCGTCGGATGGGGCCGCATCGGCACGGAGTCGGACGTCGAATCGGATCTGCCTCGCCGAAGGTCCGCATCAACACCGTTTGCACACATGGATGCACTGGGCCGTCGGAACATTCCGGGATTAAACCGGATCGGACCGCCAGGGATCGGTATCACATTGGATCGGAATGGATCGAAGTGGGCCCTGGGTAGAGGGTGGACGAGACAAAAGGGGGATAGGGAAGTGAAATTGGGAGAATGAGGGGAGAGGACGGGGGAGACAATCGCCCCTTTCTCGCTCCGACCCGGTACAAACTGCATCTGCGTACATCTGTGTGTCCTTGCGGGCTTCTGCGCTGTGCCTGCTCTATTTCGCTTTCTGAATTCCGTGCGGCTCGCTGCTGCGTGTGCGTTTTCCTTAAACACTCAGGTCGCATCGCCTGAGTCGGGCATTCTTGTTCTTTTTGGCAGAGGCGCAGCGGTCCCACGGATCCATGCCTGGGCAACTTCGAAGCGCTGGGGGCCAAGGAGTGCCCATGGGGGGGGGGTGCCACTCAACGGGCTGCCACCTGCTCCAGGAAGCACGCCCCTGGACCCCCCCCTCCCCGGAAAGCCTACGGGACTGCCCAGGGACGCCTAAAGACGTCCAAAACCTCCTCGACCCTCGGTCCTCCCTCCTCTCGATCCTCGAGTGCAAGGAGGAGGAGAAGGAGGAGGAGGGGGGAGGGGGGAGGGAGGAGGAGGGAGGGAGGAGGAGTAGGAAGAGGAGGAGGAGGAGAGAGGGAGGAGAGGAGGAGAGAGGAGGAGGAGAGAGAGAGGAGGAGGAGAGAGGAGGAGGAGGAGAGAGGAGGGAGGAGGAGGAGGAGGAGAGAGGGAGGGAGGAGGAGGAGAAGGAGGAGGAGGAGGAGGAGGAGGGAGGAGGAGAAGGAGGAGGAGGAGGAGGAGCAGGAGCAGGAGGAGGAGGAGGAGAAGGAGGAGGAGGTGGCGCCCCCCCCTGTGGTCACGCCCCCATGGCGCTGCCCGAGGAGCGGGCGGATGGAAGATCATATTGCACTGGGATGGCCGGGACGAGCTCACCGTAGGCAAGCAAACGCTACCGCCGTCACGACGCATCACGACGCACTGCACCACAAATGCCAATCTGATCCGTTCTCCGTCGGCCGTCCCGAAGGGTGCTGTGGTCACGCCCCCATGGCGCTGCCCGAGGAGCGGGCGGATGGAAGATCATATTGCACTGGGATGGCCGGGACGAGCTCACCGTAGGCAAGCAAACGCTACCGCCGTCACGACGCATCACGACGCACTGCACCACAAATGCCAATCTGATCCGTTCTCCGTCGGCCGTCCCGAAGGGTGCTCTCGCCTCGGCGCCCGCCGCACTCCTGCATCATCAGCAGCGATATCTTCTCTCTCTCTCTCTCTCCCTCTCTCCCTCCGGACACCGTCTTGGATTATCGCCGCCCATCCCGCGGCTCGCGCTTCGTCATGCTGGCGGGAGCCGGCCTGCTCGGAGGTCTGCCGCGTCCGTCGTCGTCGTCGTCGTCGTCGTCGTCGGCGGCGGCGGCGGCGGCGGCGGCGGCGTCGGCGTCGGCGTCGGCGTCGGCGTCGTCGGCGTCGGCGTCGGCGTCCTCCTCTTAGTCGTTCTGCTTGCCTTCGTCTTGTCTCATCTATCCTTCGCCGAGCCCCTGGCCCCTTCGCGCTGAAAATACGACTCAAGAATCAATCAAGATCTAATTCGACAGCTGCGTTGGCGCATCGGAAAACATTGAGCACAACGGCAAAGGATGGGAGGGAGGGGTCGGATGTCAGATTTGGCGCGCGCTCCTGCTTCTTCGCCTACCCCTTCCTTCCCACCATCACCCGCTCCCTCTGAGGTCTCCGAGAATCTCCAAAAGTCCCTGGATATCTCCTGAGATCTCCAGGGGCCCAGAAAAGGCCAAGATCTGCTAGATTCCGTGATCCTTGATTCTGGACCCCTCCTCCTTCTCCTTCTCCGCTCCCGTCCCCCTTTCCCTTGTAGCTTGCAGCATGCAGGTGCAATCCAAGATCATGCAACAACGACCCTGGAGATTTTGACCAGGGAGGGCAACATCTCCGGATTAGTCCAGAGTCTGGCCTCCCACTCCCGCGGGCTAGTTGTTCATGCTGAGATGTCGTTGTTTTGAACGCTCCCAAAGACAAAGCTGGGACCGCGGCAAAACGAACGGCAAACCTTGCGCCCGAAACGGAGTTTGCCCTGGTGGCCGAAGCGCCCTCTCAAAGACGGAAGGCCGCGCGTCGGAACAAAAAGCGCGGCGGCAGATGCTTTCTGACAGTCCTGGAGCCCGAGGACGCCCCCTGAAAGCTCACAAGTGTCAAAAACCTTCTGCCGTGTCTGCTTCTGCTCGTCGCAAAGAGGCCTGGGTCTCTTGATATGAATTACGGATCCATACTTCAGTTGGGCATGTCCTCCTACAGGGGGATTTTCCACGAAATATAAAAAATCAAACATAGGCAAACATGGTTCATCAAAACTCAAAAAAAGTCTCCAGACTATTGTTAAACTATGTTTGAAGATTCCTCCTGTAGAGGGACGTGCCCGACTTAAATCCAGATGAGGGAGGGTTCTACCAGAAACAAGAGGCCACTGTCGCCCGATTCGGCATCAACGCGCGCCGATTATGTGCGGAAGCGGGAGCCGTCGCCAGTCCACGTGTCTCAATCCATGCTTGCGTTTCCTTGAGATTGGGGGTCGGTGCAATGTCCCCTTCGACCCTTGATCAGCCCCCTGATCGCCCCCCGAAAAGTTCGGGCCTCCGATCGGCCCCAGGCTCGCCTCCCGATAAGCCCGTGATCGGCCCCCCGAGAACTCCCCTGATCGGCACCCAGCCTCCTAATCTCCTCCAGCTCACGGATTTCAATCCTTCTCGACCTTTTCCTTCTCTTCTTCCTCCGTTACCCCGCCTGCTGAGGCAGGTTCTTCCAGCGTGCACAGGAGAGGCCAGGTACAGGGCGGGGGCCGAGTGGGCAGTGCACCTGGACGCCTCTGCTGCGCGCTTCTGGGCCCAGAGCTTGCTGGAAAAACCGAGGCTCCCAGGCGACGACGAGACCGGAGGGCAGGGCGGGGCGTGTCCCCTGTCCTTCGCCACTCCTCTATCTGGCATCTCCTCCCCCTCGCCCTCCTCCCCCGCCCCTCCCTCCCTATTTCCCCTTCCGCGGCGGACGCGCGAGACTGGGCGGACCAGGCAAGGTGACGCAGCAGAGCGCTCGCCTCCCGCCCCCCGCCTCCCTTCCCGACTGGGCCCTCTCCCCTGTGGGGCAGATCCAGACCTCCTGGGCCCCACGGTCAGGAGAAGTGGGGCAGTGGTATCCGTCGCGCGGGGCCACGCCGAGGCTGGGGCTGGATCAGTCGAGCTTGCTCCGCGCATCCCCGCAGGAGCGTCTCGGGAAGGGGTCTGGGCTTCGGGCCGGAACGTCCATGGCAGGCGATAGATTACCAGCTGTTGACTGCTCCTTGGTGGCCAGGCTGCGGGTCAGGGTCGCTCATGGCTGGATGGCCCCTCGGGAGCGATGCTCCTCCCAGACTGTGCTGCGTCGGGCTTTCGAGGCGCTGGGGGGGTCTCAGTCGCCGCCCCAGGGCCTCCCTCCCCTCGTTCGCCTGCCGCCCGTGTCCTCAAACTTCTATGGCTGGTGGAGCACGCGCCAGGAGTGGCGGGACCACACGGGACGGGGCGCAGCCCCCCCCCCCACCCCCGGGCGACCCAAAAGGATACTGGGCCCGCAGGTCCGCCAGCTCTCGCCCCCCCAGGAACCAATCAACTAGCCAACGTCCTCCCTACTCCCTCCTCCCTCCTCCCCCCTCCTCCTCCTCCTCCTCCTCCTCCTCCTCCTCCTCCTCCTTCCTCCTCCTCGTCCTGCGCCTCCTCCTCCTCCTCCTCCTCCTCCCCCTCCCTCCCTCCTCCCTCCCTCCTCCCTCCCTCCCTCCTCCTCCTCCTCCTCCTCCTCCTCCCTCCTCCTCCTCCCTCCTCCCTCCTCCTCCTCCTCCTCCAGCTCCTCCTCCTCCTCCTCCTCCTCCTCCTCCTCCTCCTCCACAGTTGCACAATATGAATAATACTCTCATCTCTCCCCTGACTCTGTCCAGAGAGTCTCCCGTCCTCTCCACGTATCGTTTTTCACACAAGATTTTATTATTCGTTTGTGTTCTAATGTGTTTTGAATCGGGTCGCTTCTGGTTCTTCCAAATCTTGGTGCTCCAGCTTCAGCGCCGCCCTCATTTCCGCGCTTCGGTCATTCAAAATCGTGCTCCCGCTGTAGCGTTGGCCTCGTTCCCGCGCCTCCGGACGGCCTTTGGCTTTCGAAAGCGCCCACATCGGGCAGGCACGGTTTCGGAGGACATGTAGCCAACATTCCAGACAGGCCATGTGCCGTCGTAGACGGGCCACTTACCTCCATGTCATCCGGTGCCATGCCACGACATGCAATGCGATGCTGTGTTGTGCACCGCTGTGCGATGCCATGCTTTGCTTTGCTATGCATTGAGATGTAATGCTTCACTACGCAATGCCACGACATGCAATGACATGCTATGCTCTGCCGTGTTCTTCTACGCCATGCTTGTCCATCCATCGCGTACCCTCTAGGGATCATTGCCCTGCTCGACATCCGACTGTGAGAATCTATAGGGTATCTACGCCATGGTAGGGAATGGAGGGAGGGGTAGGACGTCAGATGTGACGCTAATCCTTTTTCTCCTCCTCCTCCTCCTCCTCCTCCTCCTCCTCCTCCTCCTCTCCCTCCCCTCCCCCTCCTCCTCTTCCTCCTCCTCCTCCTCCTCCTCCTCGTCCACATCCTCGTCCTCGTCCTCGTCCTTGTCCTCGTCCTCGCACGTAGCCCTCGTCCTTGTCCTCGTCCTCCTCCCTCCTCCCTCAAGCCACCTGTACTCAACGGATCTGGCTCCTTTGCCAGCTTTTGCCTCTTGGGGCAGGTCCTGGCGCTTGATGTGCCCGGCTGGGGCCAGCCAGGCCTGCGGCTTGGTTGCGCGGGGTGCCGCGCAAGACGGGTGGCGAAAGGCCGCGCACGTGCCCCGAGCGTGCGGACGAGGGCCCTTGGCGCGGAGGCGCGGCCGCAGCCCTTGTCGGCGCCGCGGGCAAGAGTGGTGTGCAGGCGCGCCTGTAGCCCGTGCCGGGCCAGCTTGACGTTGAGGCCAAGCTGGAGGCCGAGATGGACGTGACGACACTGGCCCTGTCGGCGTTCGCCAAGCGCATGGCGTTTTTGTTGCGAGGAGGGCGGAAGGCTACGGCAAGCAGGGCAGACGGTATCGCATCCGAAGACGCATGGGGATGCGCACACGGCGGCAATCCAGCACACTCGGTGGGAGAGACTCTACGATGGCCTCGGCTACGGCATGGACAGTGGGGGAGGTGGGTGGAGAAGGACACGAGGTGGGAGGCAGCCCTGCCCAGCGTCCCACCCGTCCCGCAGCTCGTGCCGAAGATGGTGGCCCAGGAGGCCGTGAGTGAAGAGATCGCGAAGGCGCCGCTGTTCGAGATGGTGCCCCAGGAGGTCGTGCACGTCGTGGAGATCGAGGAGGCGCTGCTGTTCGTGGAGGGCATGGCGTTCGCCGTGGAGGGCCAGGGCTACGGCGTGGACGGTGGGGAGGTGGTGGCGCCCTGGCCAGCGTCCCCCCTTCCCGCAACTCCTGCCGAAGATGGTGGCCCAGGAGGTTGTGAATGGGAAGATCGCGGAGGCGACGCAGGCCTGATGCCCCATGGGTATCGTGACGCGCATGGTGGTGCGTACGATGGGCGTCGAGGGCAGCGTCTACGGACCGATAATGGAGCCCCAAGCGGTCGTGAACAGGGAGGGCATGGAGGCGCCGCTGTGGGAGGATGGCGGCACGGGCGCCCAGGAGCCGCATGTCAAGACCCAGGAGATCGAGAAACGCGTGGAGTTGCCGACGGCGAGGATCGAGCACAGCAGCCATGCGTTAGGTCGGGCATGTCCTCCTACAAGCAGACTTTCGACGGGACCAAACAAACTACCCCAAACATGCCCCCCAAAATGATCAAGAATAGTCAACACATCGTCCCCAGACTATTTTTTAAACTATTTTTGAATATTCCTCCTGTAGAGGGACGGGCCGGACTTAAGTCGTGTGCCGAAGACGGAGTCCCAGGGAGCGGGCAGATTGTGGCGGCGCCGCGGCCTGAGGCCGGCGACAAGGTCACCACCCACGAGATCACGAAGGCCGTCGGAGAGCTTGGGCCGACGTGTGGGACGAGGAGCTCAAGGGGACGGAGCCGCAGTACAGCGTAAAGGAGGCCGTCGATCGCGAGCTCGTCTTGCGGGAGCCTGGGTGCCAAGTGCGCGGTGTGGACGAGGGGCCTGCACCTGGCGCTGACGCACCAGTGCATCGGAAATTGGAGCCGGGTCCTCGGCAGCGTGAGGGTTCAGTGTGCTCAGGAACTGTGCGGCGCCATGGAGGCCAAGCTGCCGGACACGAGGGCGTTGCTGGCGACGAAGACGCAGGGCCCCGCGACGACAGAACCCGAAAGCGAGACGACGGACGCGGCGTGAGGCTGCGGCGAGGGTGGGAGGCGGCGCCCGTGCGGCGCCGAGGAGCTGCGATGGCCAAGAGTGCTTGCCCCAAGCAGCTCAGGGGACTCTCTCGGCTCTGAGCTGCAGCCAACGCGTGTGTTTAGGACGGGGGGCGAGGGCGCAACACCCGTGGAGGAGGCCGAAGCTGCTCCGTTGTGGGGCGACGGGCGGCCGGCGAACACCGCGAAGGACGGGCCGCGGAGGCAAGGACACCCTCGGATTTAAGGCGCGCGTCCTTGCTGGGCGCGTTGGCTGGGCATAGAAGAAAGGAGAGGCGGCCCCCGAGGGATGCTGTCCACTGGCTTCGGCTCTCGGCCAGGTCGCTCGTTGGGCTCCGTGACGCGTGGGAGGCCCCATGCAGAATCCACTCGGTGGAGTCCTCCTCCCTCCTCCTCCGTGCCTGGCGGACCGAGCTCGGGCCTTGATCTCTCAGCCTCAGTGCGCTGGTGGCTGGGTCCGCTGGCCTGCCGCAGAGCTCCCCCCGCCTCCTCCCCTGCGATTCCTGCCGAGAGCGCGGGCGCGCATGACATCCGCGGGGCCTCGGGGGCGACTGCCGGCGGCTCGGGCGCCAGTGCCACCACCTGTTCTCCAGATCGTGTGGGGGGGGGGCAGTCTGGGGGGAGGAAGGGTGGACCCAGACCTCCTCGCCTTGCGATTTTCTGCCTCTAGGGCCTCTCACGGGGCCCCATGGCTGTCACAAAAAGACGTGGATGAACAACTGGTCCCCGGGGGCAGGGGACGAGATGTCCAGGGCGACGTGTGAGTTCTGGCGAGGGGGCGGTCCTCATTTGTTCCTCCCTCCTCCTCCTCCTCCTCCTCCTCCTTCCTCCTTCCTCCGCCTCCTCCTCCTCCTGCTCCATCCCCGTCCACTTCCTCCTGGAGGGAGGAGGCGTGGAAGGGGCGATTGGAGGACTAAGGGCCCACGGAAGACAGGGTAGGTGGGAGGCAGGGGAGATGGTAGGGGAGGGGCGGAGAGTGTGATGGGATGGGGGCGCGGGGGAGGGGAGCTGGGGCTTTACGCAGGAGGAGTGGGGGCTGTGGAGCGGGGGGGAGGCAAGTAGACTTGTGCGTCTGACTAGCTGTACTGTGAGGGTATCGCGGATGAACTGGCCATGCGCAAGACATCTCCTGGTCTGACAACGTCACGCGGGGCATCAGTTGGTCCGATAACGTCACGCGACGACTAGGCGACCAGCTTGCAGCCGATAAGGAGTGTGGGGTTTGGAGAATGCTGTGTTCAGTCCCGCATTCCATCTAACGAGTTGCCAATGAAGGTTGCGCAACAACATTAACTTCATGGCGTGCTGAATTCCACAAGCCCGCGACTTCTGTCGGTGACCCTCAAGAAGTACGTTAACGCTGGCTGCGCTTGTCCACCGACGCCCTTCCATGCGACGCTGGCGGTGTGCTGTCACCGTGCTGCCGTAAATAATCCAGAATAAGGGACGAACAAGCTTTGCCGGCCGCGGCGAGCCCCTCCTGAACCCCAACGCGTCCTTATTTCAACGTGTTGACTATAGCGCCAGCGTGTGCCTGTCCACCGAAGCCCTTCAATCTTCAATCCGACGCAGGGGGTGTACAGTCATCATGCTACCGCACGGAACCCTGAATGAGGAACGGCAGTGCTCTTCTGGTCACGGCGAGCCTCGGCCACGAAGAACTTCTCCGACCTACAAATTCAAGGAAGGTGTCCGAAAACCAGATCCCGCCCTGAACTCAAGCTGGTATTTTTTGCAGCGTTTTTGACTGTAGCGCCAGCGTGTGCTTGTCCACCGAAGCCCTTTGATGCGGCGCAGGCGGTGTAACAGGAGGACGCCACGTATGCATCTACGCCGATCCTGGCCAGGACCATCATGAGCACAGGATCGGTGTATATACGCCCTCGTGGCCTGGCTGGCCAGAAGGCTGTGCACGCGCGCAACTACGTGTCTCTTGAAGTGGAAACATGTCAGGATGAGGCCTACTGCGTTTGTAGACATCGTGCAGCAGTCGATGGATCTCGCCAGGCGGCTCCTGTCCTGACCTCCTCCTCCTCCTTCTCTTCCTTCTCCTCCTCCTCCTCCTCCTCTTCCTCCTCCTCCTCCTCCTCCTCCTCCTCCTCCTCCTATCCCTCCTCCTCCCCCTCCTCCGCCTCCTCCTCCTCCGGCGGCCGCGTGTCTGCCGCGCGCGCACCATGATCGGGAGCCGGCGCAACCCCCCAACCCCAGGGCAAGCACGCCGGTCAGCGGCGAGCAAGCCCCAGAGCCGAGGGGGTGCGCCGACGGGGGCCTCTACCTCGCAGGCCCAGGAGCGCGGCGGCGACGTACAGGAGGCCGCGTGGCCAGCGGCCTGCGGTCCCACCGCCAGGCGCCACACCTCCTTCGAGAAGTGCAGCACCAGCGCGGTCCCACCGCCAGCCGCCGCCCGGCCCAGCAGCGCCGCCCGCTTGCGCCCCCCCAGCGCCCAGCGTCGGCTGCGCCTCTGGGCGTCTTCTGCAGGCGCTCACGCCTTTCGCTGCTGGTGCACCTCCCGCGGCAGGCCCAGCGGCGCCCGCGCCAGCGCCGCGCCGCCCCGCCCTGCCGCCAGCCGCGCTGTCCCAGCCCCCCGCAGCCTGCGGGCGCAGCGCCGCGCTAGCCGGCGCTCCGGCGCCTTGCTCCAATTGCGTCGCGCAGCGGGGGCGGCGCCCCGCGCCGTCGGCAGCCTCTGGCCAGGCGGCCCTGCGCGGCGTCAGCCCTCAGCGCCCTCAAGCAGGTACAGTTCCAGGCCCTCCAGCCTCTCCATCCTCCTCCTCCTCCTCCTCCTCCTCCTCCTCCGCCTCCTCCTCCTCCTCCTCCTCCTCTTCCTCCTCCTCCTCCTCCTCCTCCTCCTCCTCCTCCTCCTCCTCCTCCTCGTCCTCCCTCGACCCTCCTCCCTCCTACCCCACAGGTGTTCCAGGTGCGCCAGGCTGTAGCCGATGCTCCCACGTGCCCTGACCCAACGCCATCACTTGCTTATCGCGATGGGCACTAAGGTGGCCCACCACTCGCACGCCCTTTCTTTCTATTCGGTGTGCTCTAAGTGCGGGAGCAGGGCTCTGCAGGGGAAGGGCCGCCTAAGGGAAGCGGCGGAAGTGTGTAAGTCCACGAGCGGCGACCCCGCCCGGCTAAGATGGGTGCGTGGGTCCTCCAGCGAGTTTCTGAAGGGAAACGTCTCATATGATGTCCCCCTGGAACAGCATGTCCCGACACAGCCGGCTAGGGGTAGTCCTTGAGTAATCCTCCTCCCTCCCTCCCTCCCTCCCTCCGTCTCGCCTTTTCCTCCCTCCTCCTCGTCCTCCTCCCTCCATCCCTCCACTTCCTCCTCCTCCTCCTCCTCCTCCTCCTCCTCCTCCAGCTGAGTCCGCAACCCTGGCTTGTGTCCCACTTTGGGACACATGGCCACCGGGGTTAGGCATGTCGGCCGATACCGCTGGCAACGACGACGGCGACGGCGGCGACGACGAAGACGACGGCGACGGCGGCGACGAGACGACCACGACGACGCCGACCGCGGGGACCGCCGCAGCGACGACGAGGCGGAACGACGAAGACCACTGGGGAGGGGGAGGGGGGAGAGGAAGGAGGCCGAGGAGGACGATGGAGAAAGCCTTCCCCCTCCCCCCTCCTCCCTCCTCGCCGTTCCCCTAATACCTCGTAGAGCTCTTCGGCATCGATGAGCTAGAGGAATTCCGGCGCGGGGTGGAGCTAGTTGGCCGACCCGACCAAAAGAGACAATGTGTCAACTTTGGGTTGGTTTTGCTTTGATTTGAAAGATATTTGACCATTCATTTTGAGAAAACAGATTTTTCTCACCTGTAGTGGGTTATCCCGCGTCTGCCAGTTAAATTCTTAAGTCTGTAGCTGCACTATTACTATCAAAACACTTGCAGGAACCGACTGTGTTCCGAGTCATCTTGAGACGCGTTCACGGGTTTCTGTACATAACTCGAGATTTCGGAGAGCTACAGACTTGATACTTACAGAAACCGATTCAGAATCATCAGGCGCGTTCGTCTGTTGCATCCAGAGGCCTGAACTCGGTCTGCTACTCGAGCTAGGTCCGTCAAACTATTTGTGTTATTCGAGTCATCTTGACCAGTGCTGTCGGTTTTCTGTACTCAACTCAAGATTCAGAGGAGCTACAGAGCTGGTACGCACATAAACCGATTCAGTATCACCAGGCGCGTGCGTCTGTTGCATCGAGAGGCCTGAACTCGTTCTGCTACTCGAGCTAGGTCCACAACACGATTCGTATTTCTCAAGTTCTCTTTAGAGGCGCTGTCGGTATTCTGCACTTAACTCTAGCTGTAGCACAGCTACAGAGCTGGTACGCACAGAAACCGATACAGAATCGTCAAGGGCGCTTGGCTGAAGCATCTAGAGCTCTGAACAGAGTCTGCTTCTCGAGCTAAGTCCGCAAAACTATTTGTATGCGACCGATTTCTTAGAGTTTTTTGGCTCTCGCTTAAGTTTGCTTCACGTGTTCCGAGGAGCTGGGCAAGAAAAGAGCTCTACGAGGTCCCCGGCGGTAACCAGGTTGACGGTTTACCGCCGGCGCCCAGTCGTCCTCGTCCTCGTCCTCGTCCTCGTCTTCTTCCCTCTTTCCTCCTTCCTCTTTTCTCTTTCCTCCTTCCTCCTCGTTCTCGTCCTCGTCTTCGTCTTCCTCCTGTCTCCTCTCTCCTCCTCCTCCTCCTCCTCCTCCTCCCTCCTCCTCCTCCCTCCTCCTCCTCCTCCTCCTCCTCCTCCTCCTCCTCCTCTCCTCCTCCTCCTCCTCCTCCTCCTCCTCCTCCTCCTCCTCCTCGTCCTGCTTCTCCTCCTCCTCCTCCTCCTCTCCTCCTCCTCCTCCTCCTCCTCCTCCTCCTCGTCGTCGTCCTCCTCCTCCTTTTGTTTCTTCTCCTGTTGCCGCGTCCTGGCGCCCGCTGACCTTTGCAGCGGTGTCCACCATGACGAAGCTTGTGAGGAGAGTCCGAAGCTGCGCAAAGGCGCAAAGGTCAAACACTGGTGTGGACCTGCGAACAGTGGCACTTGACCCAGGCACTCGCAACAATGAGATAGGGAAGGACGACAAGCAGCCACGGCGCTGGACACATGCATACTGGGACCAAGCCGCAGGCGCTGGACACACGCAGCCTGGGACTGGCCATCTGTGCCCGCCGGCCCCAGGGGTGGCAAAGCTCAAGGGGAGGCGGACGAAAGGAGAGGACTGGGGGCGGAGGTCGGCGGTCGTGGGGGGTCGCTGGTGCCCGTGCTGGCTGATAACCCCCGCTGTGCTGGCCGGCCTGCCGCTGCTGCTGCTGGCAGCCCAGGGGCTGGAACGTGGCGCTGCTAGGCGCTGCATCGGCAACGCAGCACTGCACGGCACCCTCAAGGCGGGGAAGTTCACGGCGAACCGCAGGGAGAAACTGCAGGGGATCCAACCACGGCATCAACTGCGCCCATCAGCGCCCGGCTCGGCGGCCCGAGGCACAGGTTGCCGGCGCGGGCCAGGCGCCATTGCCGCTTCAGGCCCCGCGGGCAGCGAGCAACGCCTCCGCGCTACCCGCTTGGAGGAGGCAGCTTATCTGCTGCCAAGCGTACCGCGACACCTCGGTGCGCCTGGCACCCTCGAAGCCGTGCGCCAGGGAACGCACGTAAGCGACTGCAGCGTTCCCTGGGCGGCCGCCCCTCTCAAAAACCAAGGGGATCAGGTCTCCGCCCTGAAGTGGGCACCTCTGGCGCTTGGCCTCCTCTCGGGTCAGGGCTGTGAGGTCGTCCTGGCCCGAGCGTGCCCGTTGGCGCGACTGGCTGTCGTTGTGCGCGCGGGTGACGCTCGCGTTCAGGTAGAGAACGTAGCCCCTGACCAACGTTGCACGTAGCGACGTCTAGCTTGGCCGCCCCCACCTCCCCCGTGTTTGGGTCGGTTCGGTTCCAGGTTAGGACCAATTGTTCTGTGGTGGCCGTGTAACCCGTGACCCTGCAGTGGTAGCCGGCGCGAAAATCGAGCACCGCAGGGGCACTCCAGCGCATGTCGTCTTCGTCGGTCCAGCAAGGCGCCGCAGACCGTTCCGTCCTGCTTGCGGTGCCGGCAGTGCTCCCCTGGGGCGCAGAGGCCGCAGCGCAGCCGGTCTGTGAGTGCCATAGCGAAGTGGGCGTTCGGGACCTTCGTGGGCGAGTCCCCCTCCCTCGCGACGGGGATTTCAAACGTCGCGCCAGCCTCGGGCCCCTCGGCGGAGCGCAAGTCAACTCGATCGTCCCCCCCACGCGTGGAGAGCAGTTCGTCGAGCGCTGGCTGTCGTAGCAGTCCTGTGTAATACTCCTGCCTGCCAGTCTGCGGCTCGTCCAAATAGCAGCTGGCCCACTCCGCCGCGTCGATGGTGCCGCCGCTCTGCGCCCGCAGCCTCGTCTCCGCGCACCTAGTGGCGTCTGCCAAAGCGGGGCAAGTGGCCGCGGAGCTCTGCCTGGAAGCTTCTCCCAAGCAGTGCCGCGCTCTTGAGGGCGAGGGCCCACCTCCCCAAATTCGCCGCCGCGGCCGTTTCCGTGGCCGAAACCAGGCGAAGGCCTCCGTGTGCGAGCTGGACAAAGTATGGGACCTTGGTTTTCCTGCTGAGGGGCACCTGGCCAAGTCCTTTACCCCTTGGATAATGGCCTCGTCCAGCTGCGTCGTCCAGTCGCCGTCCTCGTAGTTGGCTGGCAAGAAGTGGGTGGCGCATCCCGTGCGAACGGGTCGTCGCTGTGCGCCCATGGGGCGGAAACCCCCAAGCAGCGAAAAGTGGGCTTCTGGAAGCGGGCGGATCTCGGGGGCAGCTCTGTCGTCGGGTCCCGCGTCCAGGCTGCCGTCTTGCTCACGGCGAGGGCGGCCCAGCAGCTGTCAGGCCCTGCGCGACCACGTCGAAGCTCTGTTCGGCGGCCGAAGCGGGAGACACCACAATAAGGTTGTCAAAATAAGAACAATCCGTGCTGTTGGGGCCAACGGACGCAAGTGGACATCGATGACCACCAGTGGTCCCGCGAGGGCCAGGGCGAAGCGGCCTGGGGAGAGCGCCTAGCCTTGATCCACGCTGCACGTTGCTTTGTCCTCTCGCCCAATGTTGCTGGCGCCCCACCAAAAATGCGTCGTGGGCTGGCAAAACCAACTGGCGACCGGGCCCAACAGCCCCTGCGCGCGGGCGGCGACGCCTTCGAGCACCTTCTCCCGACGCGCCGCGTTGAACGCGTTGGTGGCGTCGATCGCCAAGACCACGTCGCCAAGCGCCTTCGCCGTGAGCGACGTGATGGCTTTCTGTCCTTTCTCACAGCCCGCCTTCCGCTCCACCGCAATGTGGCAAGGCCCGTCGCGCAGCTGGTCCCGTAACACATAGCAGGCGGCTCTCGCAGCGATCCGTCGGAGGGCAGATCCGCAGGCCACAGGACAGATCCTGCCGTTCGGCCTCCGCAGAGCGATTCGCCGTGCCCCCAGGTTTGCCCGCGTAACATCGGCAGGGCGCTCTCCGAGGAGGCAGCGGACGGCCAGCTCCGCCCCTGGGTCGGCCGCCTCGCTGTCCGCCGTGGTCTTCGCCAAGTGCTCGGCGCTCTGGAGACTCTAATCGAGAAAGGAAGCCTGTGTCCCAAAAAGTTGCAGAGTGCGAGTAGTTGCTGGCTGTTGAGAGGGCGGCGCTCGGACCGTCCCTGCGGGGAAGAAATTCAAAAGCGCTGTTTAAACCGCGCTGCCCACGGCCAGGGCGCCCGTGCTGTGGACGAGCGACAAGGCTTTGCTCACCAAGCCTTTGCGGACCAAAATGCTGACCGCCCGCGCCTCCTCTCGTACGGTCCTGGCCCGTCCTCCTGGCTGCGCTGCGTGGCCACCCGCGGCGGCGGCACCTTGCCAAAGCGCGCCCCAATCCCCTTTCCACGCAAGGCGCAGGCGAGACGTGATGAGGGGTGGGAGCCCCCATGCTTCTTACTGCGCCAGCGGGGGTTGGCCAGGATGATACGGTCGAAGCAAATTAACAAAAATTGCACGCCCAACTCTCGACCACACACAGCGTCGTCAGGCTCCCGGGCCATGATGGTCTCTTTGCATATCGTGCCCTGCAATATCGCCAGGCCGTGGTGGACGTGCTTCGGTTTGCGGCCCAAAGTGGGGGCCTAATCCCGGAGCTCGCCGTCCGTGACGCCGTCCCACCACTCCAGGTCCTGGTGGAGGTAGCCATCCGGTCGGCCCATGTCCTCCCTGTCTTCGGGCAGGTCCGCGCCCCCCAGCCTGTTGTTGTCGGGGTGCTGGTTGAAAAGTGGCCGCACTGCCCTTCCTCTTCCTCCTGCTCCTCCTCTGCCTCCTCGTCCTGATGGTGCTGCCACGTCTCCTTGTCCAGCTGGCGCTGCCGCGTCTCCTTGTCCTGCTAGCGCTGCCGTGCCTCCTCCTCCGCCTCCGCCAACGGCCAACGCCTCCTAATGATTCGGCGGCCCCACCTGCTGCCACGCCTCCTTGTCCTCCTCCTCCTCCTCCTCCTCCTCCCTCTCCTTCTCCTGCCGCCGCCTCGGCAGCAACGGCAGGCGGGGATGCGCTCGGCGCCACCCTCCGCACCTCCTCCACGTACTCGGCACGAGTCTGGCCGCCCGGTCTGTTACAATAGGTTCGGACATGGTCTTGGTCATCCGTGCTGAGGTCGGCCATGCCCTGCATGTATGCCTCGGGACCGAGACCTCCCTCCAAGCATCCCACGTGGTATTACCGCGGGTTGGCTGTACTCGCCGCGCTGCGAACCCGCAAGCCCCCCCAAGCAATGGGGCCCTTGCAAGGGGCGGCGAAACAAATGCGTAATGCCTGCCCGGCTTGGCTTCCGTGTACCATTTCGCCACCGGGAAGTCCTCCGCCTCCTCCTCCTCCTCCTCCTCCTCCTCCTCCTCCTCCTCTCCTCGTTTTCCTCCTCCTCCTTCTCCTCCTCTTCCTCCTCTCCTCCTCCTCCTCCTCCTCCCCCTCCTTCCTCCTCCTCCTCCTCATCCTCCTCCTTGCCTCCTCCTCCGCCTCCTCCTTGCCTCCTCCTCCTTGCCTCTTCCTCCTCCTCCTCCACCATTCCTTTTCCTTATGAATAATTCTCCCTGTCGCACCCCGAAGCTGATTGAACGGACGGTCCTGGCGTTTCGCCGTAGACCTCCTGACCATTTATGAACCCGAAACTTAGAAGCTGACAACGTTTTCACCAATTTAAGACGGGTGGCTTTCAAAATGTGGCTCTCGCTTCAGCGCCGCGCACTTTCGTCGTACAACCTTGGAGCAATTTCGCATATTTAAAGCTGGCCGTTCTCAAAATGTGGCTGTCGCCCTAGCGCCGCGCATACTCGCCTTAAACAAGTGCAAAGGTTTCACATATTGAGGGCGGGTCGTTTTTAAGATGTTGCTCTCGCCTTGGCACCGCGCACACTCGTCTTAAACATATACAAGAGTTTGACGGATTGAGGGCGGTTCCTTTTCAACTTGTGGTTTTCGTGTTGGCGCCCCCCACATTTTATTTTGAAAGTTTGCCTGAGTTTCGCGGGTTCTCATTGTTAGCGTGCCAGAGATAGCGTTTTGGAGCGACTCTGGACTGTCATGGCGCAACAGCTATGTGGATTCGCAGTGTTGAAGTCCCAGGAATAATGTTCTGGTACGGCTCAGGATCGTCAAGACGCCACAATCAGGATCGTTGCGTTGACATCCTAAGAACGACATGTGGGCGCGCTTCAGGATTTTCGCACGATTGTCTCCCAACGGGGCACTTCCTTCAGCGAAATGAATCTTTGTAGGGTTCTGTGTAGAGGAAGCTTGGAGAGAGGGTGTATTCCAACATCGTTGATGAGTTTTGTGTCTGCACTGGTGATCCTCCTCGTCCTCCTTGCCTCCTCCTCCTGCTCCTCCTCCTCCTCTCCCCCTCCTCCTCCTCCTCCTGCTCCTCCTCCTCCTCCCCCTCCTCCTCCTTGCCTCCTCCTCCTCCTTGCCTCCTCCTCCTTGACTCCTCCTCCTTGCCTCCTCCTCCTCCTCCTCCACCATTCCTCCTCCTCCTCACCCTCGGCGCCTCGGGGGCTGCTTGCCCCTCCGCTTTTGGCGCGGAGAGCGGGCTCGGCGCCGGACCTGCCCGCTGCCCGCACGCCGGCGGCGCCGGCGGCGCGGCCGCCGGCGCTGCGCCCGCGGTGTCCTCGGGTCGGCGGCGGGGGGGGGGAGTTTGGCCCTCGACCTTCCCATTTTCCTGGGGGGCAAACATGGGGGGGGACCAGCTCAGAAGGGGAAGCGTTGACCTGGCATCGGCCAAGCCGGGTGAGGAGGGCAGCGCCTCCTCCTGGCATGGCACAGTACGTCTGTGCGCTTGCCATCCTCTGAAGTTCCGTGGGGCGGCGAGCTTGGGCGGCGAGCTTGGTGTAAGCAGCGCGAGGAGCTGGCAGGTCGCCTCAGCCGCCTGGCGGGGCCACCCCCGCAGACGCGCCTAGCGCGCCTCCTCCTCCTCCTTCTCCTCCTGCTCCTCCTCCTCCTCCTCCTCCTCCTCCTCCCCATCCTCCTCCTCCTCCTCCTCCTCCTCCTCCTCCTCCTCCTCCATCCCTTCTCCTTAAAGTTCATTCCTCCCTGTCGCACCCCGAAACCAATCGGAAGGGCGTGTCCTGGCGTTTCGCCTGAGACTTCGAACACATGTTAGGATCCTGCTGGCAACAACTTCACAGATGGCAGGTGATTCGCTTTCAGAATGTGGCTCTCGCTTAAGCGCTGCACACACTCGTCTTCAACATTTGCAAAAGGGTTTCACGGATGGAGGGAAGTCTGTTTACAATATGTGGCTCTCGCCTTAGCGCCGCGCGCATTCGTTTTAAAAGTGTGCAAGGGTTTCTCGAATTGAGGGCGGGTCGTTTTCAAAATGTTGTTCTTGCATTCGCATCGCGCACATTAGTATCAAACGTTTGCAAACTATTCATGGACGGAGGACGGTTCCTTTTCAACATGTGGCTCTCGCCTTAGCGCCGCGCGCGCTCGTCTGACAAGTTTCATGGACGGAAGGCGTCTCTTTTTCTGCTTTTCAAAATCTTGCTATCGCCTTAGCGCCGCGCGCACTCGCTTTTAAATGTTTGCAAGGGTTTCACGGATTGAGGGCGGTTCCTTTTCAAACTGTGGCTTTCGTGTCTGCGCCGCGCACACTCGTTCTAACAGTTTGCAAGAGCTTTACGGATGGAGGGCGGTTCCTTTTCAAAATATTGCTCTCGCCGTAGCGCCGCGCACACTCGTCTTAAGAATTTGCAGCATTTTGAAGGATTATCATGATTGACGTCTCAGAAGGAGCGTTTTGGTACGATGTTGGACTGTCAGGGCGCAACAGTCACGTCGATTCGCGGCGTTGCCGTCCCAGGAGTGTGTTGTGGCACGGTTCAAGATTGTCAAGATGCAACAATAACGGTGATTCGCGGCGTTGGATCCCCAGCAGTGGCATCCTGGCACAACTTTGGATTTTCAACCGGCTGTCTTCCAACGGGGCGCTTCCCTCAGTGAGCATGAATCCGTGCAGGAGCCGATGACGAGGGAACTCGGAGGGAGGGTTTCTTGCAGTATCGCTGGTTCGTCTTTGGTTTGAACTGGTCCTCCTCCTTCTCCTCCTCCTGCTCCTTCTCTTCTTCCTCCTCCTCCTGTTCCTCCTTCTCCTCTCCTCCTCCTCCTCCTCTTCCTCCTCCTCCTCCTCCTCCTCTTCCTCCTCCTCCTCCTCCTCCATCGTTTTGCTTGTCAATAATTCCTCCCTGTCGCACCACCAAGTGTGTCGGTAGGTTAGGCCGTGCGTTTCGCTTGGGATTTCCTCACCATATATGGTCCTGAAGCTTCGCGGATGGAGGGCGGGTGGTTTTCAAAAATTGTGGCTCTCGCCTTAGCGTCGCGCACATTCGATGTCAAAAATTGCAAGAATGTCCATGATCCTTGTGTTTGTTCAAGCGGAACATTTCCAGCAATTAAAACAAATCTTGTACGGACCTATAAAGAGGGAGCTTGGATCGGGGTCACTGCAACTCATTGATGCGTCTCGAATTTGCATTGGTCCTCCTCTTCCTCCTCCCCCTCTTCCTCCATCTCTGGGCGGTCGCGAAGCCATCTGCGGCCCGTCACTGGGAAACCCAGTAAATCCCGATACCGCTACTTCCCGGACCTCTCCCGGGTTGCGTTTTGACCAGAATTCCGAGGCGAATCTAGCGGTAGCGACGCAGGTCGTTTGAGGCCCAAAAGGGGGGAAATCACGGAAGGGTAGAGGTATGGATACCCTCTGAGTCGCGGGCTGTCTTCGGCCCCTTGTTGCGTGGCCTGGGGTCGTCTCTTGGAGCTGCCTGGGTCGGGGATCTTCTGACCCGTGTCAATCCAGACCCGGGTCAGTCAGGCCTTGCAGAACCCTGCAAGATTTTGCAATATCCTGCGCCCAAGCCTGGGTCAACGCGAAGGATCCTGCAAGATCCTGCAGGATCCTGCACCCAAGCCTGGGTCAGTGCGACCCTGACCCTGCAGGATCCTGCAAGCAACGGCGCTCTGACTGACCACCGTTTGCATTGACCCCCGTCTCTTGAGCCCCGACTGGGGGGGCAGCAGGCTGTGCCGGTGGGTGGTGGGTGGTGGCGCCGCGGAGGCTCGGTGCCTCCAGAGGCCTGCGCGGACCTCCAGGGGTCAGGATCTGGGGTGGGGAAGACGATACAGTCAAGTCGCATACAGTAGGGGCCCGACCACAAGAAACCTTCCACAAGAAACCCAACCCTGAGACCCCAGGACGTCCATCGATTATCGGTGTGGGAACGTCGCGCTTTTCATAGCAAAACCATGTACGCCCAAGAAACCCAGGGCACCCTGGAGGCAAGCAGGGTGTTTTTTGGCATGGGTCTCCACTGTAATAAGGACGCGCGGTAAAGATGCAAGGGCCTTGGAAGGCCGTCTTGGAGTTCTCGAGAGGGGCTGGCCAGCACATGTCGCCAGGGATGGGCCGAAGAGGCAAAGATGCAAGGGGGGTAGCCTTGGAAAGTTGCTCATCCGTGCTGTGCGGCTTGACTGTAAGGGGGGGGTGGGGCAGGGATGGACGCGTCAAACTCGAGTCGGCGGTGCATCGCCGATAGATCAAAGGTGGGCACCCGATGGCGAATCTGCGCGCTCCTGCGCGGGACGGGGTCGATGCGCCGCCTCTGAGCCAAGGCCCCCCCCCATCATCGTTTCCCCTGAGGGGCAAAGTTGAGGGTTGGGGGCCCAGCCCCCTCCTGACAACAGGGAGGCTTTGACATTTCAGAACGGCGAAGCTCCGATGAACGTGTCTCTGGAGCTGGTAAGAGCCAACCGACAGGACTGGGAAGAACGGGCCATCGAAATCTATGAGAACAGCTCCTCCTCGTGCGAGCATGCAAGCAGAAGGGGGTGTCCGGTAGCTCTGCTCTGAAGGCTGGGCCGTCGAGCTCCGTGCGGACCTCTCCAGCAACTCTTCAGCCCGAGAGAACGAGCGAACGCCAGATAGATCCGTACGCACGCCGCGTGGGCGCCCGCACGCGCCCGTTTGGGCGTGGCGGCGGAGGCCGTAGCCCCGATGCGGAAAAACATCTGGTGTGTCTGAAGAACATGCAATGCGAGATGCTGTCGGGCTGCCGAAAGAAGGAACGCCAAATAAGGAACGAAGCCCCTTCGCTGACCCCAAACCCGCCTGCGTGGACGTTGAACGCTAGAGAAACAGCCATGGAAGCACCTACTAAATGAAAGGAACGTCGA
This sequence comes from Prorocentrum cordatum, assembly GCA_963575745.1. NCBI lineage: Eukaryota > Dinophyceae > Prorocentrales > Prorocentraceae > Prorocentrum > Prorocentrum cordatum. The sequence continues at coordinate 476,435 of CAUYUJ010006725.1, read as the reverse complement.
GCCCCTTCCCAACCCGACGGTTTCTTATTTCAGCGCCTTGGCTGTACATGCCAAAAATTTGGAAAGGAGGGAGGGGGGGGGGAGGGATCCTTCCGCACTCTCCCTCCGCACAGGGCAGCCCGCGGCCGTCAGGCCCGAGGGGTCGCCCCCCGTCGGGCTGAGGGGGCGGGCGTGCGATGGGCACGGCAGGAGCTGCTGGGCGGCCGGCGCCCTGCCGCGGCGACGAGGCCCCATCTCGAGGCTGCGCCCCTTGAGAAGAAATCGAAGGGGGTCCAGGGACACAGACACAGACACAGACACAGACAGACACACACGCACACGCACACGCACACGCACACGCACACGCACACGCACACGCGCACGCGCACGCGCACGCACGCGCACGCGCACACGCACACGCACACGCACACGCACACGCACACGCACACGCACACGCACACGCACACGCACACGCACACGCACACGCACGCGCGCACACGCGCACGCGCGCACACGCGCACACGCGCACACTCGCGCACACTCGCGCACACTCGCGCACACTCGCGCACACTCGCGCACACTCGCGCACACTCGCGCACACTCGCGCACACTCGCGCACACTCGCGCACACTCGCGCACACTCGCGCACACTCGCGCACACTCGCGCACACTCGCGCACACTCGCGCACACTCGCACAACACGCACACACACGCACACACACGCACACACACGCACACACGCACACGCACACGCACACGCACACGCACACGCACACGCACTCACACACACGCACACACACACAACACGCACGCACACACACACACACGCACAGACACAGACACAGACGCAGACACAGACGCAGACACAGACACAGACACAGGCACAGACACAGGCACAGACACAGACACAGACACAGACACACACAGACACACACACAGACACACACAGACACACACACATACACGCACGCACGCACGCACACACGCACACACGGACACGGACACAGACACAGACACAGACACACACAGACACACACAGACACACACAGACACACACAGACACACACAGACACACACACACACACACACGCACACGCACAGGCACACGCACGCACGCGCACACGCACACGCACACACACACAAACACACACACACACACACGAATAGCTACACACCAATCCCAGGATCCCCCCATCTTTCCTCACATTTTCTGGGTTTTCGTCTTCCCCCCCCCACTTCCCATACTTCCCCACATCTTCCTGGGAGAGTCGACGACTCATTGTGTCTGTGTGCTCTCTCCCCTCCCGAGAAGTTGCGGACATAGCTGCCCCGATACGCAACACGCAACACGTGTCGTATTGATACGGAGCTCAACACGTAGGCTGAAAACGTGGGTCCGACGCCATACACTCGCCAAAACGTGGCCCAATACGTGGGGCCAACACGCAACGTGTTGACACGGACGTCTTGAACACGGGACGTATGGCGTTTTCGAAACGGGCGTACCGAGGCAACGAAGGCTGCGGATGCTGACTGAAGAAGACGCTGATGCTGCAGAGGCCGTGGATGCTCCTCTGCGGAGGCCCCCTCGGCGCAGAGCCCCCTCCACCCGTCGACGCCCGCCAGCGGGGCCGCCCTCGCGCTGCCTCCGCCGCCGCCCGCTGGGCCCCTCTGCCGAGGGCGCGAGCTCGGGCCAGGGAGCCCCAGGCGAGAGGCTCGCCTGGAGGCCTCCTCGGTGGGGCCGGAGCAGCCGGGGTCGAAGGATCGCGCCGCATCGCCGACGCGATGCATCGGCGACGCAGCGATGCATTGGTGGTGCACCGGCGATGTCGGCGATGCATCGGCGACGTCGACTTGAAGCAACTCGGACTCCACACAAAGCCGCATCGCCGATTCATCGGCGATGCGGCGCGATCCTTCGGCCTCATCTAGTCCTGCACATGGACATTATATTCGAACCCTCTGGCCCAAGATGCCCCCCAGACACCCCGAAATTGATATTGATGGCGTGGCGACGGGGGGGGCGTGAGTGGACAGAAATATTCGAACCCCAAAGCACCGCAATTACTGAGATCAACATTGATGTCGGGGGCGCGGGGGTGATTTAGAGTCTCCCCCGAATGTGCAAGGGTTCGACTATATATTGTCCATCTACTGTCCGACCCCCTCTGGGAGGCCCAGAGAGAGGCTCTCCACGCGACCGCCCCCCGACGATCTCCGCGCGGTGCCTGCTGCGCCCCGCCAGGCCCCTCTCGCCAGGGAGGATGGGCCATCCCCGCGATCGCCCCGAGGCGAGGAGGGCTCTTGGTGGATCGCCCCCGTTGGGCACACGTGAGGGGCAACGATAGCGAATCCGCACCTTCCTGGGCGGGTTGGGGCTACCGGGCCCCTATCGGCGATGAATGGGCGATTGGGGGTGGATGCATCCCCCCCTATGCCTATCCCCTCCTATCGTTGCCCCCGAACACAAGTCAGCGGGGATAGACCCGGTCTGGGTGGGGCCCTGCTTGGGGCCCCAGAGCGTGGCGAAGGAAAACCCTGGAGCCGCTTGGGAACGTTTTGGGATTGTGCGTCTCGACATAGGGCGGAAGGGAGGGGGGGAGGAGGGGGGGTCTTGCTCCGGACCTCTGTCGACTGCGACTCTTTGGGGGGAGGAGGGGGGGATCTGGCTTCGGACCTCTGCTTGATGCGACTGTTTGCAGCAGTGCGTCCTTTTGGGGAGACTCCACCTGCTCGAAACAGGCGCCCCAAACAGCCAAGATCGACTCCATGGGAGGGGGAGGGGGGGTGCGAGGGCCCGCGCCGATCGGCAAAACATGAATGAAATAACGATGACCTTCATCTTGGATAACTTCTGCTTCAAGAGAGTGCTGGACAATATCTGCTAGGGGGCCTCCAAAGTGTGTGGTCACAACACCGCGTGACGCTCGGGGTGAATCAATGGGGATTCGGGGTCGCCGCACGGTTTTGGGACTCGGATCGTTCTCCGAGGACGTCTTGGGCGACTGGTGCCTCCGAGGTCCCAAGACTGTGCGGTGACGGACCGCGCGGAGAGGTCTCTTGGAATTTCGAGGTCAACGCGCGGTCCGTCACTACACTGTTTTGGGACCCCGAGTTCCACGTGGAAAACTCGGGCTGAGTGCAGTCAGGGGACCCTGCGGCGCGCGAAAACGGGAGGCGCAATCAGGGCTTGCCCTTGACCGCCCTGTCCTGACAACTCTGCGCTCGGACCACGCGCGATCCCCGCGAAGTGCCCCCCGCGCAGACGCCTCACTCCGACAGGACGTTCCCGCAGAGTAATAAAAGAACGGTCTAGACAGAATTTCTCGGAGTTTCGCGCGGAATTCTCGGATCGGCGTTCTTCTTCGACTGCCAGCCCCAGGCCCAAAAGTGGCCGCTCAATCCTTGTTCGGAGCCTCGGATCGCTGGGCTGCCCTCTTCTGTCGTCGGCTACACGCAAGAATGACCCTGGGTAATTCGGAGAGGCCTTGAGTGCGCGGCTTTCGGGGGGGCCGCGGGGGCGACCAACCGCAAGCGCGCAAGACGCTAGTATCGCATCGCGTTCAGCCATGCGGGGGGCCCCTTGTCGGGCCCGCACCAAAGGTCACTCCGGCGACAGGTCACTCTTACGTGTAACCGATGTCGACATGCCCCTTCCCGCGCGGGCGCTCCGTCGCCACCGCGGCCGCTGGCGCAGCGTCCGCACGCTGGGGTGGCGCGGGGGCCTGCACCGCAGGGGGCACCAGCGGCAGGCCAGAGGCCTGCGCGGCAGAAGGGGGAGGGGGGGGGGCGCAGAGGGCCCCGCAACCGGTCGGAGCCCTGCGCGGCTCGTGCGGGCGGGCCCCGCGCGAGTCCGTGCCCCGCATCGGGGCAGCTAGGACGCGACTCCAGCAGACAAGCGCGCTCCGCTACTCGCAGGGTACCTGCTCGCAGATGGCCTGGATCCGCCGAGGTGGACTCGCGATCCGAGGCATCGAGGCAAACGCTTGTTTTTGTTGGTCGGACGCTTTTGCGAGTATGCACTTGGCGAGGAATTGTGGCGGGGCGCGCTCGGTGATCCAGGGGATCTGCCGCTCAGAGGCGGCCAGAAGCGAGGCCCCGTGCGACTGCCAGGGCAGCAGGAGCGCAGCCGTGCGGCAGCCCCCACCAGAGCAGCCGCAAAAGCACGGGGTCGGTGGGATTCGCAGCGGCCCCCCCGGCCCTCAGCTGGAGGGACAGCGGGAGCACGAGCGGCAAGGGGGGAGGGGGGAGGAGGGGAAAAAAGAAGGGAAGCGGAGGTGGGGGGAGGCGTTCGAGACGCGGCCCGTGTCGACTTGCTCTGAGCTGAATGAGTCCTTCGATTGCAGGCCTGCGCGCGAGCGATAAATTCACGACACGCGTACTCTCAGGCTACCCGTTTCCTTGATCGGCACGCAATGATCCTGCCTGGCGCGATGCCTTGCGGAGAAGCGGGCGCCAGAATCAAGGACGCTTGTCGATTACCTCGGCTGTCTGGAGACCTCGCAGCTGGGCCCGCCTTGTCCGCAAGCACGCACGCTTGTTTCTCATTCCTCAAACCGCGCGGGAAAAGTCCCAAACACTGAAGAGTGGGGCGAAGAGACCGGTACCGCATAATGCGAAACGCGTAAGGGGGGGAGGGGCCAACGTTCCGACCAGCCACATCTGGAGGAGCTGTGTTCCTCCCCCCTGGGGGGATCCATCGAATGGACGAGCTCTCGAAAGGAATGTCGAAGCTGATGGGTCTCCTATGATGGGGAAGGACCACAGTTCTCCAGACCTCCCCCTCAGAAATCGTGGGGGGGTAAGGGTAGGGTTCGCATGTGGCCTCCTATTGAAGTTGTGCGAACCCGCATCTCCGACGCCGGTCTTTTTTTTCCACGCGGACGCCCGGGCATCTGGACCTCCCCCAGCGACCAGCTCTTCGCCCCAGCCCGTCTTCGCCCCGGCCCGCGGAGCCTGGCGAGGGTCCCCAGGAGCTGAACATTGCAAACAGCCTACTGTCGTTCTTAGTATTATGAAAATTATTCGTGTTCTTCTTCACCTCCGTATTATTACGACCATTCTTATCAATATCATTACTCGTATCATTATCATTACCAGTATCATTATCACTATTATTTTTATGATTAATCGTATTACTGTGTTTCGCATTATTACCATTCATTTTTACTGCTAGTATGATGGTTACCGTTATTATCATGGCTATGGTTAGTATTCGTATTCTTACATGCACCCTCTCTTCCGGAATCGCAGTTGCTCGTGACGTCGGCCCCGCGGCTCTCGACCCTTTTTCGCAGGGGCCGGAAGACAGCCTCTGGAGGCCAACAAAAGGCGAACAACTGGCCGTCCGGCTTTTCTTTTGGTCGCCGTCCGGCCTGGGGGTACACCGCGATGAGGTCGGGTGAGCGGCGACGGCCCCAGCGAACCGCTATGCCTTCTCCGCTCCGCGGGGAGCGGAGGCGTCGCAAAGCTCGGGGCGTTGATGCTCGGGTTAGATCGGGGGTGTCCTCCTACAGGGGGATTTCGGACGAAGAATGAAGATGAATCAAAATGTACCCCCAGATGGTCAAAAATGATGAACGAATTGTCCCCAGATTATTGTTAGACTCTTTTTGAATATGCCTCCCGTAGACGGACGTGCCCGACTGAACGCTCGGGGACTGGGACGTGGTCAGCGTGTCGCGCCGAGACGCGGTGGGCCAGAACAGGCGGCGCGACACGCTAAGCAAAACGTCAGGACCGTGCCCTCGCCTCCCCCCTCCCCCCCTGGGGCCTGTCCTGGAGGAGCAAGACATGCATCAACAGAAACTTCCAGAGTTCCGCACGGATTTCTTGGATCGTAGCTGGGCCCCCCTCCCTGGTGCGCGGGGCGCGCCAGGGGCGGCGCCGGAGGCGCCGCCGTGGTGGGGCCCAGCGCGAATCCAAGAAATTCGCGTGGAGCTCTGAAAGTTCATGCCGTTTTCAGGAGCCTCCCAGACGGGGTCGGAGTAGGTGGGGTCGGAGGATCGCGCGGCATCGCCAATGCATCGCCGATGCATCGGCGACGGCAGCGATACATCGGCGACGTGGGGGTGGAGAACATCGGGATCCACATCGAGCCGCATCGGCGATGCATCGGCGATACGGCGCGACCCTTCGACCCCACCTGCTCGGACCCCATCTGGGAGGCCTCGAGTTCTTCTGCTGCTTCTTCTTGTTCTTCTTCTCCTTCTTCTTGTTGTCCGACATCCCTCCCTCGCGGGTTCGGGTACTCCCCGCACCTCTCCCAGGGTGCTTCCTGACCAGAACTTCGAGGCGAGTCCAGCGGTGGCGACGAGGGCATCCCTGAGGGGCCCCAAACAAAGGGAAAACGAGCGAAGGGTAGCGGTATGGGCACTCCTCGAACAAAAACTACATAAACAGAAACTTCCGACGGTCCGCACGGATTTCTTGGATCTGCGCTGGACCCCCCTCCCTGGCGCGCGGAGCGCGCCAGGGGCGGTGCCAGAGGCGCCGCCAGGGGGGCCCAGCGCGGATCCAAGAAATCCGCACGGAGCGCCAAAAGTTTCTGTTTCTCTCGTTTTTCTTCCTCGAGGTATGGGCGCCTCTTCCCTCCTCGGACGGGTGGCTGGGGAGCAACGATACGATAGGGGGGGGGACTGGCACAGGGGGGGATACATCGACCTAGAATCGGCGATACACCGCCGATAGATCGGCGATGGGCCCCCGATAGCGAATCCGCACCTGCCTGGGCAGGGTGGGGCAATCGGGCCTCCATCGGCGATCAATGGGCGATTCGGGGTCGATGCAGCCCCCCTTATGCCTATCCCCCCCCCGGACCCCCAACGTCATGATTTTTTAATTAATTACGTCGACCCCCCGAGGTCTCGAACTATTCCTCGGGACCGGTTTCTCATCCCGAGTCGTTTGTTGACGGTCCCGAGGCCCGGTAAGGGCCCCCAGAGGCCCGGTACGGGCCCTCAGAGGCCGAAAATAGCGAAAACCTCCCGTCGTGATTTTCTCAGGACTCGAGAGGGCCTGGGCTCTCAGGGACCCCCTGCGCCTGTCCCCCCCCCCCTCTCGTGGCCCCCCGCGGGCGCGTGGCCGTCGGGCCGCCTCCGCGGCGCCCCGCCCCGGGGGCAGCGCGAGGGCGCCCAGCGCGCCTGCGGCGGGCGCCTGCGCGGCGGGCGCGGCCTCGGCCAGGGCGGCCTGCGCGGCGCGCGGCACCGCGGGCGGGCGCGCGGGCGGAGGTCGGCGGCGCGCCCGCAGGAGACGACGACCTGCCAGACCACCCCAGCCCGACCCGAAGACCCGAGTTTCGGGTTGGGGGGGGGGCACGGGCTCCACCTGCGTTTTCACCATGTTCCCCGACCCCCCCCCCACTGGAAGTGATGGAGGGCACATTGAGGCCTTCGGGTTGGATAGGGGTGGTTTGGTGGGTGGTGAGGAGAAGGAGCCCGGAGACCCGGACAAGACTCTCAGGTCGGGCGCGTCCTCCTGCAGGCAGGTTTTGGACGGAAGGTGAAGAATAGTCAACAGTATGGTCAACAACAGTCCCAAAGAGTCGAAGAATCGCCCCAGGGACTATTTTTGAATGTTCCTCCTGTAGAAGGACATACCCGACTTCAGACAAGACAGACGGACCACCCTGCATGAAACACCTGCGCGGGTGCAGCGGC
>CAUYUJ010006725.1:461298-466298 GCA_963575745.1 Prorocentrum cordatum | reverse complement strand
TAACGGTCCCGGAGCCCGGCGAGGGCCCCCAGACCCCAGACGCGGGAAACGGTGAAAAACCTCCACCTTGATTCCCAGCCCTCCCTTGGCATGGTCCTCGTTTTGCATAGAGCACCTCCTCCTCCTCCTCCTCCTCCTCCAGCTCCGCCTGCTCCGCTTCGCCTCCTATCTCCTGCATCCTACTTTACTCCCAACTCTCCCTTGGTCGGGTCATAATTTGATGTGTTGTTGTTGTTGTTGTTGAACATTATTTATTCTAAAGAATAATTATTGTTGGGCCCCCTGGTGCGCGCCCCCCCTGCGCCGCCTAGGCCGCAGCTGCATTTTCATCATTTTCGTGAGGAAGCCTCAGAAAAGAGGGTGTGTACAGGATCCGGTTGTTTTGTTGTAATCCGCTTTCCCTTGCAAAAAAACAATAGAAAATGACACTTCTTGTTCTAATATAATCAAACTTCAAGAATCCCTTGCACAGAATAAGGTAAAGTGGACATTCGCGCGCGCAAGACGAAATCCTTCCAAAACCTTAGTGTTCGCAGCGATTTGAACATAAAAACATCAAAAAACCAATGGTTGTTCAACAAAAAATTGTCAAATTCTCATCCCGCGCGCTCTTGCGGATTCGTAGGAAACCCGCACGTATTTGTGGCAACACACACGGGACCCATGGGTATTGAGCCGCAATCTATGGCTCTGTGGAATGCCTCCCACGACGTCAACGATGGTATCACCTATTTCCCGAAGCAGGACCATTGGTGGCACATGCCAGTATGGCGTTCTTGCGGGCAGTCCCAGTATGGCAATGTCATGGATTACCAGGTGGATCTGCGTATGCCGGCGCATGTCCAGGGCGTCCTGGCGGTATTGGCGCCCCTCGCACGCACGGGCGATGTATCCGTGAGGAGGCGTATCGGCACCATGCTTGGACACTTGGCCCCTGATGTATTTCTGCCAGGAGCCCAGCTGGCAGCATTGCGCCCCATCCGTGCCATCAGGGACGGGCGTGTGCCAGAAGATGACGAGCACACGAACTCGTCTCTTTAGAGCCGCGGCGGGGAAAAGACGGTGGGTGGGCGTGCAAGCGCCGTTCCCGCCCCTCCTCTCTCTTCTCTCCTTTCCTCCTTGTCCTGCTCCTCCTCCTCCTCCTCCTCCGGCGGGGGGCGTGAGGATCCGGCATCGCTCACAACCATCGGGACAACCATCGGGACAACCATCGGAACAACCATCGGGACAACCATCGGGACAATCATCGGGACAGTCATCGGGACAACGATCGGGACAAGCACAACCATCAGGACAACCATCGGGACAATCATCGGGACAACGATCGGGACAACCACAACCATCAGGACAACCATCGGGACAACCATCGAGACAACCATCGGGACAACCATATCCTCTCTCTCTTGTGTATTCCCACATCCCTCAGGAATTTGCCCTAAAGATGTGATCAACTATCTTGTGAGTACGTATCATGTGTATCATGTGTATCATGTACCATATGCATCATATGCAACAGATGTTCTGTGGAAGGCTTAACAACTTCTGTGGGTTAACAAGGCTTAACAACTTCTGTGGGTGTACGAACGTAGGCTTAACAACTTCTGTGGGTGTGTACTCCACGCCAGTGTAGTAGCCACGGTCGTCCGCAGGCCACGAAGTGAAGTGTCCGAACGTCATAGGGCGGGAAGCTGGGTGTGGGTGGTGGCGAAGAGTCGTGTGGATATTTGGTAGAGCTTGCACTGCCCCCCCACAAAGTGGGGGTATTGGCTGGCGTCGCATGAAAACCCTGGCACTGGTGAGAACACTGAGCGTTCGGGTAAAGTGATTGTTGTTGTTGTTGTTGTTGTTGTTGTTGTTGTTGTTGTTGAACTCTCACTTCTGAAGAATAATCCCAGGGGTCCCACGAGCCCTTGGGGCGTCGGTGATTTAGGGGGTTTCCTCTTCCACCCCTCCTTCTTGCCCTTCGGGGAAGGGTTTACCCCTCCCCCGACCCCCTCCCCTGGACCTGGACAAAAGGTTTCGCGAGGTGTCGGAGCGTCCAAAACGGCCTCGGCGAGGAAGCCACAATCATTGGTTTTACTATGGTTTTGGCTCCATTTTGGCCTCCTGACGGGGAGGCTCTAATTAGTCCCCCACCCCCTCCTGTGATCGATCTCACCCAAGATGGCCCACAGATGGCCCCCGAGGCTCCCAAGGGTGCCCCAGGAGGTGGCCAGGAAGCCCCAAGAGGCCCCCAGGATTCCCCCAAGAGGCTGCCAAGAGACCCCCAAGAGGCCCCAAGAGACCCCCCAGAGACACCCAAAATGCACCAAGAGGCCTCGGCGAGAATGACAAATTACTGATTTTACCAAGGTTCTAACCACATGTTGACCTCTTGGGGAGGCACTCTCCAAGAGCGCCTGGGAGAGCCCAAGATGACCTCCAAGATGGCTCAAGATATCCCAAGATGTTTCAGAATGGCTCCCACGATGCTCCAAGATGCCCCAAGACCTCTCCAAGACGGCTCCAAGTGGTCATAGAGCTCCCCCCAGGAGCCCCCGAAGAGGCCAAAACCTTAGGACATTGTATGTGTGTGGCTTTCTCGCTTTTTCGCTTCCGATGGCCATCCGAGGCCTCAAGATGGCTCCAAGATGGCCCAACAGGGCTCCAAGAGAGGCCCCACAGAGCCCCACCAAGACGGTCCCAAGAGCGCCTAAGAGCGCTCCAAGAGCGCCCCAAGAGGCGATTGTTTGGGCTCCCGAGAGGCAGCGCTAACTGATGCTCGCTTCTTGTTTGATCGATGTCCCCCACGATGGCCCCAAGAGCGCTCCCAAGGCTCCCAAGAGCGCTTCAAGAAGCTCTCCCAGGCACCCAAGACGCTCCAAGAGGCCTCCACTGGGGGACCCTTCGTCTGTGTGCTGCCCACTTCCCTGATCGAGACAATTCCTCTGGGCATCCTTCCTGGATGGGCTGATGGGGTTACGCGACGCGTCTAAAATCATTGTTGATCTTCCCCATCAATGCATGTTGTTGTTTCTCCATCAAAGTGTGCCCCTCGACGCTCGCACCGTGTTTTCTGGCAAGGAAAAGCTTGATGCTCAAACTGGGCCCCTGGCCCCCGGGTTACAACAACAACAGCGGCTCCCGCTTGAGACTTCCTCTCAATTTAACCAGGACCCCCGCTCCCGCCCGAGACGTCCTCGCATTTATTCAGGAATGGCGCTCTCGCTTGGGACTTCAGGAATCGCTCTCCCGGCTCTCTGGAGTCGCGCTCTCGCTGGAGACTCGCTTGCAATTTACTGAAGAATAGCGCCCTTTCGTAAGAATTTATTGCAATTTGCTCAAGCGCCGCGCTCCCGACACCCAGGCGCCCAGGAGTCCCGCCCGTTGTGGCCCCGTGTGCGTACCCTTCGTGGCCCCGCTGTCGCCGTTTGTGGCCCCCTCACTGTCCTACGTGGCCCAGTTGCTACCCTCAGTGGCCCCATCGTTGCCTTCTGTGGCCCCGCATTATGTGCCGTTCGTGGCCCCCGCTCGTTCGCGCTCTTCGTGGCCCCATACGCATTCCCTTCGTGTCCCCGCTGTCGCCCTTCGTGGCCTACTTCGTGTCCTTCGTCGCCCTGCTTTCGTTCTCTCTCGCTCTCGCTTTCGCTCGTCGTCGCCGTCGTCGTCGTCGCCGTCGTCGTCGACGTCGTCGTCGTCGTCGTGGTGGTCGGTCCCCTGTCCGTCCCTCTTGGGGTCGGGTCGACGGTCCGCGGCCGCCCCGCCGATCAGCGCTGCCGCTGGCCAGGCCGACGGTCCGCGGCCGCCCCGCCGCCTGCCGGGACCTGGCCTGCAGGGAAGAAACGTATACCCTCCAAAAGAGGTTCGATCGAAGACGAAGAGGGCGGGCATCGAGGGTTTAGGAGATACGCGTTATTGGACACTCGAGCAGATAGGGGCGAACAGTCTTAAAATGATTGTTGTTGTTGTAATTGAAGACTCATTTCTAAATCAATATTTTTTGTTGATCTCGGGAAACGGTTCCGCGCGCTCTCGCCTCGACGCTGGCTACATTGTCTAGTTCTTAAAACAAGGCTCCCGCTCGAGCGTTGGTTTGAACTGAAATGTGGGCCCTTGGAGGCCCAGCTACGACAACAACGGCTCCCGCTCGATATTCCTCACAATTTACCCCGAGACATCCTGGCCAGAGAGGCCCCCGAACTCAGGAACGGCGTTCTCGCTCGAGACTGTCTCGCAATTCAATGAAGTTGGCGGGGGCCAAGCCACAATGACAAGGGCTCCTGCTCGATACTTCCTTACGATTTACTCCGTGAGCCCCTGGCCAAGAAGGCGCTCGAACTCAAGAACGGTGTTTTCGCTCGCGACTCGAGACTTTCCCGTAATTCAAGCAAGCTGATGTGTGCCCGGGCACGGCGACAAGGGCTCCCGTTCGGTATTCCGAGAGCCCTTGGCCAGAGAGGCCCCCGAACTCAGGAACGGCGCTCTCGCTCGATACTTCTTCCCACTTCAATCAGTGGCCGACAAGGAAGAGATTCTCCCCGAAACAGGGTGCAATCGAAGATGAAATGGGCCAATATCGAGGGTTGGGGTATACGGAAAGGAAGACCCGCGTGCCAGTAAGAACGAAAAGTTGCTGAAATGATTGTTGCTGTTGTTGCTGCTGTTGCTGTTGCTGTTGCTGCTGCTGTTGTTGTTGTTGTTAGCTTGAAATTCATGACTGCTTTCGTTGTTTGTCAACAGCTCAGCTGCCCCGGTACGCAACACGCAACCCGTGACGTATTGACAGGGAGCTCAACAAGTAGACTGAATACGCAGGTCTCGCACGATACGTTCGCCAACACATGGGCCAGCACGGTGAGCCGACACGCAACGTGTCCACACGGACGTCTTGAACACGGCACGACTTGCGCTTCGAGACGGGCCTGCCAGGGCAGCTCAGGTCGACAAGTTGGATCTCTGGGCGCGGAGGAGGAGGAGGAGGAGGAGCAAAAGCAGGAGGAGGAGGAGGACAAGGAGGAGGA
>CAUYUJ010006725.1:444993-461198 GCA_963575745.1 Prorocentrum cordatum | reverse complement strand
CGTTTCCCCTGAGGGGCAAAGTTGAGGGTTGGGGGCCCAGCCCCCTCCTGACAACAGGGAGGCTTTGACATTTCAGAACGGCGAAGCTCCGATGAACGTGTCTCTGGAGCTGGTAAGAGCCAACCGACAGGACTGGGAAGAACGGGCCATCGAAATCTATGAGAACAGCTCCTCCTCGTGCGAGCATGCAAGCAGAAGGGGGTGTCCGGTAGCTCTGCTCTGAAGGCTGGGCCGTCGAGCTCCGTGCGGACCTCTCCAGCAACTCTTCAGCCCGAGAGAACGAGCGAACGCCAGATAGATCCGTACGCACGCCGCGTGGGCGCCCGCACGCGCCCGTTTGGGCGTGGCGGCGGAGGCCGTAGCCCCGATGCGGAAAAACATCTGGTGTGTCTGAAGAACATGCAATGCGAGATGCTGTCGGGCTGCCGAAAGAAGGAACGCCAAATAAGGAACGAAGCCCCTTCGCTGACCCCAAACCCGCCTGCGTGGACGTTGAACGCTAGAGAAACAGCCATGGAAGCACCTACTAAATGAAAGGAACGTCGAGCCCCTTCCCAACCCGACGGTTTCTTATTTCAGCGCCTTGGCTGTACATGCCAAAAATTTGGAAAGGAGGGAGGGGGGGGGGAGGGATCCTTCCGCACTCTCCCTCCGCACAGGGCAGCCCGCGGCCGTCAGGCCCGAGGGGTCGCCCCCCGTCGGGCTGAGGGGGCGGGCGTGCGATGGGCACGGCAGGAGCTGCTGGGCGGCCGGCGCCCTGCCGCGGCGACGAGGCCCCATCTCGAGGCTGCGCCCCTTGAGAAGAAATCGAAGGGGGTCCAGGGACACAGACACAGACACAGACACAGACAGACACACACGCACACGCACACGCACACGCACACGCACACGCACACGCACACGCGCACGCGCACGCGCACGCACGCGCACGCGCACACGCACACGCACACGCACACGCACACGCACACGCACACGCACACGCACACGCACACGCACACGCACACGCACACGCACGCGCGCACACGCGCACGCGCGCACACGCGCACACGCGCACACTCGCGCACACTCGCGCACACTCGCGCACACTCGCGCACACTCGCGCACACTCGCGCACACTCGCGCACACTCGCGCACACTCGCGCACACTCGCGCACACTCGCGCACACTCGCGCACACTCGCGCACACTCGCGCACACTCGCACACACACGCACACACACGCGACACTCGCGCACACTCGCACACACACGGACACACACGCACCACACACACGCACCACACACTCAACACACGCACACGCACACGCACACGCACACGCACACGCACACGCACTCACACACACGCACACACACACAACACGCACGCACACACACACACACGCACAGACACAGACACAGACGCAGACACAGACGCAGACACAGACACAGACACAGGCACAGACACAGGCACAGACACAGACACAGACACAGACACACACAGACACACACACAGACACACACAGACACACACACATACACGCACGCACGCACGCACACACGCACACACGGACACGGACACAGACACAGACACAGACACACACAGACACACACAGACACACACAGACACACACAGACACACACAGACACACACACACACACACACGCACACGCACAGGCACACGCACGCACGCGCACACGCACACGCACACACACACAAACACACACACACACACACGAATAGCTACACACCAATCCCAGGATCCCCCCATCTTTCCTCACATTTTCTGGGTTTTCGTCTTCCCCCCCCCACTTCCCATACTTCCCCACATCTTCCTGGGAGAGTCGACGACTCATTGTGTCTGTGTGCTCTCTCCCCTCCCGAGAAGTTGCGGACATAGCTGCCCCGATACGCAACACGCAACACGTGTCGTATTGATACGGAGCTCAACACGTAGGCTGAAAACGTGGGTCCGACGCCATACACTCGCCAAAACGTGGCCCAATACGTGGGGCCAACACGCAACGTGTTGACACGGACGTCTTGAACACGGGACGTATGGCGTTTTCGAAACGGGCGTACCGAGGCAACGAAGGCTGCGGATGCTGACTGAAGAAGACGCTGATGCTGCAGAGGCCGTGGATGCTCCTCTGCGGAGGCCCCCTCGGCGCAGAGCCCCCTCCACCCGTCGACGCCCGCCAGCGGGGCCGCCCTCGCGCTGCCTCCGCCGCCGCCCGCTGGGCCCCTCTGCCGAGGGCGCGAGCTCGGGCCAGGGAGCCCCAGGCGAGAGGCTCGCCTGGAGGCCTCCTCGGTGGGGCCGGAGCAGCCGGGGTCGAAGGATCGCGCCGCATCGCCGACGCGATGCATCGGCGACGCAGCGATGCATTGGTGGTGCACCGGCGATGTCGGCGATGCATCGGCGACGTCGACTTGAAGCAACTCGGACTCCACACAAAGCCGCATCGCCGATTCATCGGCGATGCGGCGCGATCCTTCGGCCTCATCTAGTCCTGCACATGGACATTATATTCGAACCCTCTGGCCCAAGATGCCCCCCAGACACCCCGAAATTGATATTGATGGCGTGGCGACGGGGGGGGCGTGAGTGGACAGAAATATTCGAACCCCAAAGCACCGCAATTACTGAGATCAACATTGATGTCGGGGGCGCGGGGGTGATTTAGAGTCTCCCCCGAATGTGCAAGGGTTCGACTATATATTGTCCATCTACTGTCCGACCCCCTCTGGGAGGCCCAGAGAGAGGCTCTCCACGCGACCGCCCCCCGACGATCTCCGCGCGGTGCCTGCTGCGCCCCGCCAGGCCCCTCTCGCCAGGGAGGATGGGCCATCCCCGCGATCGCCCCGAGGCGAGGAGGGCTCTTGGTGGATCGCCCCCGTTGGGCACACGTGAGGGGCAACGATAGCGAATCCGCACCTTCCTGGGCGGGTTGGGGCTACCGGGCCCCTATCGGCGATGAATGGGCGATTGGGGGTGGATGCATCCCCCCCTATGCCTATCCCCTCCTATCGTTGCCCCCGAACACAAGTCAGCGGGGATAGACCCGGTCTGGGTGGGGCCCTGCTTGGGGCCCCAGAGCGTGGCGAAGGAAAACCCTGGAGCCGCTTGGGAACGTTTTGGGATTGTGCGTCTCGACATAGGGCGGAAGGGAGGGGGGGAGGAGGGGGGGTCTTGCTCCGGACCTCTGTCGACTGCGACTCTTTGGGGGGAGGAGGGGGGGATCTGGCTTCGGACCTCTGCTTGATGCGACTGTTTGCAGCAGTGCGTCCTTTTGGGGAGACTCCACCTGCTCGAAACAGGCGCCCCAAACAGCCAAGATCGACTCCATGGGAGGGGGAGGGGGGGTGCGAGGGCCCGCGCCGATCGGCAAAACATGAATGAAATAACGATGACCTTCATCTTGGATAACTTCTGCTTCAAGAGAGTGCTGGACAATATCTGCTAGGGGGCCTCCAAAGTGTGTGGTCACAACACCGCGTGACGCTCGGGGTGAATCAATGGGGATTCGGGGTCGCCGCACGGTTTTGGGACTCGGATCGTTCTCCGAGGACGTCTTGGGCGACTGGTGCCTCCGAGGTCCCAAGACTGTGCGGTGACGGACCGCGCGGAGAGGTCTCTTGGAATTTCGAGGTCAACGCGCGGTCCGTCACTACACTGTTTTGGGACCCCGAGTTCCACGTGGAAAACTCGGGCTGAGTGCAGTCAGGGGACCCTGCGGCGCGCGAAAACGGGAGGCGCAATCAGGGCTTGCCCTTGACCGCCCTGTCCTGACAACTCTGCGCTCGGACCACGCGCGATCCCCGCGAAGTGCCCCCCGCGCAGACGCCTCACTCCGACAGGACGTTCCCGCAGAGTAATAAAAGAACGGTCTAGACAGAATTTCTCGGAGTTTCGCGCGGAATTCTCGGATCGGCGTTCTTCTTCGACTGCCAGCCCCAGGCCCAAAAGTGGCCGCTCAATCCTTGTTCGGAGCCTCGGATCGCTGGGCTGCCCTCTTCTGTCGTCGGCTACACGCAAGAATGACCCTGGGTAATTCGGAGAGGCCTTGAGTGCGCGGCTTTCGGGGGGGCCGCGGGGGCGACCAACCGCAAGCGCGCAAGACGCTAGTATCGCATCGCGTTCAGCCATGCGGGGGGCCCCTTGTCGGGCCCGCACCAAAGGTCACTCCGGCGACAGGTCACTCTTACGTGTAACCGATGTCGACATGCCCCTTCCCGCGCGGGCGCTCCGTCGCCACCGCGGCCGCTGGCGCAGCGTCCGCACGCTGGGGTGGCGCGGGGGCCTGCACCGCAGGGGGCACCAGCGGCAGGCCAGAGGCCTGCGCGGCAGAAGGGGGAGGGGGGGGGGCGCAGAGGGCCCCGCAACCGGTCGGAGCCCTGCGCGGCTCGTGCGGGCGGGCCCCGCGCGAGTCCGTGCCCCGCATCGGGGCAGCTAGGACGCGACTCCAGCAGACAAGCGCGCTCCGCTACTCGCAGGGTACCTGCTCGCAGATGGCCTGGATCCGCCGAGGTGGACTCGCGATCCGAGGCATCGAGGCAAACGCTTGTTTTTGTTGGTCGGACGCTTTTGCGAGTATGCACTTGGCGAGGAATTGTGGCGGGGCGCGCTCGGTGATCCAGGGGATCTGCCGCTCAGAGGCGGCCAGAAGCGAGGCCCCGTGCGACTGCCAGGGCAGCAGGAGCGCAGCCGTGCGGCAGCCCCCACCAGAGCAGCCGCAAAAGCACGGGGTCGGTGGGATTCGCAGCGGCCCCCCCGGCCCTCAGCTGGAGGGACAGCGGGAGCACGAGCGGCAAGGGGGGAGGGGGGAGGAGGGGAAAAAAGAAGGGAAGCGGAGGTGGGGGGAGGCGTTCGAGACGCGGCCCGTGTCGACTTGCTCTGAGCTGAATGAGTCCTTCGATTGCAGGCCTGCGCGCGAGCGATAAATTCACGACACGCGTACTCTCAGGCTACCCGTTTCCTTGATCGGCACGCAATGATCCTGCCTGGCGCGATGCCTTGCGGAGAAGCGGGCGCCAGAATCAAGGACGCTTGTCGATTACCTCGGCTGTCTGGAGACCTCGCAGCTGGGCCCGCCTTGTCCGCAAGCACGCACGCTTGTTTCTCATTCCTCAAACCGCGCGGGAAAAGTCCCAAACACTGAAGAGTGGGGCGAAGAGACCGGTACCGCATAATGCGAAACGCGTAAGGGGGGGAGGGGCCAACGTTCCGACCAGCCACATCTGGAGGAGCTGTGTTCCTCCCCCCTGGGGGGATCCATCGAATGGACGAGCTCTCGAAAGGAATGTCGAAGCTGATGGGTCTCCTATGATGGGGAAGGACCACAGTTCTCCAGACCTCCCCCTCAGAAATCGTGGGGGGGTAAGGGTAGGGTTCGCATGTGGCCTCCTATTGAAGTTGTGCGAACCCGCATCTCCGACGCCGGTCTTTTTTTTCCACGCGGACGCCCGGGCATCTGGACCTCCCCCAGCGACCAGCTCTTCGCCCCAGCCCGTCTTCGCCCCGGCCCGCGGAGCCTGGCGAGGGTCCCCAGGAGCTGAACATTGCAAACAGCCTACTGTCGTTCTTAGTATTATGAAAATTATTCGTGTTCTTCTTCACCTCCGTATTATTACGACCATTCTTATCAATATCATTACTCGTATCATTATCATTACCAGTATCATTATCACTATTATTTTTATGATTAATCGTATTACTGTGTTTCGCATTATTACCATTCATTTTTACTGCTAGTATGATGGTTACCGTTATTATCATGGCTATGGTTAGTATTCGTATTCTTACATGCACCCTCTCTTCCGGAATCGCAGTTGCTCGTGACGTCGGCCCCGCGGCTCTCGACCCTTTTTCGCAGGGGCCGGAAGACAGCCTCTGGAGGCCAACAAAAGGCGAACAACTGGCCGTCCGGCTTTTCTTTTGGTCGCCGTCCGGCCTGGGGGTACACCGCGATGAGGTCGGGTGAGCGGCGACGGCCCCAGCGAACCGCTATGCCTTCTCCGCTCCGCGGGGAGCGGAGGCGTCGCAAAGCTCGGGGCGTTGATGCTCGGGTTAGATCGGGGGTGTCCTCCTACAGGGGGATTTCGGACGAAGAATGAAGATGAATCAAAATGTACCCCCAGATGGTCAAAAATGATGAACGAATTGTCCCCAGATTATTGTTAGACTCTTTTTGAATATGCCTCCCGTAGACGGACGTGCCCGACTGAACGCTCGGGGACTGGGACGTGGTCAGCGTGTCGCGCCGAGACGCGGTGGGCCAGAACAGGCGGCGCGACACGCTAAGCAAAACGTCAGGACCGTGCCCTCGCCTCCCCCCTCCCCCCCTGGGGCCTGTCCTGGAGGAGCAAGACATGCATCAACAGAAACTTCCAGAGTTCCGCACGGATTTCTTGGATCGTAGCTGGGCCCCCCTCCCTGGTGCGCGGGGCGCGCCAGGGGCGGCGCCGGAGGCGCCGCCGTGGTGGGGCCCAGCGCGAATCCAAGAAATTCGCGTGGAGCTCTGAAAGTTCATGCCGTTTTCAGGAGCCTCCCAGACGGGGTCGGAGTAGGTGGGGTCGGAGGATCGCGCGGCATCGCCAATGCATCGCCGATGCATCGGCGACGGCAGCGATACATCGGCGACGTGGGGGTGGAGAACATCGGGATCCACATCGAGCCGCATCGGCGATGCATCGGCGATACGGCGCGACCCTTCGACCCCACCTGCTCGGACCCCATCTGGGAGGCCTCGAGTTCTTCTGCTGCTTCTTCTTGTTCTTCTTCTCCTTCTTCTTGTTGTCCGACATCCCTCCCTCGCGGGTTCGGGTACTCCCCGCACCTCTCCCAGGGTGCTTCCTGACCAGAACTTCGAGGCGAGTCCAGCGGTGGCGACGAGGGCATCCCTGAGGGGCCCCAAACAAAGGGAAAACGAGCGAAGGGTAGCGGTATGGGCACTCCTCGAACAAAAACTACATAAACAGAAACTTCCGACGGTCCGCACGGATTTCTTGGATCTGCGCTGGACCCCCCTCCCTGGCGCGCGGAGCGCGCCAGGGGCGGTGCCAGAGGCGCCGCCAGGGGGGCCCAGCGCGGATCCAAGAAATCCGCACGGAGCGCCAAAAGTTTCTGTTTCTCTCGTTTTTCTTCCTCGAGGTATGGGCGCCTCTTCCCTCCTCGGACGGGTGGCTGGGGAGCAACGATACGATAGGGGGGGGGACTGGCACAGGGGGGGATACATCGACCTAGAATCGGCGATACACCGCCGATAGATCGGCGATGGGCCCCCGATAGCGAATCCGCACCTGCCTGGGCAGGGTGGGGCAATCGGGCCTCCATCGGCGATCAATGGGCGATTCGGGGTCGATGCAGCCCCCCTTATGCCTATCCCCCCCCCGGACCCCCAACGTCATGATTTTTTAATTAATTACGTCGACCCCCCGAGGTCTCGAACTATTCCTCGGGACCGGTTTCTCATCCCGAGTCGTTTGTTGACGGTCCCGAGGCCCGGTAAGGGCCCCCAGAGGCCCGGTACGGGCCCTCAGAGGCCGAAAATAGCGAAAACCTCCCGTCGTGATTTTCTCAGGACTCGAGAGGGCCTGGGCTCTCAGGGACCCCCTGCGCCTGTCCCCCCCCCCCTCTCGTGGCCCCCCGCGGGCGCGTGGCCGTCGGGCCGCCTCCGCGGCGCCCCGCCCCGGGGGCAGCGCGAGGGCGCCCAGCGCGCCTGCGGCGGGCGCCTGCGCGGCGGGCGCGGCCTCGGCCAGGGCGGCCTGCGCGGCGCGCGGCACCGCGGGCGGGCGCGCGGGCGGAGGTCGGCGGCGCGCCCGCAGGAGACGACGACCTGCCAGACCACCCCAGCCCGACCCGAAGACCCGAGTTTCGGGTTGGGGGGGGGGGCACGGGCTCCACCTGCGTTTTCACCATGTTCCCCGACCCCCCCCCCACTGGAAGTGATGGAGGGCACATTGAGGCCTTCGGGTTGGATAGGGGTGGTTTGGTGGGTGGTGAGGAGAAGGAGCCCGGAGACCCGGACAAGACTCTCAGGTCGGGCGCGTCCTCCTGCAGGCAGGTTTTGGACGGAAGGTGAAGAATAGTCAACAGTATGGTCAACAACAGTCCCAAAGAGTCGAAGAATCGCCCCAGGGACTATTTTTGAATGTTCCTCCTGTAGAAGGACATACCCGACTTCAGACAAGACAGACGGACCACCCTGCATGAAACACCTGCGCGGGTGCAGCGGCGGTGGATCACTTGGTAGTAGTCGTAGTAGTAGTAGTAGTAGTAGTAGTAGTAGTAGTAGTAGTAGTAGTGTAGAGTTAGGTAGTAGTCTAAGTCGTCGTCGCGTCGTCGTCGCGTCGTCGCGTCGTCGTCGTCGTCGGTCTCGTTCGTTTTTATGTATTGTGGTCTGATGGTGTGGTGGGTGGTCGTTAGTAGTAGTGGGTTAGTAGTAGTAGTAGTTAGTAGTTATTGTAGTGAGTCGAACGTGTAATAGATAGTAGAGGTGTAATAGTACGTAGTAGGGTAGTGATCAGTAGTAGAGTAGTAGTAGGAAGTTCTAGTATAGTAGGTAGTCAGTAGTAGTAGTAGTAGTAGTAGAACGTATACACACTCCCAGTGCAGTTCAGTAAGATAAGAAGAGTAGTAGTAACAGTGGTAGTGTTAGTCGATGGATGTGTAGTAGTATCTATATAAGATAATAGATGAAGTAGAGGTAGTATACCCCAAGAGTCAGCGACACGCAAGTAGTAGTAGTAGTAGTAGTAGTAGTAGTAGTAGTAGTGGTAGTGGTAGTGTTAGTGGTAGTGGTAGTAGTAGTAGTAGTAGTAGTAGTAGTAGTAGTAGTAGTAGTAGTGGTAGAAGCAGGAAGGAATAGTAGTGGTTGTTAGTAGAAGTAGTAGTAGTCGTAGTTAGCTACAGTGTCAGTAGTCTAGTAGTAGTAGTAGTAGTTAGTTATTAGGAGTAGTGATAGCTGGTCGTAGTAGCAGTGTAGTAGTAGTAGTTGTAGTTAGTTAGGTAGTAGTAGTAGTAGTAGTAGTAGGGTAGTGGTAGTAGTAGTCGTAGTGAGTAAGTAGGATTTTTCCCACGCGGGGTTTTTTTAGTAGTCGAAAACAACTGCACTCTAGCTCAGAGTAAATACAGGCCAACCCCGTCCTCCAACCAGCCAGCCAGCCCACCCAGCCACCCCGCCACCTAGCCAACCCGTCAGCCAACCAGCCCAGCCGCCCACCCCGTCATACCGCCAACCAGCCGATCCCCTCCGCCTGCTCTCCGTGCCCAACCAGCCACCCTGCCAACTCGCTCTCCCCCGCCGCCTGCCCTCCGTCACCGCCGAGAGGGGGGGGAAGTGTGTCTTACCAGCGAAAACCAGAAAACTAGCCCTCCCGGGGACTGGCGGGACAGCGGGGAGGGGGCAAATCGCACCGTACTATGCAGGACCGAGAATGGCCGGGGGGGGCGCCCGGCACGGTTTTGGGCCTCAAGTGTGTAACTGTCGTCATTTTTCAACGTCCACCGCGCCCTCTTTCTCAATGGGAAGGCTCCCATCCTTGAAACTGTCGCCAATTTTGAGGCCCCGCGCGTGGCTTCTTAGAGAGCCGCCAAGAAGCCCCAAGAGGTCTCAGGAGGCATCAGGAAGCTCCAGGAGGCTTCAGGACGTCCCTGGAGGCCGTGGGAATCCTAAGGAGGCTCCAGGACGCTCCAGGAGGTCCCAGGATGCCACGCGAGGTCCCACAAGGCCCCAGGAGGTCCCATCACGCTCCGGGCGTATCCTGAACGACCCAAAAGTTCCAGAACGCTGCGGACGCCCCTGGAGGGCTGAGGATACCCTAGGAGAGCCCAGGAGGTTTCAAGAGGCCGCAGGAAGTCCCCAGAGGTTGCTATCCCAGGAGGCCCCCGGGATTACCAGGAGGCTCCATGAGGTCCCATGGTCCATCACGCCCGAGGTAGGGAGGGGGAGGCGGAGGAGGAGGAGGAGGACGTGGAGGAGGAGGAGGAGGAGGACAAAGAAAAGGAGGAGGAGGACGAGGAGAGGGATGAGGAGGAGGACGAGCATGATGAGGAACGGATGAGCAGGGTGACAGCGTGACGCCCCAGCAAATACACTTGATCCAATTGGTTTCTACCCCTGCGAGGGGCGTTACATGGTAGTAGTAGTAGTAGTAGTAGTAGTAGTAGTAGTAGTAGTAGTAGTAGTAGTAGTAGTAGTAGTAGTAGTAGTAGTAGTAGTGGTATTAGTAGTAGTAGTAGCAGTAGTACTCGTAGTATTAGTAGTAGGGTGGTAGTCGTAGTAGGCTTGGTAGTCGTAGCAGTAGTAGTAGTAGTAGTAGTAGTAGTAGTAGTAGTAGTAGTAGTAGTAGTAGTAGTAGTAGTATTGGTAGTAGTAGTAGTAGTAGTAGTAGTAGCAGAGTAGTAGCAGAGTAATAGCACTAGTAGTAGTAGTAGTAGTAGTAGTAGTAGAGGAGTAGTAATAGGAAGGTAGTAGTGTAGTAGTCGTAGTAGTAGTAGTCGTAGTAGTAGTAGTAGTCAGTAGTGTAGTAGTAGTAGTAGTTAGTAGTAGGAGTAGTAGTAGTAGTAAAGTAGTAGTAGTAAGGAGTAGTAGTAGTAGTAGTAGTATTAGTAGTATAGTAGTAGTTAGAGTTAGTAGTCGTAGTAGTCGTAGTAGTAGTAGTAGTAGTAGTAGAAGTAGTAGAAGTAGTAGTAGAAGTAGTAGAGTAGTAGTAGAGTAGTAGTAGAGTAGTAGTAGAGTAGTAGTAGAGTAGTAGTAGTAGTAGTAGTAGTAGTAGTAGTAGTAGTAGTAGTAGTAGTAGTAGTAGTAGTAGTAGTAGTAGTAATAGTAGTAGTAGTAGTAGTAGTAGTAGTACTAGTAGCAGTAGTAGCAGTAGTAGTATGTAGTAAATCGTAGTAGTAACAATAGTAATAGTATTATGACTAATGAACATACGAATAATACGAATACGGATCTTCAGAACAACTTGACATATACAAAAA
Organism: Prorocentrum cordatum; assembly: GCA_963575745.1. Classification (NCBI taxonomy): domain Eukaryota; class Dinophyceae; order Prorocentrales; family Prorocentraceae; genus Prorocentrum; species Prorocentrum cordatum. The sequence continues at coordinate 450,243 of CAUYUJ010006725.1, read as the reverse complement.
CAAGAAGAGGGGCCAAGACTTCGACGGAGATCTCAAGGCCCTTGCCATGAGATCCACCCCTGGGATCCGGTAGCGCGAAAAAATGCACGACCAGAGCCCAAACCATAGCTTTCTGCGAACTTGTTCGAGCTAGATCGCTCTGAGAGGGTCCTTCTGGCGAAAGCGTCCGACCTGGACAAAAATGTGACGCCCAGATGTCAGGGACCCCCTAGTCAGCATCCCCCTCTTGGACGCCCCCGAGCACAAACATGCTTTCATACCGCGACCCGCTTTTTAACGGTCCCGGAGCCCGGCGAGGGCCCCCAGACCCCAGACGCGGGAAACGGTGAAAAACCTCCACCTTGATTCCCAGCCCTCCCTTGGCATGGTCCTCGTTTTGCATAGAGCACCTCCTCCTCCTCCTCCTCCTCCTCCAGCTCCGCCTGCTCCGCTTCGCCTCCTATCTCCTGCATCCTACTTTACTCCCAACTCTCCCTTGGTCGGGTCATAATTTGATGTGTTGTTGTTGTTGTTGTTGAACATTATTTATTCTAAAGAATAATTATTGTTGGGCCCCCTGGTGCGCGCCCCCCCTGCGCCGCCTAGGCCGCAGCTGCATTTTCATCATTTTCGTGAGGAAGCCTCAGAAAAGAGGGTGTGTACAGGATCCGGTTGTTTTGTTGTAATCCGCTTTCCCTTGCAAAAAAACAATAGAAAATGACACTTCTTGTTCTAATATAATCAAACTTCAAGAATCCCTTGCACAGAATAAGGTAAAGTGGACATTCGCGCGCGCAAGACGAAATCCTTCCAAAACCTTAGTGTTCGCAGCGATTTGAACATAAAAACATCAAAAAACCAATGGTTGTTCAACAAAAAATTGTCAAATTCTCATCCCGCGCGCTCTTGCGGATTCGTAGGAAACCCGCACGTATTTGTGGCAACACACACGGGACCCATGGGTATTGAGCCGCAATCTATGGCTCTGTGGAATGCCTCCCACGACGTCAACGATGGTATCACCTATTTCCCGAAGCAGGACCATTGGTGGCACATGCCAGTATGGCGTTCTTGCGGGCAGTCCCAGTATGGCAATGTCATGGATTACCAGGTGGATCTGCGTATGCCGGCGCATGTCCAGGGCGTCCTGGCGGTATTGGCGCCCCTCGCACGCGCGGGCGATGTATCCGTGAGGAGGCGTATCGGCACCATGCTTGGACACTTGGCCCCTGATGTATTTCTGCCAGGAGCCCAGCTGGCAGCATTGCGCCCCATCCGTGCCATCAGGGACGGGCGTATGCCAGAAGATGACGAGCACACGAACTCGTCTCTTTAGAGCCGCGGCGGGGGAAAGACGGTGGGTGGGCGTGCAAGCGCCGTTCCCGCCCCTCCTCTCTCTTCTCTCCTTTCCTCCTTGTCCTGCTCCTCCTCCTCCTCCTCCGGCGGGGGGCGTGAGGATCCGGCATCGCTCACAACCATCGGGACAACCATCGGGACAACCATCGGAACAACCATCGGGACAACCATCGGGACAATCATCGGGACAGTCATCGGGACAACGATCGGGACAAGCACAACCATCAGGACAACCATCGGGACAATCATCGGGACAACGATCGGGACAACCACAACCATCAGGACAACCATCGGGACAACCATCGAGACAACCATCGGGACAACCATATCCTCTCTCTCTTGTGTATTCCCACATCCCTCAGGAATTTGCCCTAAAGATGTGATCAACTATCTTGTGAGTACGTATCATGTGTATCATGTGTATCATGTACCATATGCATCATATGCAACAGATGTTCTGTGGAAGGCTTAACAACTTCTGTGGGTTAACAAGGCTTAACAACTTCTGTGGGTGTACGAACGTAGGCTTAACAACTTCTGTGGGTGTGTACTCCACGCCAGTGTAGTAGCCACGGTCGTCCGCAGGCCACGAAGGGAAGTGTCCGAACGTCATAGGGCGGGAAGCTGGGTGTGGGTGGTGGCGAAGAGTCGTGTGGATATTTGGTAGAGCTTGCACTGCCCCCCCACAAAGTGGGGGTATTGGCTGGCGTCGCATGAAAACCTTGGCACTGGTGAGAACACTGAGCGTTCGGGTAAAGTGATTGTTGTTGTTGTTGTTGTTGTTGTTGTTGTTGTTGTTGTTGAACTCTCACTTCTGAAGAATAATCCCAGGGGTCCCACGAGCCCTTGGGGCGTCGGTGATTTAGGGGGTTTCCTCTTCCACCCCTCCTTCTTGCCCTTCGGGGAAGGGTTTACCCCTCCCCCGACCCCCTCCCCTGGACCTGGACAAAAGGTTTCGCGAGGTGTCGGAGCGTCCAAAACGGCCTCGGCGAGGAAGCCACAATCATTGGTTTTACTATGGTTTTGGCTCCATTTTGGCCTCCTGACGGGGAGGCTCTAATTAGTCCCCCACCCCCTCCTGTGATCGATCTCACCCAAGATGGCCCACAGATGGCCCCCGAGGCTCCCAAGGGTGCCCCAGGAGGTGGCCAGGAAGCCCCAAGAGGCCCCCAGGATTCCCCCAAGAGGCTGCCAAGAGACCCCCAAGAGGCCCCAAGAGACCCCCCAGAGACACCCAAAATGCACCAAGAGGCCTCGGCGAGAATGACAAATTACTGATTTTACCAAGGTTCTAACCACATGTTGACCTCTTGGGGAGGCACTCTCCAAGAGCGCCTGGGAGAGCCCAAGATGACCTCCAAGATGGCTCAAGATATCCCAAGATGTTTCAGAATGGCTCCCACGATGCTCCAAGATGCCCCAAGACCTCTCCAAGACGGCTCCAAGTGGTCATAGAGCTCCCCCCAGGAGCCCCCGAAGAGGCCAAAACCTTAGGACATTGTATGTGTGTGGCTTTCTCGCTTTTTCGCTTCCGATGGCCATCCGAGGCCTCAAGATGGCTCCAAGATGGCCCAACAGGGCTCCAAGAGAGGCCCCACAGAGCCCCACCAAGACGGTCCCAAGAGCGCCTAAGAGCGCTCCAAGAGCGCCCCAAGAGGCGATTGTTTGGGCTCCCGAGAGGCAGCGCTAACTGATGCTCGCTTCTTGTTTGATCGATGTCCCCCACGATGGCCCCAAGAGCGCTCCCAAGGCTCCCAAGAGCGCTTCAAGAAGCTCTCCCAGGCACCCAAGACGCTCCAAGAGGCCTCCACTGGGGGACCCTTCGTCTGTGTGCTGCCCACTTCCCTGATCGAGACAATTCCTCTGGGCATCCTTCCTGGATGGGCTGATGGGGTTACGCGACGCGTCTAAAATCATTGTTGATCTTCCCCATCAATGCATGTTGTTGTTTCTCCATCAAAGTGTGCCCCTCGACGCTCGCACCGTGTTTTCTGGCAAGGAAAAGCTTGATGCTCAAACTGGGCCCCTGGCCCCCGGGTTACAACAACAACAGCGGCTCCCGCTTGAGACTTCCTCTCAATTTAACCAGGACCCCCGCTCCCGCCCGAGACGTCCTCGCATTTATTCAGGAATGGCGCTCTCGCTTGGGACTTCAGGAATCGCTCTCCCGGCTCTCTGGAGTCGCGCTCTCGCTGGAGACTCGCTTGCAATTTACTGAAGAATAGCGCCCTTTCGTAAGAATTTATTGCAATTTGCTCAAGCGCCGCGCTCCCGACACCCAGGCGCCCAGGAGTCCCGCCCGTTGTGGCCCCGTGTGCGTACCCTTCGTGGCCCCGCTGTCGCCGTTTGTGGCCCCCTCACTGTCCTACGTGGCCCAGTTGCTACCCTCAGTGGCCCCATCGTTGCCTTCTGTGGCCCCGCATTATGTGCCGTTCGTGGCCCCCGCTCGTTCGCGCTCTTCGTGGCCCCATACGCATTCCCTTCGTGTCCCCGCTGTCGCCCTTCGTGGCCTACTTCGTGTCCTTCGTCGCCCTGCTTTCGTTCTCTCTCGCTCTCGCTTTCGCTCGTCGTCGCCGTCGTCGTCGTCGCCGTCGTCGTCGACGTCGTCGTCGTCGTCGTGGTGGTCGGTCCCCTGTCCGTCCCTCTTGGGGTCGGGTCGACGGTCCGCGGCCGCCCCGCCGATCAGCGCTGCCGCTGGCCAGGCCGACGGTCCGCGGCCGCCCCGCCGCCTGCCGGGACCTGGCCTGCAGGGAAGAAACGTATACCCTCCAAAAGAGGTTCGATCGAAGACGAAGAGGGCGGGCATCGAGGGTTTAGGAGATACGCGTTATTGGACACTCGAGCAGATAGGGGCGAACAGTCTTAAAATGATTGTTGTTGTTGTAATTGAAGACTCATTTCTAAATCAATATTTTTTGTTGATCTCGGGAAACGGTTCCGCGCGCTCTCGCCTCGACGCTGGCTACATTGTCTAGTTCTTAAAACAAGGCTCCCGCTCGAGCGTTGGTTTGAACTGAAATGTGGGCCCTTGGAGGCCCAGCTACGACAACAACGGCTCCCGCTCGATATTCCTCACAATTTACCCCGAGACATCCTGGCCAGAGAGGCCCCCGAACTCAGGAACGGCGTTCTCGCTCGAGACTGTCTCGCAATTCAATGAAGTTGGCGGGGGCCAAGCCACAATGACAAGGGCTCCTGCTCGATACTTCCTTACGATTTACTCCGTGAGCCCCTGGCCAAGAAGGCGCTCGAACTCAAGAACGGTGTTTTCGCTCGCGACTCGAGACTTTCCCGTAATTCAAGCAAGCTGATGTGTGCCCGGGCACGGCGACAAGGGCTCCCGTTCGGTATTCCGAGAGCCCTTGGCCAGAGAGGCCCCCGAACTCAGGAACGGCGCTCTCGCTCGATACTTCTTCCCACTTCAATCAGTGGCCGACAAGGAAGAGATTCTCCCCGAAACAGGGTGCAATCGAAGATGAAATGGGCCAATATCGAGGGTTGGGGTATACGGAAAGGAAGACCCGCGTGCCAGTAAGAACGAAAAGTTGCTGAAATGATTGTTGCTGTTGTTGCTGCTGTTGCTGTTGCTGTTGCTGCTGCTGTTGTTGTTGTTGTTAGCTTGAAATTCATGACTGCTTTCGTTGTTTGTCAACAGCTCAGCTGCCCCGGTACGCAACACGCAACCCGTGACGTATTGACAGGGAGCTCAACAAGTAGACTGAATACGCAGGTCTCGCACGATACGTTCGCCAACACATGGGCCAGCACGGTGAGCCGACACGCAACGTGTCCACACGGACGTCTTGAACACGGCACGACTTGCGCTTCGAGACGGGCCTGCCAGGGCAGCTCAGGTCGACAAGTTGGATCTCTGGGCGCGGAGGAGGAGGAGGAGGAGGAGCAAAAGCAGGAGGA
>CAUYUJ010006725.1:372249-444893 GCA_963575745.1 Prorocentrum cordatum | reverse complement strand
GTAGTAGTAGTAGTAGTAGTAGTAGTAGTAGCAGTAGTAGTAGTAGTAGTAGTAGTAGTAGTAGTAGTAGTAGTAGTCGTAGTAGTAGTAGTAGTAGTAGTAGTAGTAGTAGTAGTAGTAGTAGTAGTAGTAGTAGTAGTAGTAGTAGTAGTAGTAGTAGTAGTAGCAGTAATAGTAGTAGTAGTAGTAGTAGTAGTAGTAGTAGTAGTAGTACTAGTAGTAGTAGTCGTCGTAGTCGTAGTCGTAGTGGGAAGAGTAGGCCCACACCTCCAGGCAGGCCCCATCTGAGCGAGGAGGGTATCCTCAACACAAAATATTTACAAGGTGTCGTGCACCTCCCACCACTCCAGGGACGCCCCGCCTGAGCGAGGAGGGCATTTACAAGGTCTCGTGCCCCTCCCACCCTTCCAGGGAGGCCCCGCCAGAGCGGGCAGTGATTTCGAAACCTGTACGATTTACGATACCATGAACAAGGTTTCGTGCCCCTCGCACCCGTCCTCTTAGCGTTCCCTTGAGCCATATTAGCTCCTCGGACCGCTCACTGGAGGCCCGTCCGAGCCCAGGGGAGGACTTCCTTTACTAAGGTGCGATGGGGTAAGGAGCAACACCCTCCCCCCCCCACACATACACACACACACAAACTTCAAAGATCGACCCTCCTTGACCGCTAAACCGAAGGGTAGTGTTCCAAAAGGAAGGGGACGCGTCCTGAACAGCCGTCCTCTCCTTCCCTGTCGCTTTCCTCCTCGCCTTCATCGGCCCTCCCATGCGAATCTCCGAACGTCGTGGGCCTCTCTTTGTTCTTACCTCTGCTGTGCCCCGTTGATCCCGCTAGCCCCTTAACATCCTTGTGTGGGGAACTCTGGTGACTACTACAATTTTGTTCCTCGAAGGATGGGTTGTGGTGACCCAGCCGCGACGCAACAACCGACCGTGATCGAACCGGCCGAACGCAACAGGCTGCGACGCAACCGAACCGACCGGACCGCGGAAGCCCTGGATGCTGATCTCCCTCCTTCTCCTGTAACGGAGGAAACGGAAACGGGCCCTTTGGGCGTGGCTTGATGGGGGGGTCACACATGGGGGGGTCAGAAACGGTCCTCTTTCCTGCCCCTTTCGGGCCCCTCTGGAGCCCCAGGGGGCTCGTTTAGGTACCGTGTGGGTACCTTTTCGTACCACCCTCGCCACCCGCGCATTTATGACCCTCCATTACCGAGGGCTCCCAACTTCGCGCTTCGCGCTGCGCGACGCGCGAAGTGCGAATAACTTCGCGCTCTCGCGGCACCTGCCAGGGGAGAAGAGGAGGCTGAGGAGGAATCGGAGCCGAACCGCGAAGCGAGAAGCGCGAAGAACTTCGCACCCTCGCGGCGCCTCCCAAGGGAGAAGAGGAGGCTGAGGAGGAATCGGAGCCGAACCGCGAAGCGAGCAGCGCGAAGAACTCCGCGCCCTCCAGTGCGCCCTTTTGACTACGCGACGCCCATAAGCCCTGCCAGGGAGAGCTGCCCTGGGACCCGGGAGCCTTCCCGGCGCGCGCTTGCGCATCCTGCGTCGTGCCTCTGGCGGCCCTGGGGCCGGGAGTCCTAGAACGGTGAGGAACCTCCTCGGGGGAGGAGGGGGGGATTTTCGGGGGAGGGGGGGGGGCCCCTGGGTTCCGGAGGAAGAGGGTTTTTTGTCCACAGTAAAGCGGCGGTGGATCACGCTCTCTCACATATCCACGGTTCGAGGGGTCCTGATGGACAGAGGCCCGAGGAGGTTCCTAGGAGAACAAAAAGTGGCATAAACATAAAAACTCGGAGGTCCGCGCGGATTTCTCGGATCGGCGCTGGGGCCCCCCGGCGGCGCCTCCGGCGCCGCCCCTGGCGCGCTCCGCGCGCCAAGGAACCTCCTCGGGCCTCTCTCCCTCAGGACCCCTTGAACCGTGGATGTGTGAGAGAGCGTGGTCCACCGCCCCTTTACAATGGAAAATTCCCCCCTCTTCCTCCAGAACCGAGGGTTCCCCCCCCCTCTCCCCCGAAAAATCCCCCCCTCCCTGCTGGACCCCTCCCCCTTCCCCCCGGCAAAACACACACCTCCTCGAAACCCTCCCCCCCCCCTCCCGAAAACCGGGGGGATCACTACCGGTTCGAACCCCCCCCATCCAGAAAACCGAAGGGGTCACTACCGGCTCGAACCCCCCCCCCGCCCCCAGGAAAACCGGGGGGGGGTCACTACCAATTCGACCCCCACCCCCCTCCCCATTCACCATTCACCGCCGGCAAACGACTCCCGGAACTCCACCACCGTCCGCACCACATCCCCTACTGCTGTCCCCAGCACCACTGTCCTCACCACCACTGTCCCCACTGTTTCCACCACCGTCCCCACTGTCCCCACCAGTGCCCCCACCACTGTCGCACTGTCCCCACTGTCCCCACCACTGTTCCCACCGCGATTCCACTCTCTCCACTTTCCCCACGGTCCCAACCACTGTCCCACTGTCCCCACTGTCCCCACTGTCCCACTGTCCCCGCCGCTGTCCCACTGAGCTGTCCCACTGTTACCACCACTGTCGCCATCACTGTCCCCACTGTACCTCTGTCCCATTGTCCCACCACCGTCCTCGCCACCGCCCTCACCACTGTCCCCACCACCACTGTCTCCACCAGTGTCCCACTGTCCCCACCACATTCCCACTGTCCCCACACCACTGTCCCCACCACCACCGTCCTCACCACTGTCCCAGTCCCCACCACTGTCCCACTGTCCCCACTGTTCCCACCATTGTCCCCGCTGTCCCCACCAGTGCCCCCGCCAGGGTCTCACTGTCCCCACTCTCCCCACCATTGTCCCACCACGGTCCCACTCTCCCCACCTTCCCCACGGTCCCCACCGCTGTCCCAATGTCCCCACTGTTCCCACCACTGTCGCACTGTCCCCACTGTCCCCGCCGCTGTCCCACTGTGCTGTCCCGCTGTCCCCACTGTCCCCGCCACTGTCCCACTGTCCCCACTGTCCCCATCACTCTCCCCACTGTACTCCTGTCCCAACACGGTCCGCACCACCGCCTTCACCACTGTCCCACCACTGGCACTAGCGTCCCCACCACTGTCCCACTGTCCACATCACTGTCCCGCTGTCCCCTCACCACTGTCCCCACCACCGCACCACCGCCCTCCCAACCACCCACCACTGTCCGCACCACTGTCCCACTGTCCCGCACCACTGTCCCCACCACCACCGTTCCCACCACTGTCCCAGTATCCCCACCACTATCCAACTATCCCGAGGAGCGGGGATCGTTTGCCGGCGGCGAAGGGGGGGGGCAGGGGGTTCGAACCAGTAGTGACCCCCCCCCCAGTTTTCGAGGGGAGGGGGGGGTTCGAACCGGTAGTGACCCCCCCCGGTTTTCGAAGGGGGGGGGGGTTCAAACCGGTAGTGCCCCCCCCCCCCCCCCCTTTTCATAATTGACTGGAGGGGGGAGGGGTTCGAACCGGTAGTGACCCCCCCCTGGTATTCGAGAGGGGGGGACGGGTTGGGACCCCCCAGTGCCCCCCCCTGGTTTTTCGCCAGCAGCGGTAGAACACGGTCTTTCGGATATGTCGACCCCCTATCCCAGGCTTCGTGGGGTCGAGTGGACCAGACATTCTGGGCCCAACGTTGGGATATACGATGGGGAGTGTGGAGCGCGCCAGAGGCGGCACACGAGGCGCCGCCGGGGGGGCCCAGCGCAGATCAGGGGAGAAGGCACCACTCGAGCAGGGATCAGCCGTCCCGGCATTCTTTTAGGCCTACCACGTCATGGTCTTAGAACCTCAAACGCGCTTTAAGAACAAAACAAGGTTCTTAGAACATAAACCCGATGCATTACACAAAGACAGCCTCAACCAGATATGTTACAAAAACATTGCGTGCAGACAACAGAAGGTTCTTGTAATATTTTTTGGTAGGCGAACCAAGACGCTTCGCCACTGCTTGAACCACCCATCCTTGTCGAAGGCCACGTGCTCGGTTGCCTGCCGGGTGCGTCACTGGCCAGGCCCTCCTCCTCCTCCTCCGACTTCTCTTCCTCCTGCCTGTGCCTCCTCGTCCCTCTCCTCCCCCACCTGCGCCTCCTTCTCCTCCTCCTCCTTCCTTCATGAACGTAATTTTTCCTTTCTTCTCCCACCGCGTTCCCCCTCCTCCTCCTCCTCCTCCTCCTCCTCCTCCTCCTACCTCCTCCGCCTCCTCTCCCTGCATCACCTCCTCCCCCGGATCGATGATTCTGACGTGATGCGGCAAACGAGATTCGACGCGCGTGGCCCGTGTGGCCATTCAGAGGCCCCCCCACCAGGAAAGCCCATCACCAAGGCTCGCGCAATTTCTGGTTGGGTGGGTCCTGGGAGGAGACGTGCCGCTGAGCTCAACGCCACTCGCCGTCATGCTCGACGACGGCGATGAAGAGTGGAAGAGGTTGGTGCGAGTGGGAATCCGAACGGGATGACGACGTGCTGTCGCCTCCATGGAGGGACCTGTGCCTGCGGCAACTCCCATCATTTGGAGAGCCCCGACACGCTGGGCAACAAGTTCGGCCCTAGATCCTGGAACACTCAAGAACTACTCGGGATACCACGAGGAGGCCTTGGCGGTGAGCTCGCAGGGCGCCAGAATATGCTTCGTGCTCAATGTTCGCCACGGCGGAGGTAAGGACGAGCAATCCGAAGAGCAGCTTCAATCCCAAGCAGAGGAGCCCGACGCCGTTGATACCGTGCAGGGTGGCGGCGGCGGCGGCGGCATCTCGAGGGCACTGTGTCGCACGCTCGTTGCGGGGGTGCACTCCAAGGTCGTCCCGCTGGAAGATCGGAGTCCTACGGTCATCGTGCCAACGTGAGGAAAGCCAACGGAAGAACGACGGAGCTCTTCTGGCCACGGCGAGCCTCGGCAACGAACGGGTTCTCCGACCCAGACCTACGGACGGGCCTGAAAGCCAGAGCCTTTCATAGACCCAGCTCGGTCCTTATTTCAGTGCCTTGGCCGTACTGTGAGAAGCGGTTGCGGACATCTGGCAAAGTGCCGACAATGGGGCTGTCGCGGCAAACGAGCAAGACAAGCAAGCAGCGTGACGTAATCGCAAACGCATGGAACATACACTCCGTAAACAGGCGATGTGTCTCAGATTCGCCAGACATATTGCGCCCTCTCGCGAACGAGCAGATCTGAAGCCTAATCTGCAGAGATAATGATGATGATGCTGAAGTTCGTGAGGACGACGATGCCATGAAGACTTCGAGCAGGCCATGGTTCCTGCTCCGCCTGAATGTGACGGTCGTTGCCGCCACAAAGACCCACGCAGTGAGCAGTGTGCAGCACTGAGAGGTGATGGTGCTGTCGTGACGCCCTTTGAAGACACACACGTAATCTGAAAGAGTCGGGCTAAGAACCGATCGCTCCCACACGTCGCGTTACAGCCCCCACTCCTGTCAAGACCCGCCCCCGAAGTACGCCCCACCAGACTTTTCTTGACCCGCCGATCCTTCGGGGTCGCCAGGCGGGCGAGATCCCCCCCACACTTGGGGGTCCCAAAACGGTTCGGTGACGGACCCTGCGGTGGCCTTTCAATCCCCAACGACCTCACCGCACGGTCTGTCACCGCACTGTTACACGTCGCGGCGTTTACAGGACCGTGGAGGCCACAGTTGCCCGAGACATCCTCGGAGGACGACCCAAGCCGCCAGACCGTGCGGTCTCCCGACATCTCCACTGGCTTGCCACATGGTGTGGTCACCGCGCCGTTTGGGGGCCCCCGACCCACCACAGACCAGGCGCGCCCTCTGGCCCGAAGCCGTGGACGGGCCCGCGACGGTCGAGGGGGGCGCCAGGAGGCCGCCGCGGCAGTCCCACGGGGGCCCGGGGGGGAACTCTGCCAAGGGGGCCCGAGAGGCCTCTGGGGCTCGGCGGCCGGTTCAGTGATGGGGCCCTGAGGGGCCCCAAGGGCGAGCGGCCTCACACACTGTAAATTAAGCATGGGCTCCCGTCCTGTCCTTCGGGCTCCATCCCTCAGAATCCCATCGTGGAACCACCGAAAGGCGACTCCGGCGAGTTGCTTCGCGTTCCCTCCTTTCCGGCCTCCTGCGCTTCAAGAGAGCGTGCAAGGTTCCCGAGAAGGGCTATCGCCGACAGCAGCCCAATGTGGCACCAGTGCAGCCCCGAGCGAGCCCCCGAGAGCTCAAGAAGGTCAGATCTCGTCTTACGACGTTCTAGAAACGTCGTCGGAGGCCCCCAGCAGCAGTGCGGCCAGGCGGGCCAAGGCTTCCCAAGACCTGCCCCAGAGTCCCCAGACACGCCCCACGAGGCGCACGGGATACATATGCCCAGCGTGGCCCCAAGAGATCCGAAGAGGGCACTAGAGAGGCTTCAAGCATCCCAAGTTTTTGCTTTTCGAGCATGGCAGCGAGCATGTTGCCGCGAGACCCACGAAGTCCCAAGCAAAACCACAATGAGCCTTCACGACGGCCCCAAGAGGATCCGACAGCGGCCAAGACGAGCACCCTGGTGGGGCTCCAGGAGGCCCATAACGACACGACGTACCAAGATCCCACAAGAACCAACAGACATCGCAGGACGGCCTCAACAAGCGGGCAAGGCCGCCAAACAGGTCCCAAGACCAAACGAAGCGCTCCAACAAGCCCCAACATGCGTGCGAGAGGCCCACATACGCTAAGAGAAGCAACAATCGCAAGCCTTGAACATTTAAAGCTTTTGGCGTACATACTTCGCCGACGTCTGTCTTGGGAGGTTTCTGGAGCTGGCTCTCCAAACTTGCGTGAATAGCCTTGAAACAAATATAATCGTCGTGCTGCCATACGGGACGCTGAAGAAGGAACGAGGTCTTTTCTGGTTACGGTGAGCCTCGGCCACGAATGGGTTCCCCGACCCAGATCTACGGAACGGTCCGAAAACCAGAGCACCCTCCTGCACCCAAAGTTGCCTTTACTTCGGCAGTGTCGAGACTTCAACAGGCGTATAGAGGCGAGAGGCCTGTGGGCGGGGCTCGCCAGACGGCGTCGGGTCAAGCACGGCCCCGGGCGATGGTCAAAACTGCCCGCTCAGGCCGTGCCCTCACCAGGCCCGCCCGCAGCGGGCGTCCTCGGGAAATTCTCAGCCAGCGCTGCCAGTCGCGGCGCTCAATTCACGTCGTCCAGGGCCGCGATGCCCGGCAGCACCTTGCCCTCCAGAAGCTCCAGCGAGGCGCCGCCGCCGGTGGAGACGAAGTGCACCTTGTCCTCCATGTTCCACTTGGCCGCAGCGGTGGCCGAGTCCCCGCCGCCGATGATGCCGCGGCCGCCCGCGGCTGTCAGCTCGGCCACGGCCTCGAGGAGGGACTTGGTGCCCTTGGAGAAGTTGTCGAACTCGAACACGCCGGCGGGGCCGTTCCACACGACCGTCTTCGAGCTCATGACGGTCTGACGGAAGAGCTCCATGGACTTGGGGCCGCAGTCCATGCCCTCCCAGCCGTCGGGGATGCCCTCTGCCTGGGTCACCATCTTGACCTCCTGGTCGTTCTTGAACTCCTGGCCGCAGGCCCAGTCGCACGGCAGCACGATCTCGACGCCCTTGGCCTTGGCCTTCTCGAGCAGCTTCGGTGCCAGCTCGGCGCCGACCTTGTCGAAGAGGGACTTGCCGATCTGCATACCGAAGCAGACCTTGAGGAACGTGTACGCCATCCCGCCGCAGAGGATGAGCTTGTCGGCACGGTCGATGAGGTTCTCGATCACCAGCACCTTGTCCTTGATCTTGGCCCCCCCGACGATGGCCGTGAGCGGCCGCTGCACCAGCGCCGGGTCCAGCACCTGCGAGAACGCGTCGAGCTCCTTCTCGACCAGGAGGCCGGCAACGCAGGGCATCTTGCCCGCCATGCCCACCATGGAGGAGTGCGCGCGGTGAGCCGTGCCGAATGCGTCGTTGACGTACACGTCGCCCAGCTTCCCGAGCGACGCCTGGAACGCCGCGGTCTCCGCCTCGGACGCCTTGGTCTTCTCGCCGCTCTCGTCGACGCCCTTGCCCTCCTCCTCGACGTGCCAGCGCAGGTTCTCCAGCACGATGATGGAGCCCTCCGCCGGGTCGGCGCACGCGGCCTCCACCTCTGCGCCGACGCAGTTCGGCAAGAACGTCACGGGCTTCCCCATCAGCTCCGCCAGCTTGTCGGCCACCGGCTTCAGGGTCATGGACGGCTGCGCGCGGCCGTCCGGGCGGCCAAGGTGGGACATGAGGACCACGGACTTCGCACCGTTGTCCAGTGCCAGCTTGATGGACGGCATGGCGCCGACGATGCGCTGCGTGTTGGTGATGGCGCCGCTCTTGTCCTGCGGCACGTTGAAGTCCACGCGCATGAGCACGCGCTTGCCCTTCACATCCAGGGAGCTGAGCGACTGCTTCTTGAGGTTCAGCGACATTGCCGCTGATCAAGGCGAGGGCTGCGCACGAAAATCAGGCCAAGAGGGCCTCGAGCCAAAAATGCTGCGGCCAGTTCTGATGACGATGGCGGCGATGACCGCATCGACGCTCAGATGGCCAGATGGCAGCAATGCGGATAAACCAGCCCTTTAGGGTGTCATTTGGTAAAGGGTGCCACCTCTTCCAATCCCTCTCTTGCCCTTCGGGGAAAGAGTCCACCGCTCCCCCATACCCCCTCGCCCTGGGTCTGGAGTCTGGAGGTGGGGGGGGCCGCGATGACCCTCAGACGGCCTCAGATAGCCCAAGATGGCCTGCAAGATCTCTCAACATAGCCATGGAGCCCCCCAGGGACGCCACAGAGATTCCAACATCTTTCCGAAACCTTTCGAACATCAGTATTTGTTGCCTTCTCGCCTGCTCGCATCCGGTGGGCTTCTGAAACCTCAAGACAACTCTAAGGTGTCCCAAGACAGCCCCAAGAGGGGCCCAAGAGGGCCGCAAGACGGCTCCACGAGCGCTCCAAGAGCGCCCCAAGAGGGCCCCACGAGGGCCCCAAGAGGTGGTTTTGAGAGCCCCGACGGGGGGACGCGAATACGAGCCGCCCCCTTTGATAGTCGATGGCCTCCAAGAGGGCTACCAGACCCTCCAAGATGGCCTCAAGAAAGCCCCAAGAGGGCCCCAAGAGAGCCCCTAAGGCCTTCAAGCTGGCCCAAAGCGGCCCCAGTAGAGACCCATGATGATCCCAAGATGCCTCCAAGAGGCTCCCAGAGCGTGACTGCATGCTGCTACACATCCATGCTCAGGTCAGCTTGCCCAGTGATTGTTTTGGACGGGCTGTTGGGGCCATGCGAAACGTCAAACATTAGGATGATGTCGCCGGCTGTGGGCCTGTTCGGGAAAATACCAGCTAGCGCTGGCGGTCGAGACTGCGTCTTAATTCAGAGTCTCGGCGGTGTCGAGACCTCAACAGGCGTATAGAGACGAGAGGCCTGCGGGCGGGGCTCGCCAGACGGCGTCGGGTCAAGCACGGCCCCGGGCGATGGTCAAAACTGCCCGCTCAGGCCGTGCCCTCACCAGGCCCGCCCGCAGCGGGCGTCCTCGGGAAATTCTCAGCCAGCGCTGCCAGTCGCGGCGCTCAATTCACGTCGTCCAGGGCCGCGATGCCCGGCAGCACCTTGCCCTCCAGAAGCTCCAGCGAGGCGCCGCCGCCGGTGGAGACGAAGTGCACCTTGTCCTCCATGTTCCACTTGGCCGCAGCGGTGGCCGAGTCCCCGCCGCCGATGATGCCGCGGCCGCCCGCGGCTGTCAGCTCGGCCACGGCCTCGAGGAGGGACTTGGTGCCCTTGGAGAAGTTGTCGAACTCGAACACGCCGGCGGGGCCGTTCCACACGACCGTCTTCGAGCTCATGACGGTCTGACGGAAGAGCTCCATGGACTTGGGGCCGCAGTCCATGCCCTCCCAGCCGTCGGGGATGCCCTCTGCCTGGGTCACCATCTTGACCTCCTGGTCATTCTTGAACTCCTGGCCGCAGGCCCAGTCGCACGGCAGCACGATCTCGACGCCCTTGGCCTTGGCCTTCTCGAGCAGCTTCGGGGCCAGCTCGGCGCCGACCTTGTCGAAGAGGGACTTGCCGATCTGCATGCCGAAGCAGACCTTGAGGAACGTGTACGCCATCCCGCCGCAGAGGATGAGCTTGTCGGCGCGGTCGATGAGGTTCTCGATCACCAGCACCTTGTCCTTGATCTTGGCCCCCCCGACGATGGCCGTGAGCGGCCGCTGCACCAGCGCCGGGTCCAGCACCTGCGAGAACGCGTCGAGCTCCTTCTCGACCAGGAGGCCGGCAACGCAGGGCATCTTGCCCGCCATGCCCACCATGGAGGAGTGCGCGCGGTGCGCCGTGCCGAATGCGTCGTTGACGTACACGTCGCCCAGCTTCCCGAGCGACGCCTGGAACGCCGCGGTCTCCGCCTCGGACGCCTTGGTCTTCTCGCCGCTCTCGTCGACGCCCTTGCCCTCCTCCTCGACGTGCCAGCGCAGGTTCTCCAGCACGATGATGGAGCCCTCCGCCGGGTCGGCGCACGCGGCCTCCACCTCTGCGCCGACGCAGTTCGGCAAGAACGTCACGGGCTTCCCCATCAGCTCCGCCAGCTTGTCGGCCACCGGCTTCAGGGTCATGGACGGCTGCGCGCGGCCGTCCGGGCGGCCAAGGTGGGACATGAGGACCACGGACTTCGCACCGTTGTCCAGTGCCAGCTTGATGGACGGCATGGCGCCGACGATGCGCTGCGTGTTGGTGATGGCGCCGCTCTTGTCCTGCGGCACGTTGAAGTCCACGCGCATGAGCACGCGCTTGCCCTTCACATCCAGGGAGCTGAGCGACTGCTTCTTGAGGTTCAGCGACATTGCCGCTGATCAAGGCGAGGGCTGCGCACGAAAATCAGGCCAAGAGGGCCTCGAGCCAAAAATGCTGCGGCTGGCAAGGAGGACGACGGCGACGATGACCGCATCGGCGCTCGGATGGTAGTGGCCGGCGTGATGACAGCAATGCGGATGATTACGATGATGTCGCCAGCTACGGGCCTCCCCGGGAAAATCTCAGCCAGCGCTGCTGGTCGCAGCAGCGTCCCAATTCAGCAGATTGGCAGGCATATGGCAACGAGAGGCTTGCGGGCGGGGCTCGCCAGACGGCGTCGGGTCAAGCACGGCTCCGGGCGATGGTCAAAACTGCCCGCTCAGGCCGTGCCCTCACCAGGCCCGCCCACAGCGGGCGTCCTCAGGGAATTCTCAGCCAGCGCTGCCAGACGCGGCGCTCAATTCACGTCGTCCAGGGCCGCGATGCCCGGCAGCACCTTGCCCTCCAGAAGCTCCAGCGAGGCGCCGCCGCCGGTGGAGACGAAGTGCACCTTGTCCTCCATGTTCCACTTGGCCGCAGCGGTGGCCGAGTCCCCGCCGCCGATGATGCCGCGGCCGCCCGCGGATGTCAGCTCGGCCACGGCCTCGAGGAGGGACTTGGTACCCTTGGAGAAGTTGTCGAACTCGAACACGCCGGCGGGGCCGTTCCACACGACCGTCTTCGAGCTCATGACGGTCTGACGGAAGAGCTCCATGGACTTGGGGCCGCAGTCCATGCCCTCCCAGCCGTCGGGGATGCCCTCTGCCTGGGTCACCATCTTGACCTCCTGGTCGTTCTTGAACTCCTGGCCGCAGGCCCAGTCGCACGGCAGCACGATCTCGACGCCCTTGGCCTTGGCCTTCTCGAGCAGCTTCGGGGCCAGCTCGGCGCCGACCTTGTCGAAGAGGGACTTGCCGATCTGCATGCCGAAGCAGACCTTGAGGAACGTGTACGCCATCCCGCCGCAGAGGATGAGCTTGTCGGCGCGGTCGATGAGGTTCTCGATCACCAGCACCTTGTCCTTGATCTTGGCCCCCCCGACGATAGCCGTGAGCGGCCGCTGCACCAGCGCCGGGTCCAGCACCTGCGAGAACGCGTCTCCTTCTCGACCAGGAGGCCGGCAACGCAGGGCATCTTGCCCGCCATGCCCACGGAGGAGTGCGCGCGGTGCGCCGTGCCGAATGCGTCGTTGACGTACACGTCGCCCAGCTTCCCGAGCGACGCCTGGAACGTCTCCGCCTCGGACGCCTTGCACGCCCTTGCCACGTGCCAGCGCAGGTTCTCCAGCACGATGATGGAGCCCTCCGCCGGACGCGGCCTGCGCCGTCACGGGCTTCCGCTCCGCCAACTTGTCGGCCACCGGCTTCAGGGTCATGGACGGCTGCGCGCGGCCGTCCGGGCGGCCAAGGTGGGACATGAGGACCACGGACTTCGCACCGTTGTCCAGTGCCAGCTTGATGGACGGCATGGCGCCGACGATGCGCTGCGTGTTGGTGATGGCGCCGCTCTTGTCCTGCGGCACGTTGAAGTCCACGCGCATGAGCACGCGCTTGCCCTTCACATCCAGGGAGCTGAGCGACTGCTTCTTGAGGTTCAGCGACATTGCCGCTGATCAAGGCGAGGGCTGCGCACGAAAATCAGGCCAAGAGGGCCTCGAGCCAAAAATGCTGCGGCTGGCAAGGAGGACGATGGCGACGATGACCGCATCGGCGCTCGGATGGTAGTGGCCGGCGTGATGACAGCAATGCGGATGATTACGATGATGTCGCCAGCTACGGGCCTCCCCGGGAAAATCTCAGCCAGCGCTGCTGGTCGCAGCAGCGTCCCAATTCAGCAGATTGGCAGGCATATGGCAACGAGAGGCCTGCGGGCGGGGCTCGCCAGACGGCGTCGGGTCAAGCACGGCTCCGGGCGATGGTCAAAACTGCCCGCTCAGGCCGTGCCCTCACCAGGCCCGCCCGCAGCCGGGCCGTCCTCGGGAAATTCTCAGCCAGCGCTGCCAGTCGCGGCGCTCAGTTCACGTCGTCCAGGGCCGCGATGCCCGGCAGCACCTTGCCCTCCAGAAGCTCCAGCGAGGCGCCGCCGCCGGTGGAGACGAAGTGCACCTTGTCCTCCATGTTCCACTTGGCCGCAGCGGTGGCCGAGTCCCCGCCGCCGATGATGCCGCGGCCGCCCGCGGATGTCAGCTCGGCCACGGCCTCGAGGAGGGACTTGGTGCCCTTGGAGAAATTGTCGAACTCGAACACGCCGGCGGGGCCGTTCCACACGACCGTCTTCGAGCTCATGACGGTCTGACGGAAGAGCTCCATGGACTTGGGGCCGCAGTCCATGCCCTCCCAGCCGTCGGGGATGCCCTCTGCCTGGGTCACCATCTTGACCTCCTGGTCGTTCTTGAACTCCTGGCCGCAGGCCCAGTCGCACGGCAGCACGATCTCGACGCCCTTGGCCTTGGCCTTCTCGAGCAGCTTCGGGGCCAGCTCGGCGCCGACCTTGTCGAAGAGGGACTTGCCGATCTGCATGCCGAAGCAGACCTTGAGGAACGTGTACGCCATTCCGCCGCAGAGGATGAGCTTGTCGGCGCGGTCGATGAGGTTCTCGATCACCAGCACCTTGTCCTTGATCTTGGCCCCCCCGACGATGGCCGTGAGCGGCCGCTGCACCAGCGCCGGGTCCAGCACCTGCGAGAACGCGTCGAGCTCCTTCTCGACCAGGAGGCCGGCAACGCAGGGCATCTTGCCCGCCATGCCCACCATGGAGGAGTGCGCGCGGTGCGCCGTGCCGAATGCGTCGTTGACGTACACGTCGCCCAGCTTCCCGAGCGACGCCTGGAACGCCGCGGTCTCCGCCTCGGACGCCTTGGTCTTCTCGCCGCTCTCGTCGACGCCCTTGCCCTCCTCCTCGACGTGCCAGCGCAGGTTCTCCAGCACGATGATGGAGCCCTCCGCCGGGTCGGCGCACGCGGCCTCCACCTCTGCGCCGACGCAGTTCGGCAAGAACGTCACGGGCTTCCCCATCAGCTCCGCCAGCTTGTCGGCCACCGGCTTCAGGGTCATGGACGGCTGCGCGCGGCCGTCCGGGCGGCCAAGGTGGGACATGAGGACCACGGACTTCGCACCGTTGTCCAGTGCCAGCTTGATGGACGGCATGGCGCCGACGATGCGCTGCGTGTTGGTGATGGCGCCGCTCTTGTCCTGCGGCACGTTGAAGTCCACGCGCATGAGCACGCGCTTGCCCTTCACATCCAGGGAGCTGAGCGACTGCTTCTTGAGGTTCAGCGACATTGCCGCTGATCAAGGCGAGGGCTGCGCACGAAAATCAGGCCAAGAGGGCCTCGAGCCAAAAATGCTGCGGCTGGCAAGGAGGACGATGGCGACGATGACCGCATCGGCGCTCGGATGGTAGTGGCCGCGTGAGCACGCGCTTGACATCCAGGGAGCTGAGCGACTGCTTCTTGAGGTTCAGCGACATTGCCGCTGATCAAGGCGAGGGCTGCGCACGAAAATCAGGCCAAGAGGGCCTCGAGCCAAAAATGCTGCGGCTGGCAAGGAGGACGATGGCGACGATGACCGCATCGGCGCTCGGATGGTAGTGGCCGGCGTGATGACAGCAATGCGGATGATTACGATGATGTCGCCAGCTACGGGCCTCCCCGGGAAAATCTCAGCCAGCGCTGCTGGTCGCAGCAGCGTCCCAATTCAGCAGATTGGCAGGCATATGGCAACGAGAGGCCTGCGGGCGGGGCTCGCCAGACGGCGTCGGGTCAAGCACGGCTCCGGGCGATGGTCAAAACTGCCCGCTCAGGCCGTGCCCTCACCAGGCCCGCCCGCAGCCGGCCGTCCTCGGGAAATTCTCAGCCAGCGCTGCCAGTCGCGGCGCTCAGTTCACGTCGTCCAGGGCCGCGATGCCCGGCAACACCTTGCCCTCCAGAAGCTCCAGCGAGGCGCCGCCGCCGGTGGAGACGAAGTGCACCTTGTCCTCCATGTTCCACTTGGCCGCAGCGGTGGCCGAGTCCCCGCCGCCGATGATGCCGCGGCCGCCCGCGGATGTCAGCTCGGCCACGGCCTCGAGGAGGGACTTGGTGCCCTTGGAGAAATTGTCGAACTCGAACACGCCGGCGGGGCCGTTCCACACGACCGTCTTCGAGCTCATGACGGTCTGACGGAAGAGCTCCATGGACTTGGGGCCGCAGTCCATGCCCTCCCAGCCGTCGGGGATGCCCTCTGCCTGGGTCACCATCTTGACCTCCTGGTCGTTCTTGAACTCCTGGCCGCAGGCCCAGTCGCACGGCAGCACGATCTCGACGCCCTTGGCCTTGGCCTTCTCGAGCAGCTTCGGGGCCAGCTCGGCGCCGACCTTGTCGAAGAGGGACTTGCCGATCTGCATGCCGAAGCAGACCTTGAGGAACGTGTACGCCATCCCGCCGCAGAGGATGAGCTTGTCGGCGCGGTCGATGAGGTTCTCGATCACCAGCACCTTGTCCTTGATCTTGGCCCCCCCGACGATGGCCGTGAGCGGCCGCTGCACCAGCGCCGGGTCCAGCACCTGCGAGAACGCGTCGAGCTCCTTCTCGACCAGGAGGCCGGCAACGCAGGGCATCTTGCCCGCCATGCCCACCATGGAGGAGTGCGCGCGGTGCGCCGTGCCGAATGCGTCGTTGACGTACACGTCGCCCAGCTTCCCGAGCGACGCCTGGAACGCCGCGGTCTCCGCCTCGGACGCCTTGGTCTTCTCGCCGCTCTCGTCGACGCCCTTGCCCTCCTCCTCGACGTGCCAGCGCAGGTTCTCCAGCACGATGATGGAGCCCTCCGCCGGGTCGGCGCACGCGGCCTCCACCTCTGCGCCGACGCAGTTCGGCAAGAACGTCACGGGCTTCCCCATCAGCTCCGCCAGCTTGTCGGCCACCGGCTTCAGGGTCATGGACGGCTGCGCGCGGCCGTCCGGGCGGCCAAGGTGGGACATGAGGACCACGGACTTCGCACCGTTGTCCAGTGCCAGCTTGATGGACGGCATGGCGCCGACGATGCGCTGCGTGTTGGTGATGGCGCCGCTCTTGTCCTGCGGCACGTTGAAGTCCACGCGCATGAGCACGCGCTTGCCCTTCACATCCAGGGAGCTGAGCGACTGCTTCTTGAGGTTCAGCGACATTGCCGCTGATCAAGGCGAGGGCTGCGCGGGGGGCCAGTAGACGCTCGCACGAAAATCAGGCCAAGAGGCCTCGAGCCAAAAATGCTGCGGACGGTAGTGAGGACGATGGCGGCGATGTTGATGAGCGTGTTTACGAAGATGGTCGGCCTGATGGCAATAATGCTGGCTGCTCAACGTGGTGAGTATATGGGGACAGGGATGCGGTGGTGTGGCGAGGAGAGCATCGTTGATCGAGTCACAAGCCAAACGGAGACGAATGAACAACCTGCCTGGCATATTAACGCGGAAGGATTCCTTGTGGCAGCGGGGCTGCCGCGTCGATTAGGTGTACATCCCCGAGAGGGGCATGCATTCAAGCACACGTTTGACGACGCGCTCACTCCCAGCAACGCACTCGACGACTGGGCGTGAGGCGGGGTTTGGGGCAGCGTCGTGCCCAACGCGCCCCTCGATCAATATTCAAGCGCGCTCTTATGCATGAAGAGGGGGTGCTGCCCGAGCCCTACAAGGCAAGGGTAGATACATCAGCCAAACTGGCCAATACCAAAGTACCGTGGCAAGCGGATGGAAAAACAAGAGTAGGCTGACCAAGAGGAAGGAGAGGGGGGGGGGCGAGGAAGACCAGGAGGAGGAGGATGCGGAGTACCAGGGTAAACGCAAGGCGCACCAACGATCTTGCAATAAAACGTCCTGCCAAGTTCCCTCTTCATAAGTCCCAACAAGAATATTCCCCAAACAGGGCTTGCGGGTCGGCGGCGGCTATGCTGTTGTCGTCGCCGACCAGTCGCCGACTCGTTGCCACCCGTCGTTCTACGTTGTCGCCGTCGCCGCCCCGTCGCCGCCTGTCGTCTGGGCCTGCGCGTCTGTCTGGCGGCTATGTTCTCGCAGTCGTCACCCCCGTCGTTGCTTCGAAAAGACTGCACCGCATAGATTGCACCGCGTAGAATTTCCTTTTAAATGGACCACCCTCCCCCCTCCGGACTTATCGATTCCCCGGTAACCCACGCAAAACACCTATGTCTGTGACCCAATGTCCACCCCACCTGTGAATTCATACTATCCCAACCAGGCCGGTATCCCCCCCCCTTCGGTTACCTTGCGAAAGATACTATACGGTAGCATCGATTCTTCTAGCATCGCAATTTTTCACGAATCCGTTGTAACCAGAAAAACATGCGGGACACGCGCGCGCGGCCGCTGCGCGCGCAGTCCGGAATCCTTCCAACCACATGTGGTTTTCAGCAGATTCAGCATCCCGCTTCAAGAGAACCTCTGAACACATACGACGTACTCACCCAAGGAATTTTGAAACATCTGCCCGCGCGCTCTTGCCGAATCCTTCAACAACCGCGTTTCGTTTCTCAATATTCCTGTCGCATCGGGCTTCTTGGGCAACTTATGCGCGCGCGCCGAACGCCTTCAACATCGGTCGTGCGCCTGCCAGGGCCGCAATCTCTTTTTTAAAAAACCACAGCGCGGGGCACAAGCGAGCGGCCGCCGCGCGCGCATGTTGAATTCGTTCCAAACACACAGTGGTTTCAACACTTTCAAGACCGAGCTTCATGAATCACACGAATCGTACCACACGCCCTCAGAAACAAATCAAACATTCTACCCGGGCGCCCTTTCCGAACCCGAAAAAGGCCAATGGCTTTTTTCTCAACATGTCTGTCACGTGAGCAACTTATGCGCGCGCCGAACGCTTTCAATATCGGTCGTGCGCCTGCCAGGGGCGCACTCCTTCGTAAAAACTACCACGCGGGGCGCATGCGCGCGGCCGCCGCGCGCGCATATCGAAACCCTTCCAAACACACACTGTTTTCAACCATTTCAAGACCGAGCTTCGGCGCCGTCGCTGGCTGCCCCGTCGCCCCTGCTAACATCGTCACCAACATCGCTACTAGCATCATCGTGTCTACCGTTGTCGACATTGCCATGATACCGCGCCCGCCCAAGTCGCCGACTCGCACTGAAGTGGCCGATAGGATGTGCCGAGCGGTCAGCGCCACCGCGTTCGCGTCGGTCGCGCCAGACTAGGTGGCCGCGCTGCCAGCGCGAGCATGCGCGGGCTAACGCGGCCGCAGAGATGCACCAGCCAAGACCCAGCATTCATCGCAATCGCCGCCGCATCGGCTTTGCAAACCAATTTGCGGGTGGGTGGGAGGGATGATTGCGCGAGCAGCGGAGTTGACAACTTCAAGTTCGGCAAGTGAATTGCATCACGTCGATTGCACTGCAAATGTTGCAACACATACGCTCCAAAACGTATAGTGCAACACACAAACTGCACAACATAGATCGAGCCACGTAGATTGCACAACGCATTCCACCGCATATACTGCACCACACATATTGCGCCGCATAGATTGCACCGCGTAGATCGCACAACACCAATTGCGCTTCATAGATTGCACTACGTATATTTCCATTTCTAAAAAGGGCAATAAATTCTACCCCCCCCCCGTCCGGACTTATCGACTCCCTGGGAACATATGCAAAACGCATCAGATTCTGACCCAATGTCCATCCTACCTGTGAACTCATACTATCCCAGCCAGGCCGGCATGGGTACCCCGTCGGTTCCCTGGCAAAAAAACAATATGCGCACGCACACGTTTATCAAACATCATAAATTGCCAAGAACCCAATGCAAAAACCAAGAAAAAACGTGACGAAATGCACGCGCGCGCGTCGTCGCGCGCGCATGCCGGAATCCTTCAAAAACCGTTGGTTTCGGACGTATTTCTCACAATCGAGCATCAAGAAAACATACAACAAAACACCGAGGTCTCGCAACGCGGATTCTCAGCAAAAGCGCGCGCGCTTTTGCGAATTGTTGAGAAAACCACGAGTTGCTCAACATTTTCATAACATTCTACCAAGTGGGCTTCGCACGCGCGCATGTCGAAATCCTTCGAACGCCCTTGCGCGCGTGCTGGGGTGGCGCGACCCGTGTCAAAAAAAACCGATGCGAGCCACTCTCGCGCGTGCGTCGCGCGCGCATTTGGAACTCCGTCCAAAACCTTCATCGCAGACGCGAAGGCGCGTCATCATCGTCGGCGTGATCAGCATCGGCGCCGTCACTGGCTGCCCGGTCGTCGCCGTCAACATCCATCAACATCGTCACTGGTATCGCTACTATCATCATCGTGTCTACCGTCGTCGACGCTGCCATGATACCGCGCCCGCCCAAGTCGCCGACTCGCATTGGAGTGCCCGCTGTGATGTGCCGAGCGGTCAGCGCGGCCGCGTTGCGTCGGTCGCGCCAAGCTAGCCTGCCACTGCGTGCGCGAGCATGCGCTGGCTAGCGCGTCCGCAGAGATGCACCAGCCAACGCCCAGCACTCATCGCAATCGCTCCCGCATGGGCTTTGCAAACCAAGTTGCGGGTGGGCGGGTGGGATGCTTGCGCGAGCAGTGGAGTTGACATCTCAAGTTCGGCAAGTGAGCTTCGCAACGTAGATCGCGCCTCATATCCTGCACCGCGCATGTTGCGCCGTATACATTGCATGTCATAGATTGCGTCACGTCTCTTGCATCACGTAGATTGCGCAGTGTTCGACAGCGAGAACCCCGCACAGTGCACTACGCGTTGCGCAATTCCTGCGGGCCCATCTATGTGGCGCAGCTCGTTTGTGGAAGTCGCAATTGTCGACTCCACTGCTCGCGCAGTCACCCGGCCCGCCCGCCCGCGACCTGGTTTGCAGAACACATGCGGCGGCGATTGCGATGAATGCTGGGCGTTGGCTGGTGCATCTCTGCGGCCGCGCTAGCCGGCGCATGCTCGAGCGCGCGGCGGCCAGCTAGCATGGCGCGACCAACGCGGCGCGGCCGCGGAGGCGCTGACCTCGGGGCACTTCCCATCGGCACTTCAGTGCGAGTCGGCCACTTGGGCGGGCGCGGTATCATGGCAACGTCGACGACGGTGTACACGATGGTGATAGTAATGACGCTGGTGGCGATGATGACAACGGCGACGGCGCGGCCAGTGAGGGCGCCAATGATGACCGCGCCGACGACGATGACGGCGCCCCCGCGTCGGCGATGAAGGTCTGGCACAGAGTTCGACATGCGCGCGCGGCCAACGCGGGAGAGCGGCCCGCGCGGTGATATTTGACACGGGATCGCGCCCCCCACAAAGCGCGCGCAAGGGCGTTCGCATGATGTCGACATGCGGCGCGAAGGGCTCGCTTGGCAGAGCTTAGTGAAATCGTGAAACACATGTAGTTTCCTTGAGAATTCACAAGACCGCAAGCGCAGTTCAGATTTTTGGTGGTGAAAACGACTGTTGTTGCAAAACCATTATATATACGTTTTTGGGGAACTCGATTTTGACATCTTTCAGGGGCCGAGGTTTGTGGGCAGATTTCGGCATGCGCGCGCGACGACGCGCGCGCGTGCACTTCGTCGCCTTTTTTTTGCAATGGGTTCTTGCGACAGCGCGCGCGAGGGCGTTCGAACGATTTCGGCGCGCGCGCAAACAAAGCCCATCTGTTGATGGGCATGAAAAAAACCTATTGCTTTCTTAGGGATTCGCGAGAGCGCGGCCGCAGAATTGTTTCGAACATCTGCGTTGCCAAATGTCATGGAATAAAAAAGTTCTCGGGGCACTCGATTTCAACATCTCCGCGCAATCTTCAATTTTGAAGGAGTCAGGTATGCGCGCGCGACGGCGCGCTCGCGAGCACTTTGTCAAATTTCGCAATGGGCTCTTGAACGCTATGTTTTTCGATGATGCGCGCGCGTAATTATTTGCAGGGGATGAAGGGGGGGCGTTGCCGGTTTGGCTGGGGTGCTACT
The DNA here is from genome assembly GCA_963575745.1 of Prorocentrum cordatum. Lineage (NCBI taxonomy): Eukaryota > Dinophyceae > Prorocentrales > Prorocentraceae > Prorocentrum > Prorocentrum cordatum. The sequence continues at coordinate 424,147 of CAUYUJ010006725.1, read as the reverse complement.
TCATTCTTAGCAATGGCGATGGGGCAACATCATTGGCAAATTGCACTGCGACAAAGCGAGCGGTTCAATCCGGGCGGGGGGGGAGGGGGGAGTCGATCCTAATACTTTTCAGGAGGGTAAATCTACGCGGTGCTATCGACGTTGCACAATCTACGCTGTGCAACCTATGTTGTGCAATCTTTGTGGGCCAATACATGTGGCGCAATATCTGTTGCGCAATCAACGCGGTGCAATCTAGGTTATGCAATCTTCGCTTTTTTTTGTTATATATATATGTTATATAAAAAACACGCGGGGTTGTCGAGCCCACCGCCCACGAAACCACTCCTCCCGCCCACCCACAACTTCGCTTGCACAGCCCATGCGGCGGCGATTGCGATGACTGCTTGGCGCTGGCTCGTGCATCTTCCAGGCCGCGCTGGCGCGCGCAGGCCCGCGCGCAGGGCGGCCAGCTAGTTTGGCGCGACTGACGCGAACGCAATAGCGCTGACCGTTCGGCACACGCCGCGATGGAGCTGACCGCCGGGGGCAACCCAGCGCGTCTCGCAGGCCGCGGTGGTGCGCGGGCGCTTCAATGCGAGTCGGTGACTTCGGCTGGCGCGGTGCCATGGCGACGTGGACAATGTCAGACGCGACGATGGCGGCGACGGTGGCGACGACGTCGGCAAGGCCGCCGACGTCGCCGTGGCTGATCACGAGGATGAAGACGATGGTGCCCTCGCGCCGGCGATGACATTTCGGGGCAGATTCCGACCTGCGCGCGCGGCCGACGGGCGCGAATGGCCCGCGCGGTGTCATTTGAAGGGGATCGCGCCCACGAGCGCGCGCGCGAGGGCGTTCGAGAGGCACGCGCGCGCGATATGACCCGCGTGGTCGACATGGATGGCACATGCAGAAAAAACAGCAGTCCTTTGAGAATTCGCAGGGGCGCGCGTGCGTACCTTTTTCGATAACTGATGTTGCAAAACCATATTGCCCTTGCGCGTCGTCGGGGCTCTCGATTTCGAGCTCCCCGCGCAACCTATTCTGTTTGAAGGGTTCTGGCATGCGCGCGACGACGCGCGCGCACTTCGTCTCATCTGTTGCCGACGACTCCTGACAGCTGGCGAGTTTTGACAGACACGGGTGCGCGCGCATAATTTTGCATACAGAGATTGGCGGGGGGGGCCGGCGCCGGCCGGGCTGGGGCGGCCAGAGCTCGCGCGTCGGATGGATGGGCGATGGGGCGGCGGGGCCGCGTCTAAATTGCAATGCAAAAAAAAAGGGGCGGATCATCCCGGGGCGGGGGGGGCTCATATTTTCTCTCAGGAAAGAGACCGTCGCAGGCGAGCGGGCGCATTCCGTGCGGTTGCAAGCGCCCCGCCCGCCCGCCCGCAACTTGGTTTGCAAGTCCCATCCAGCGGCGACTGCGAGGAGTGCTTGGCGTTGGCTGATGCATCTCCGCGGCCGCGCTAACCCGCGCGAGCGGCGGCCGGCCGGTTTGGCGCGACCGACGAGGCCGCGGCGGCGCTGGCCGCATGGCGCATCCCAGCGGGCACTTCAGCGCGAGTCGGTGATTCGGGCGGGCGCGGTATCATGGCGGCGCCGACGACGGCGGGCGCGATTGCGAGGTTAGCGATCGCGATGGCGACGACGGTGGCGATGACGACGGCGAGGCCAATGACGGCGCCGATGTTGCTCGCGCCCGCCGATGACGATAGCGATGTCCTCGCGTCGGCGATGGGGGTTCTTGAGCGAGTTCGACGCGCGCTCGCGGCCGACGCGCGCGAGTGGCCCGCGCGGTAATATTTGGCACGGGTCGCGCCCGCCCTAGCGCGCGCAGAGGCGCGCGAATGTGTTCGACGCGCGGTGCGAGAGGCCCGTTCGGCAGAATGTGATGGACACGCTGGAGAACCTATGGCCCCCCGACGCATCTGCAAGAGCGCGAGCGCAGGTTTTTTTGAAAGCTGAAATTGCAAACCGCATGCTTCTATATGTTTTCGGGGTGCTTGATTCTTGCATCATTAAGAGACGCCGGGGGCTTTTCGCGCGCGCGACGACGCGCGCGCGTGCACTTCGTCGCCATTTGTTGCAAAGGACGCCTGCGACAGCGCGCGCGCAGGGGCGCCCGGGCGATTTCGAGACACGCGCGCGGAGGGCCTTTTTGGATTAATTTTATGAACATGTTGAAAAACCGATGGTTTAGCAAGGGTTCGCAAGAGCGCGGGCGCACGTTTTTTTCTTTTGAGAACTCTTGTTGCGCAACCATGTGCGTTTTATTTGTTGTCGTGCCACTCAATTTTGGAATCCTTGCGACACCGACGGCTTCGTCGAAAGATTCTGGCATGTGCGCGCGGCGACGCGCGCGCGTGCGCTTCGCCACCATGTGTTGCAAAGGAGTTTTGCGACCGCGCGCGCAGGGGCGTTCGCGCGCGCGCTTCGCCTTATTTGTTGCAGAGGTCTCTTGAAGACTGGTGATTCTTGATGAACGAGACTGCGCGGGATATGTTCTTGCAGAGTATGGCAGGGGGGGGGGGTCGATGCCGGCTGAACTGGGATGGCTTGAATCCGTGTGTAATGGGTCAAAATCACACGCAGGTTGCATGCGGCGAAAAGGGGGCGAGAACTCTGGCCTCGGGGGGGAGGGGGGCAGAATCTATCATTACTTGAACAAGGAAAATCTATGTGGTGCAGTTCACTCTGGCCGTCTTGAGGCTGTCCTCTCCGCCGCTCGTGCAAACATCCCAACCTCCCACCCGCAACTTGGTCGCAAGACCTCTTCAGACCGTGGCGGTAGGTACCACATGGCACTTGGCAGCGACACCGACGCCGACCACGACAGCGACAACGACGATGACGACGACGCCGCCGACACCGACTACGACGATGCCGACGACGTCTCCAACGACTTTGACGACGACGACAATGACGACGACAACGACGACGACCACGACGACGACGACACCGACGACGACGACGACGCCGACGACGACGACGACGACGACGACGATGACAAAGCCGACGACGACGACGACGACGCCGACGACGACGACGACGACGCCAACGATGACGACGACGACGACGACGACGACGGCGCCGCCAACGAAGACGACGACGACGAGGGAGGAGGACGACGACGGCGACAACGACGACAACGACGAGGGACGAGGGAGGACGGCGACGATGCTAACGACGAAGAAGGAGGGAGGACGGCGACGCCGACGACGACAAAGACGAAGGAGGGGGGAAGACGACGACGACGACGACGACGACGACGGCGACGGCGCGAAATAGGAGGGACGACGGCGAGACGCCGACGACGGACGACGACGTCGAGGGAAGAGGAAGGACGACCACGGCGACAACGACGACGGAAACGACGACGACGCCAAGACGACGACGACGAGGAAAGACAGAGGACGACGACGGCGACGACGACAACGACGACGAGGGAGGAGGGAAGACGGCGACGACGACGACGACGACGCCAGAGCGCGCGCACGCTTTTGTTGAAAATCCGTGTTGCCTAACTATGTGTGTTTCGCATGTTTTTGGGACGCGCGATTTTGAAATCATTCCGAAACCAGAGGTTTTTGAAGGATTCCGGCATGCGCGCGCGACGACGCGCGCGTCTGCACTTCGTCCCATTTGTTGCAAAGGATTCTCGCGACGGCACGCTCCGGAGGGTCTCAAAGCTCCAGATCCCGGGGGTCCGGTTTTAGGTGTGTGTGTGTGTGTGTGTGACGGGTTTTCCCCCCGCCCCGGCGTAGAAAAATATAGGAAAAGGAATATATATATATATATATATATATATATATAATATATATATACAAATACTAGAACCATCGCGCGCGCATCGCGCGCGCTCAGGCTCTCGTTGAGGTCACCGCTCAGGTGCGATGCCCGCGACGATTCTTACCACGAAGGCGGCGGCGTGCACTCCGCTCACGTTCGCACGCCATGTTCCGGAGGAGCGTTCCCGGAGCATGGGGCGCCAGAAGCTCCCCCGCTCTTCCCCCCTCCCGGACTATCCTGCCGAGGAACTCTTGGGTTGCGTAGGGCCGGTCTTGCGGGCTCCCTGGGTCTCTCTGGGCCCGCCTAGAGTTGTTTGGGAGCGGACCTGGGTGCGCGCTGGGCCCTATTGGAGCGTCGGAAAGCCGAAAAGACAAGAAGGCCAAGATCCTCCAATTCCTACGTACAATGAACGATGTTGGCCTGTTGGGACCCTCTTGGGGATGCTCCTGGAGGCGTCTTGAACCATGTTTGAACCCTCTTGGGAACTACCTGGGGCCTCCCGGGGCTCTCTTGAGGCGGAAGCCCTGGGTTTTCCGGACGCGGTCCGTCTCTTGGACACCTCTCGGGCCTGTTTTGGGGCACTCGTGGGCTGCCCTGGGCGCTTCTTGGGCCAGCCTTGGGCTCTCCAGGACCGCCTCGGGGCGGCCTTGGGCGGTCCTGGAGCTGTTTGGGGGCGGTCTCGGAGGCCTCCTGGGCCGCCTAGGAGCGTCGGACAGCCGCAAAGATCAGAAGGCCAAAACCCTTCCCAAACTATTGTAAGACCATCAAGTTTTGGCCTGCTGGGGCCCTCGTGGGAGTGTTCTTGGAAGCTTTGGAGCCATGTTGGAGGACTCTTGGGAGCTGCCTGGGGCCTCCGGGGTCACTGTCGAAGCGGGAGCCCTGGGTGTTCGGTACGCGGTTCCTCTCTTGGGCCCTTCTTGGGATTGTTTTGGAGCATTCTTGGGCTATCGTGGGCGCTTCTTGGGCCCGCCTTGGGCTCTCCAGGGCCGCCTTGGGCTTGTCTTGGGGGCCTCTGGGGCTGCTTGGGGGCGGACCTGGAGACCTCCTGGGCCGTCTTGGAGCGTCGTGCAACCGAAAAAAACAAAAGGCCAAAATCCTTCCAAAACCGTCGGGAAACCAACAATTTTGGCCTCCCGGGGCTCTCTTGGGAATGCTCCTGGAAGCATCTGGAGCCATTTTGGAGGCCTCCCAAAACCTCTGCCACGTGCTTCGGCGACATGGGTCGAAGATGGGAACCATTCCTGGTGCAGAAACATCACCAGGGTCCGACCAGAGCCGCTCGGGAAACGGCCCGGAACGGCTCTGGCGAGGCCTCGGCGGGGGTCCCCCATGGCGAGTTGAGGCAGCTGGCCAAAGGCCCCCGGCCCCGTACCCCGTACCCCGTACCCCGTACCCCGTACCCCGTACCCCGTACCCCGTACCCCGACACACACACACACACACACACACACACACACACACACACACACACACACACACACGCACACACACGCACACACACACACACGCACACACACGCCCACGCACACACACACACAACACAAACACACACACACACACCACACACCACACACACCACACACCACGCACCACACACACACACACGCACACGCACACACACACACACATTTACACACACACACACGCGCACGCACGCACGCACGCACGCACGCACACACACAGACACACACACAGACACACACACAAACACACACACATACACACATACACACAGACACACACATATATATATATATACATATATACATATATATGTATATACATAAATATATACACATATAAGAACAACATATGGTTTTCTTAAGAATTCGCAAACGCGCGCGTGTAAGCTTCTTTAAAACATCAATGTTGCGAAACCCTGCGTTTTTGTATGTATTTTTGGGAGCTCGATTTTGATATCCTCCCGACGCCGAAGGTTTTTGAATGATTTCGGCATGCGCGGACGCGCGCGCGTGCACTTCGTTCCGTTTTTTTATAAACGAGAGCGCGCGAAATATTTGTTGCAGAGGATGGCGGGGGGGGAGTGATACCAGTTTGGCTGGGATAATACGAACCCATATTTGGGATGGACGATGGGGCATCATCGTATGCAACTTGCAATGCGAAGAGGTGGGTCGTTAATTCCGGGGGGGGGGGGGGGGCGGGGGGGGGGGGGGGGCGGGGGGGGAGAGTCTATTCTTATTTTAAACAGGAGAATCTGTGTGGTGCGCAATCTCTGTGGTGCAATCGACGTGGTGCAATCGGCGTGGTGCGCTCTATGTTGCGCAACCCATGCGTGCAATGTACATTGTGCAATCTTTGCGGTGCAATTGACTACCCTGCACCGCGCGCGCTTGACCACCTCCCATGTTGTTGAAGACGCCCCACCCGCCCACCCGCAACTTGGCTTGCACATCCCATGCGGCGGCGATTGCGATGAGTGCTTGGTGCTGGCTCGCGCAGCTCTGCGGCCGCGCTAGCCCGCGTAGGCCCGCGCGCAGGGCGGCCAGCTGGTTTCGCGCGGCCGCCGCGGCCGTGGTGGCGCTGACCGCCGGGGCCCCCCCAGCGGGCGCCAGCGGTGCACGCGATTCCGAGAGTAGCGATGGCGACGAAGGTGGCGATGACGACGGCGAGGCCAATGACGGCGCCGAGGCTGATCGCGCCGATGACGATGACGGCGTCTTCGCGTCGGTGATGAAGGTTTTGGAAAGAGTTCGGCACGCGCGCGCGGCCGGCGCGCGAGAGTAGCCGCATGGCATTATTTGACGCGGATCTTGCCCCCGCGTGGTCGCAGTTGGTGATGGTCTTACAAAAACCAAGGGATTGCTCACGAATTCGCAGGAGCGCGCGCGCAAATGTTGTTTTGACGAATCTTGCTGCAAAGCCATACTAATTTGTGAACAAATTGGCATTCGGTTTGGACATCCTAATGAAAGCGATTGTTCTTTTGAACGATTTCGGCATGCGTGCGCGACGACGCGCGCGAGTTGACTTTTTTTGTACGGGTTCTTGCAAATTACTGACTTTTGACAAGCAAGTGCGCGCACAGTATTCTTTGACGAAGATGAGGGGAGTCGGTGCCTGTTTGGCAAGGATGATTTGAGCTCGTACGGAGAATGAGCGATGGGGCAAGATCATACGTAAATTGCACCCAGCCCGCGGGAAGAATTATTCATTTATGGGAAATGGATGGAGGAGATGCGCTTCGCCGTTCCAGCGGGCCAGAGGCGTGCTAAAATCTGGGGTGGGATGTTCATGATATTTCTAGTTCGCGCGCGCCTGGCGGTTCCTGGGGGGTCCCAGACTCCCCAGAGGAAGGCCCTGGCAAGGTCCACGCCACGTGCGCTGGAACTCCTGGACGCGGCCCAGGGGGCCACCTGCGCGCCCCAGGAGCGCCCCAAGGAGGCGCCAAATAGGTGGCAGGCCCCGCGGCCTCAAGCCAAGAGCGCTCCAAGACGACCCAAGATGGCTCCAAAGCGACCCAAGAGGCGCCCAACAGGCGCCCAAAGCGGCCCAAGAGGGCTCACACACGACCCGACGAGAGCCCCAAGAGGTATAATTGATTGACTTGATTTTGTCATTTGAAAGATTTTGGCGCGACCGCTCGCGCAGGTTCCGGACCGCCATGGACGTGCCAAGAGGCCGCCGACATCGCCCCACGTCAGTTCAAGAGGCTCCCAGGACGGCCCCCAGACGGGCCAAGAGGAGCCCAAGACGGACCAAGAGGCATCAGAGGAGGGCTGCCGAGGCCCTCAAGAGGGCTCTAAGAGGGGGAATCCACATTCAATTGCAGAGCCTGCCCCGACAGATGGCGCCCGAGCCCGCTAACGAGCCTCCAAGAAGCCCCCGAGGGGCCCCACGAGGCCCGAAGCTGCCACAAAAAGCAGCCAAGATGCCCCAAGAAGTCATACGCATGCCGCCAAAAAAAAACCGATAGGCCTCCGAAGAGACCCTAAGACGCCTCCCAAAGAAGCATCTGGTCCACTGTCGACAAGAAGCCCCGCATTGGCCTCCGAAGAGACCCTGCGACGCCTCCCAGGGAGACATCTGGTCCACGACCCAATTTGGTCCCAAGGGTTCTGCGAAAGCCAGCGACAAGCCTCCTCCTCCTCCTCCTCCTCCTCCTCCTCCTCGCGCTCCACGAGCACACCGGCACGTAGCAGCAGTCTTGCAATATTGCGCAGGGGGCCCGACGTATCAGCCGAGCATCCACCAGTTGATGTCTCCTCATCCCCCTGGTTCCCCCCCCTGTCGTCGACCCCCAACTCAAAGTTGAATCTGACTTCTCCTGCTGCTCGGCGCATCACCCGATCAGTCTGACGAATTTGCGGGACCCCGCACCCTGCAAAAACGTCCGGAAAACTCGCATATCACCTTAAACATTTGAGGATCAATCCGCACGCTTCCATTCCACACTCCAAACCACGCCTCGAAACTAGCACAAAGCACTCCAAACACATCCCCTGCAGGATCCACACGACCCAGCGGAACTTCCCCAGACTGTCCAGCGAACAACGCACAACCACCCCCCACGCACAATCACTTCAGTAAACTTGCGCCTCCCAGACATCCCCCGTTGGCCACGGGCGCACGAACGCATTCCAAATCGCGACGACCAGGCAAGCACGCGGCAACGCAGACGCTGTTGTTCGGGCCGGCAGAATGAATGAGGCGATGAAAATATGCGGCCCCCTGCGGGCCCTGGCCGCGTTGGGGTAGATGACGACATGAAGGATGATGGAGGAGAGTGAGAAGCATGCACAAGACATGCTAAGAGAAACTTCGCCCATTCCGCCGGCCCACGCTGGCAGACCCCCCCACTTTTTCTGGGGACGTGAAAATGCTATTGAAACGTGCTCCCAGCGCGAGGGCCACGCGCGTGACAGCTCCTGGGGCATGGGCGAACACGACTGAGATGCGCCCTCGGGGCTGCGGAAGCCTCGTTTCGGCGCGCCCCTCATGCGCTGCGCTCTCACGGCTACGAAAGCCCCGATTCGGCACCCCTCTCTCGCATGCCGCCGGCCGCTTGTGGCAGTTCTCCTGGGGACACGCAAATATGCCAGCGACGCGTTCGCCCAGCGCTAGGCCCGCGCGCGTGACCGCTCCTGGGGCATGTAGAAAAACGAATGGGATGCGCCCTCAGGGCTGCGAAAGCATCGTTTCGGCGCACCCCTCGCGAATTCCTTGTCTGACATCATTCTGGGACGTGTGCGCATACGAATGAGCAACGCCGTCATGGCTAAGACATTGCCATTTCGGCACGCGTCCCACGCATATCCTGCACAGTCTGCTGGGACAAGTGAATAATTATACACATGATCTGTGCTCCGAGGCCGTTCGACACCCCACTGGACGCTAGCATGGTCCCAAGAAGCGTTGCCAAAATTGGTTCCGACCCGCGTCGAGGCAGTGTCCCTAACACCTCCGGGTTGCAAAATCTACATGCGACCTTCCCCCTGGGGCCCCGCCGTGACTCCCGCTTTGCGGACTCAACCGGCGGGCCTTCTGCAAGCCGTTGCCGCGTTAAACGGCGAGACGAGATGCTGAGATGGAGGATGCTGGAGGAGAGGGAGAAGCGTGCGCAAGGCATGCTAAGAGGGGTTTCGCCCACTCCCATTGCCTTTCGTTCGCAACTGTCCTGCGTTCTTTTCAGCTCTCTCGGCAACCTCCTGAATCGTCGGGTCTCTCAACGGGGAGGGGGCCGACTCTGCCCGCTCGTTCGTCGAGCCTCGTAGCGGCGAGTATGAAGTGACAGCGATGCCCTTGCTCAGACAAAAATCGATGAGCTAGGTTTGCGCCAACTGCGGGTGGCGCTCGGTCTGCGCACCGCTGGCTTCACCCGCGTCTCTGGATGCGAGTGAATTCGCTCGATCTGCTCCTTGTTGAAGTTCGACAGCCCGATCGATTTTGAAGGCCCTCGTCCACCACGATGCGCTCCAGCTCGCGACACGTCCCCGCTTGTCCCCGTAGTCCAGCTGCGTGCGCCCGCAGTTCGGATCTGCCAGGTCGGTGATCTTGGGAAACAGCTTGGACGGGCTCGTGAAATCCATCTCGCCAGGATCCCAGCTGTGGGCGAAGTCCACGGGCCAGTGAATTAGGTCCAGGTCCAGGTGCTCCAGCTGCAGGTTCGAGAGGCTGTTCTTGCGGGCGGGGAGCACATTCTCCCGTGGGTGGAAACAACTGATGAGCTTCCACGTCGCGAACAGCTCTTGACGAGAACTGAGAGCGCCGTCCGTGCGTTTCTCCTGAGTGTCCGCGCTAACCTCGTGCTCGTTACAATGAACAAGCGCGCAATCGATGTGGCGTTACCCGACGTCGATCTCCGAGATCAGAGCCGCCTTCACCTGATCTCTGGTCTGACTCTTCCAGGTGCCATAATGGGCATATTGTAACCTCAGCCAGCTTGGGGCCCGTCTTGGCCATGGTACAAAGTGACCGCCGGCCCCCGCTTGCCAGGGGCGAGAAGACGTGGGCGATGATTGGCTATCCCTCCCTCCCCCCTGCCCCCTCCCCCAAGGTCCAACATCCAATTTGAGGGGGGGGTATCCGGGCTCGTCGGCGCACACCTGGGGACTCGGAGCCTCCCAATCCCCCCTCTGTGGCCTTCAAGACGTTCCCAGACGGTCCCGTATCGCTGAACGATTTGCTCAAGATGCTTACGATGGCTCCAAGACGTTCCAAGACGCCTTCGAGACGCCCCAAGAGTATTCCCAAGAGGGCCCCGAGATGCAACAATCAATGGTTGTCCTTCGGTTTTCGGCCGAGTTTGGCGTTCTCACCTGATCTGTTTTCCAACGCTCCAAGACGGCCCCCACGAGGCCCCCAAGACAGGCCAAGAGGCCTCCCAGATGGCCCCAAGACTGCCTAAGAGCGCCCCAACAGGGCCCTAGAGGCGCCCAAGACGGCCCAAGAGGGCCCCAACACGGCCCCACATACGTTCCAAGACGGTCCCGAATCGCTGAACGATTTACCCAAAACGCTGATGATGGCTCCAAGACGCCCCAAGACGCCTTCGACACGGCCCTAGAGCCTTCTCCCAAGAGGGCTTCGAGGTAGAAATCACAACATCACGGGTTTCCCCTAAGCTATTGAAGGATTCTGGCGTTCTCGCCTTTCTTGTTTTCCGACGCTCCCAGACGGCCCAAGAAGTCCCCGAGAGGCCTCCAAGGCAGCCCAAGAGGCCTCCAAGAGGGCCCCAGGCAGCCTGAGAGCGCCCGAAGACGTCCCAAGAGGCGCCCAAGACAACCCAAGCGGGCCCTAAGACGGCCCGAAAGGGTCCCAAGAGAGGGAACATGCACCGAACATCCAAGCCTTCTGCCCCAAGAGGCCCTCAGGAGGCTCCAGGAGGCCCTCCAGACGCCCCAAGAGCCTTCCCAAGAGGGCCGTCCCACGAGGACCCACCAGACGACTTCCACGATCGCGGCAAGCTCTCGCTGCTTCTGGGGGTCGGCGAAATGGCGTATTTGAGTAACCAGCAATGTGTAATTCCAATTCCAGCTAAAATATCAGAGATCACAATTCACCGCGTAGTGGCTGTCTGGAACGATCAAATTGTGACAGAGCCTGGCGCAATCTGTTTTTCAGTCGAAAGAAGCGAGCTACCTTCTCACGATCCGAACACACGCGCCAACCTTGGCTAGAACGCTGCTCAGTTGGCTGGAAAAGACAACATTTTCCCGCGTTTGGGCGTGAATGACGACTGCTCTGCCAACATATACTTGAAACTACTTCGTGACGGGCAGCTCTGCGCTCAAATAACAATCACTCAGAACTGATCCTGGAGAGGGGTTCCGAAGAAAATGCCGACGTGGCTGCCATCTGGCATCTGGAGGTCCTCGAGATTCTTGAGTCTCTTTACCGCTTCTGGCAACTCATGCGGTTTCTCCAACGCTCCTCCCAATAGACAACCTTCGAGATGCAAGGTGGTGAGCCCTGCAGGCAGCTCCTCGGGAAAATTGTCCGTTGTCAAGGGGCACCTGTCGAGCCGCAAGGCACGAAGGGACGCCATCGGCAGTCCGGGAAGGACTCGCACTTTCGTGTCATGCACCGACAGCTCCTCCAGGCTGTGCAGGCGCGAGAGGTCAGGCAATTCCTCGATTTTGTTCGCCACCCCTCCATTTGTATCGGACGGGTCGGGGCCCCCGAGGAACAGACGACGCAACTTCGTCATCTCTCCCAAATTCCTTGGCAACTCTGTAAGTCCGTTTCCGCTCAGATCGAGCTCCTCTACCGTGCTGACCCACTGCTCCGGAATCTCTTCGGGCAGCGCGCCGAGGTCCAGGTCGCACACGATGAGCGTCTTTGGAATTGCATCCCCCTCTCGCCACTCCAGCGACCCCTCTGCGGCGACTGGGAAGTCCAGTAGAGAGCCTGCCCTCGCCCGCACGAGCACGGACACCCACTCGGCTGGGCAAAGATCTGGCATGATCTCAAGATGCTGGATTAAGGGGGGGACACATGTGCCTGATACACAATCCGCTTTGACACTGACAATCAGAATGAGAACGTTGTAATTAGAGATCTGTTACTCTTCTCGCTGACTGGTGCCATATATTCCAACGAGGGGCACGGACATTTGAGGGTAGACTGTTCTGGGGTTGAAAACGAATAGACTCATTTGTGAGAATATGATTGGCTGGAAGTTTGATTGCTGCGTGAATCGAAACTGCGAGGGATGATAATTCTAGCCACTTTGAATCACACGACGAATCGCTCAGGGCGAATGCTGCGATTAAGAATCTTCTGCGATGACGGGATGTTGGCCGATGACGCTCCAGAGTGGTGCCGCGAGAGAAGGTGTGACAGATCTCCGAAGTGAATCGACATTTCATACAATCAGATGAGCGGACTTCGTCTCAACGCCGGCAGCTTTTATTCTCCAGCCATCCTGTGGTGTTGGGTCTTCGTTTTGAACAGACAGCGCCCCGCGTCTCCTTCCTCCTCTCCCCTCCCTCCCTCCCTCCCTGCCTCTGTTTCCGCATCAGGTCTACCATCTCGGCACACCCCTCACACGTTTCGTGGGCCCATAGGGAGCTCCACCGAAAGTCCCAGTGCTACGGCCCGCACGCGTCCCCCCCACCCAATACAGCGCTTCGTGGCCCCATAGGGAGCTCCACCGACGGCCTCACTGCTGCTGCGCGCATGCGTCCCCCCACTCACTATATTGCTTCGTGGCCCCATAGGGAGCTCCACTGACGGCCCCAGTGCTACCGCCCTCATGCGTTGCCCCAACCCAATATAGCGTTTCGTGGCCCCGAGGGCAGCTCCACCGAAGGTCACAGCGCTACCGCCCGCATGCGTCCCCCCCACCCAATACAGCGCTTCGTGGCCCCATAGGGAGCTCCACCGACGGCCTCACTGCTGCTGCCCGCATGCGTCCCCCCACCCAAGACAATGATTCGTGGCCCAACAAGAAGCTCCACCGACGGCCCCAGTGCTACCGCCCGCATGCGCCCGTCTCCCACGCCCAATACAGCGCTTCGTGGCCCCATAGGGAGCTCCACCGACGGCGCCTGTGGCACCTTCCGCATGCGTCTCCCCCACCCAATTCATCGTTTTGTGGCCCTGTTAGAGAGCTCCGCCGACGGCCCCAGTGGCACTTTCCGCATGCGTCTTCCCCACACAAGACAATGTTTCGTGGGCCCACAAGGAGTTCCACCGAAGACCCCAGTGGAACAGTCCGCATGCGTCTCCCCCGCCCAGTGCAGCGTTTCATGGCCCCTTACGGAGCTGCTCCACCGAAGGCCTCAGTGGCACCGTCCTCATGCGACTCCCCAGCCCAATATAGCGTTTGTGGGCCCCATAGGGATCTCCACCGAAGGCCCCAATGGCACCGTCCACATGCGCCTCCCCCACCCAGTACAGCGTTTCGTGGCCCCCATAGGAAGCTCCACCGACGGCCCCAGTGGCAGAGTTCGCATGTGTCTCCCCCGCCCAGTGCAGCGTTTCGTGGCCCATAGGGAGCTCCACCGAAGGCCCCAGTGGTAAAAATCGCATGTGTTTCCCCCACCCAGTACAACGTTTCGTGGCCCCCAAGGAGCTCCACGGAAGGCGATACCCACAAATCCGGTACTCACAACTGCAGATGGTTGGGTCCTTCGCCAGGCAAATCTTCTTACGAGGGCGAGAGAGAGAGATAGAGAGAGTCCGAGTGACGGAGAGAGACTACTTAGGCCGACACTATTTCGGCCCACAATGTGCTCTTCCAAACTTTCGAAATCTTCCCGGAACTGTTCCAGAATCCCCTCCCCAGCATTCGCAGTACCCATAGGGTACCCCGTTTTTCGCAATGATGACGGCACAAAGATGACGACACACACACACACACACTGTTTTCGATCCGCTCGTCGCTGGCAGGTATGTTAAAGCCTCCGCTGCCGATTAGGATACGACGTGTACATACATGCTATAGATGTGTTTTTGCTTAAACATAAGTTGTGATCCTCAAATGTAGACTCCAGTCTGAATTACCGGAAAACGTCTAAAACAGGAGAGGCTTGCTGTACCTGCTTCCAGCTCTTTCTTATAACAACTGTCTCAAATTTGCACTCGCGGTCTGGATTACCATAGGACTCATACTCCGTTTAGCGGACAACCATTCCAGCTCAAGATGGCTTACCTGAACTCGGAGCAGCAGTTGCACCAGATGCCCGAAGAGGTGCTCGACATGGGCGCTCTTGCAGCCAAGCCTGGGGACATGGTAGTCTACGAACCAGGACCCGCCAGAGACGCGACCAAGCAAGCAGAGAACAACAACTCCGACGACGGGGGCTGGTCCGTCCTCTTCGAGGTCTCTCCGACGAGGCATTGTGCTTCAAATATGCGCCCTAGGGACCTGCCTCCGGTGCCTGAGCCCCACGAGCCTGCGGATGACCTCGTGTCCCTCCCCAGGACCGAAGAACACATGCGACAGTACGAGCGGCGCTGGCTCCAGGCTATGCTTAAATCATACCCCGTGGATTGCCACGGAATGGGCCTGTCTACTGGACGGGCTCGGCCAAATTCTGGTCAACGGACCTCCCAATTACAGACGCGTCGACTCGTCGGATGGCGTCCGGGGCCGGGGCAGACGATTTAGAGCATTCTCGGCCCCCCCGTCTTCCTGCCTTAGCTCCATGTCGACATGCAGAGGGTGTGCCGAGTAGCTCGTCGACGCCGCATGGCGGAAACTCACTGCGCTGAAGAGAGGATGTACACGTACGCGACTTCTGGCCGGTCCAACGCGATCCCTCTGGACGACGGGTCCAACACGCGGGACGAAGACCTAACACGGTGACAACATGGAAGATGCGGCTGAGTGTCAGGATTTCTTCTGAAGCTTCCATAAAACCAGCTGCGCGCAGTTGCTGGTATCGGGACACGAATCGTGCTGCTCCGTGCAGGTCTCGGGATGAGAGCCTAAGTTGCATTCGGCCTGCCAGGCAGGTTGACTCTGACACTCAGGCCATCGTCTCATTTAAGAACGAGCGTTTGGTCGCCGTGGCCAGCTCACTGCATTAGCTGTGCTGCACGCGCAAGGACTTTCCTCATTGACGGCTCTTTTATCTATTTTCCTCTCTCTCTCTCTCCCTCTCCCTCTCTCTATGTATGTGTAGATGTATAAATCGGACTTTCATCTGTCATCTATCTATCATATAGATGGCGTGTCTCTGTCTATCAATCTATCTGTTAGACTCAAGCCACTCCAAGTCTATGTTCTCACATTCAAGGCATGCTTGTTGTACTGGTGGCCACATGTTCCAGTGGCAGGGCGTAGCAATTTCAATATTTCGCACAAAGCCGTGCTTAGAAATCTCAGCCACCGTGAGTCTTTGCCACGGGACAAATTTACAGAACCCTGGGCCCCAGCCCTTTCCGGGCAACGTTGAGACTGGCGCTTCTCGTAGCTGTGGGCCTCCTCTCGGGGCCCTCCCCAGGCCTCGGGGCCGCCAGCACACGGCTCGGGCCGAACAACTGCTCCTGGGGATGTGGTCTCTCGAGATCGGGGGCCCGCGCCTCGGAGAGATCGAGGCGCCGGACGTTTGGCATCGGCAGCGAGGCTCCTGCATCGGCGCCGGACACCCCGCCCTGGCGCGCGGAGCCGGCGGGGGCGGCGCCGCCAGGGGGTCCCAGCGCCGATCCAGGAAACCCGCGCGGTCATCCGAAGGTTTTTGTGCTCATACTGCCTTTGTCTTTTTCCGCTTCGAGGTGTCGAGGTCCCTGATCGGCTGGATCGGAACGAACCCTATCCCCAGGGTCGGCTTTTCATCCTGAGTCGCGAGGGCCCCCAAATTTCACGAACGACGGAAAACCTCCGACCTGATTTTTCCAACACGCTCGAGGTCTGGGGATCCGGACCGGCCGGATCGGAACGGAGCCTCAAGGCCCGATGAACCAGGACGTCGGCACGCCCGGTGTTCCTGCTGCCGTGGGCTGACACATGCTGCATTCCTCGCCTTCTCCGTGTTGAATTTTCACTACTCCGAGTTTCTTAGTAAGCGCCGGGGGGGCGTCACCCCCGCCGACAGCCCCACATCGACCCCCGTCGCGGGCAGCCGCCAAGTCGCCGAAGGCGCTCCGACCCCCGTCGCGCCGCGACGACGAGGCGAGCTTGAACCCCCATCGGGGGGGTCCCTCCCCACGCTTGTTAAGAAACCCAGAGCAACCCTGGTTGGCAATGGTCTGGCTTACGGTAAGGAGCTGTTGCTCAACGTGTCGCGGCGGCGGCCCCGGCGACAGGCCGTGCCCAGCGAGCGGAGAGCGCGTCGATCTGCTCCGCGGGGCGGGAGCCTCGGGAACATGCTCGGGGCATTGACGCCCGGGGACTGCGACGCGGCACGCGTGTCATGCCGAAGCGTGGTGGGCCAGACAGCGCGGGCGGAGAGACAGGCCCAACACAAGTTCCCGACCTTTATGCCTCGAGGCGGCCTTCTGGATCGAGTCCGATCGGGGTCGTGTGCTGCGCGTGGCGTGCGGACGCGCGCGAGGGCATCCAGATCGGAGCGTCTGCGCTTTCCGCTGGAGACTGCACCTGCTGGCAGCGGTCTTGCTTGCATTCCGCACGGCGTGTGCACTGCCATTCGCTTGACCGGGCGAACCTGGACACAGTCTTGGGCAATGAGAAGAACAGGAAACGGCGTCGTGAGCATGCACATTCGGAGCTCCGCGCGGATCTCTTGGATCGGCGCTGGACTCCCCTCCCCGGCGCGCGCGGAGCGCGCCAGGGCGAACTTGGACACCATCGTGGGAGATTCGAAGAACAGAACTCTCCACGAGCCACGAGCAGAAATACTCGCAGCTCCGCGCCGATCCGAGACATTCGCGCGGAGCTCCGAGGAATCCGAAACATCTGCTGCTCCTCGAGCGCCCACAGCAAGACGGCGCCACGGAGAGCCTGCAAGCGGCGCGCCTAACAGGGCACCCTGGCCCGCGAGGGCGGCGCCCCCGGCGATGTCGACGTTGACGAGGAGGAGAAAGAGGAGGAGGAGGAAGGTCGAGGGGGAGGAGGAGGAGGAGGAGGAGGAGGAGGAGGAGGAGGAGGAGGAGGAGGAGGAGGAGGAGGAGGAGGAGGAGGAGGAGAAGGAGGGGGAGAGAAGGAGAGGAGGAGGAGGAGGTGAAGGAGGGGTGGAGGGGAGACGACGACGACGACGACGACGACAACGACGACGACGAAGACGACGATGACGACGACGACGACGACGACGACGACGACGACGACGACGACGACGACGACGACGACGACGAAGACGACGGGCCCGGTCCGCGAGGGCGGCGGTTCAGGCCGAGCCGGGCGCGCGCGGCGCCTGCGGCTCCGCCGTGCCAGCGGTAGGGCCCTGCGCCTCCGCCATGGCGGCGGACATCCGCGCGCCTCGGCCGCGGATCCGTCCTGCCTCCTCGGGGCTCCCTCCCTGCCTCCTCCCTCCCTCCCTCCGTGCCTCCTCCCTCCCCCCCTCCTCCCTCCCTCCTTCCTCCCTCCCTCCTCCTTCGCTCCCGCTTCTCCTCCTCCTCCTCCTCCTCTGCTCCTGCCTCCTCCTTCTTCCTCCTCCTCCTCCTCGTCCTCCCCCTCGACCTTCCTCCTTCTCCTCCTCCTCCTCCGCCTCCTCCTCCTCCTCCTGCTCTGCCTCCTCCTCTTCCTCCTCCTCCTCCTCCTCTCCTCCTCCTCCTCCCTCTCTCCTTCCCTCCTCCCCCTCGACCTTCCTCCTTCTCCTTCTCCTCCTCCCTCCTCCCCCTCGACCTTCCCTCCTCCTCCTCCTCCTCCTCCTCCCTCCTCCTCCTCCTCCTCCTCCTCCTCCTCCTCCTCCTCCCCTCTTCCTCCTCCTCCTCCTCCTCCTCCTCCCCTCCTCCTCCTCCTCCTCCTCCTCCCTCCTCCCCCTCGACCTTCCTCCTCCTCCCTCCTCCCCCTCCGCCTCCTCCTCCTCCCCATCCGCCTCCTCCTCCTCCTCCACCTTCTCCTCGTCCTCCTCCTCCTTCTCATCGTCCTCGACCTCCTCGTCGTCGTCCGTCGTCGTCTCCTCCTCCTCCTCCTCCTCCTCCTCCTCCTCCTCCCTCTTCCCTCCTCCCCCTCCTCCCACACTGGGCTTACTCTGGTCCTTCTCCGCCCTTCCTCCCTCCTCCCTTCTCCCCCCTCCTCCTCTGGCCCCCGACGGCGCTGTGGTTCTCGACGTCCCCCCCGTCCTCTTCTCTCCGCCCCCTACTGGGTTTGCTCCGGTTCTCCTCCTCCCTCCCTTGCACCATCCCTCCCTCCCTCCCCCTCTCTTTGCCTCCTTCCTCCCCTCCCTCCCTCACCAGGGCCCTGGTCCATCAACAACGAGTCAGGATGAACAACTTGCGCTGGGGAAGTGGTCTCGGAAACCAGAGGTCCACGTTGTGGGAAAACCTTAACGCCGAGATGAGAGTTGTAGATATATGTATCCATGTATATATGACTATATATATAGATAAATGTGTAGTTATATACATTTATATGTATGTATTCGGATGAGGCTCTGCCGGCCCCCCGGGGGTGGGAACGGGTGTTTTCTTGTTCGCGGCACCGCCCAGGCCTTTGAGCAGATTGTTGCAACACAAGCCCAGAGGCGCAGCTGGTGCAACACCATTCCCGCCCGTGAATGTAAGTGTGGGATGAGTTCGTCAGTATCCACTGCCACCCCTTCTTAGTCGGGGTGGGTGCCCCTCGAAAGCGGCGCCCTATCAGGCAACAAAACATGCGAGACCGGTCGACACCAAAGAAAACGATCACCCTGTGCACGAAGACCTCCAGGACCCCTTGGTCCAGCCGGCCGTGGCCACAACACGTCCCGCCAATCGGCTTGGACCCCGCTGTTGATCCTTGCAGGCGCACGCGGCAGCGCCACACTGATCCCATCTGCCCCCGATCGTGCACGAGCTCTCGCAAGGGCTTCGAAACCCGAGGGTTTGCACATCGACGCTCATATCAAGTCGTCTACGCATACCACTCCTGCTGGCCCTCCTCCCCGCTTTTCCCCCCGAGCCCCGTAGACATGAGCATCGTGCACAACGCATCGAAAGAATGTCAAACACTAGAAGTGGATCGCGCGAGATGATATAGCTTTCAACACTGGCGCCCGATATGCCATATTTCGTGCCAACAACATCGTCACCGCCACACGTGTCACACGCAATATATTTGACCCGTGCCAAGGGGGGGTCGGAATATTTACCCTCGGAACGTCATTATTTACCTTTGCGAAACCAACTCATGTCGCACGTGTTCCACACTGGCGAAGCAAACCTTCGTCGTCCAACTTTCGCTCGACTGACCCGCATCTTGTTAAACTGGCAATGCAATTGCGGTTAAGGCTCGCGCATGCTGCCAGGTGCGCGAGCATGTCGAACTGTCCCATGGCCAGCGGGTTCACCGAGGGCACGCCTGGGATCTGAGCAGCAAACGTGACAAAGCGCATGAGCTGTGAATGACATTTCCGGCGGCGGGCGATGGGGGGAAATGAGAAGGAGAAGGCCTTCTTAGAAGGTTCGGAAGTCCCCCGGCCTTCTGAGAGAAGTTTCCGAAGCCTTCCCCGAAGACACAGAACACCTCTCAGAAGGCCAGAGGCCTTCTGAGAAGCCCCGTCGCCTTCTGAGAAGGCCTTCTCCTTCTCATTTCCCCCGCTTGGCTCGCCGCCGACATTTGCCCGTCGGTCGAAAGGAGTGGGCAGAAGCCTGACGTAGGAAAGCGCTGGAATCAGCTCGGGTCTCCGCCCGCCCCCCCAAAGAGGATGGATGGAAGAACGCCTCGGCTCTTGAAGCAGGATCCGCTGGACAATTCGCGAGGACCGTTGGAAGTTTCTGTTTGTGCACTCGTTTTTTTCTGCTACATCCCCCTCCAGAACGTGGACTCCCTCAGGAAAGAGCGTTCGACACTTGAAGTAGGAAGGCGCCTTCAGTGGATTGGGAAATGGGAATCCACAAACGCAGACTTTCAACGACCGATGGGCCTGACATCAGTGCAGAGAAAAGACAAAGCAGCGCCTAGAAAGGTTTTTACTCTCTTAGCTTAAAGGGGCCGGGCAATGTAAACCGCCCCGGGCGGTTCCCCCAGTCCCCGCCCCGCGGTTCCCCCAGTCCCCTGGGAGCCTTAGCTTTAGCTTTAGCTTTAGCTTTAGCTTGAGCTTAAGCTTAACTTTAGCTTAGCTTTAGCTTAGCTTTAGCTTAACTTTAGCTTAGCTTTAGCTTAGCTTTAGCTTAGCTGTAGCTTAGCTTTAGCTTAGCTTTAGCTAGCTTTAGCTTAGCTTTAGCTTAGCGTTGGCTTAGCTTTAGCTTAGCTTCAGCTTAGCGTTAGCTTAGCGTTAGCTTAGCTTTAGCTTAGCTTCAGCTTAGTTTTAGCTTTAGCTTTAGCTTAGCTGTAGCTTAACTTTAGCTTAGCTGTAGCTCAGCTGTAGCTCAGCTTTAGCTTAGCTTTAGCTTAGCTTTAGCTTAGCTTTAGCTGAGCGTTAGCTTAGCTTTAGCTTAGATGTAGCTTAGCTGTAGCTTAGCTTTAGCTTAGCTTTACTGTTACTACTAATGCTGCTTTCCTAGGGGCTCCAACTCCTAGGTAGGGTCGCACTGGGATAATGGTGACAGTATGATTCACCATGTACGGTTGCCGCGGCGTCCTTGGTAGAGCCAGGACTACTGCCACCGCTCTGGTTGCAATAATGTCTGTGCAGGTCGCCCCGACATGACCATGAACGGCATCTGGGATGCTGCCACTGCGTATGGATCACCATGGCTGCTCATGGATGGCGTTTGCATGCATACGCGTACTTCCTTATATCACGGTGTATTTATGTATTTGAGCCAGCGTGGATCCCAAGCAGTGTGTTTCTAGCAATACATGTGGTGAAATATATGTGTGTAACACTGTATGTGGTGCAAATTATATGGTGCAATATATCCCGTTCAATCTATGTGGTGCAATCGCTGTGGTGCGATAGATGCTATGCAATATATGTTGCGCAAGTTATGTCGTGCGACCTATGTTGTGCAATCTCGATGGTGCAAGATATGAGGTGCAATCTTTGTTGTGCAATCTATGTGGTGCAACCTAGGTGGTGCAACATGTGAGGCACAGTATGTGCGGTGCAATATCTGTGCTGCAATACATGTGGACCGATCTACGTTGTGGAATTCATGTTGCGCGATCTATGTGGTGCAGCATAGGTGGTGCAATCTATGTGGAGCAATCTAGGTGGTGCAATCTATGTGCTGCAATCTACGCGTCCCAAACTATGTGGTACAGTGCGCAATGTATGTTGCGCAATCTGGGCGGCATGATTTTTGTTGTGCAATACATGTGGTGCTATCTACGTGGTGCAACCTATGTGGTGCAACCTGAGTGGTGCGAGCTATGCGGTGCTCTCTGTGCGGCACTGCGGTGCAATCTGGGTTCTAGGTGATGCAATCCGTGCGAGGCGGCAACGGGGCGGCAACGGCGACGACATTAGCCGCCAGACCAACAGCCAGGCCCAGACGACGGAGACGACATAGCCGCCAGACCAACAGCCAGGCCCAGACGACGGGTGGCGGTGAAGCGGCGACGGGGCGGCGACGGCGACGACATAGCCGCCAGACCAAAAACCATTAGACAAGAACTGGGACCAGGAACCCGTAAGTGCCAACACTGCTTTGGACATATCGCGACCATAGCGGTACGGGACAATGGGGAACTTGCATGGGTGTGTGCAGACATTTCGCATCCTGTCGCCAGGTCACGCGCGCGGGCTTTCCATCGCCAGCACCGAGGTCCTTCCGTCCACTGCTCGCCAAGGCTGGACTCCACGCTCGAGGGGGCGCCACCGACGCCGACCACAAGGACGCCCGCGGCATGTGGACTGCCGTAGCTCCACCTGCACGTCACACAGGATTCGGCCTGACCTAAGGAAAGATAAATTAGTAACGAAGCTCGTTTTTTTTCAAGGAACACCAGGAAGGCTCGCCGCCAAAAAGGTAGCGGGACGCATGCAAACCAAAGGAACGACCGAGCCCCTTTTGAAAAGTAAGTGTTCCTTATTTTGGGTTTGTCCGCGGGTCAGAGAACGGGGTCGTCTGTAGGAATGGCCCCAGAAGTGGCAGGGAAAGCGATTCAAACGGAAATCAGTTTTCGTTTTGGTGTGAAGGTTTTTGGGGTCAATTTGTTGTTTTGAATTATGTTTGGGTTAAGCTGTGGCTCCAGATTCTTAGCTGTTGGTGTGCACTTGAAAGTGTCGTTTGTTCTTCTCTACTGCATATACGTCGGTCTTCGGGGTGGGTTGTCCGATGGGTTAGGCGCGGCTGCCGGCTTCGACCAGTGCCCCTGGGCGTCGGTGTTCGGCCTTGGCATTGCAGCTGTGTCTTGCGATGCAAGTTGGTCTTTGGCCTCGGCGTTAGTCTTTGGCCTCGGTCTTGCGACGCCGTCCGTCTGCGACCTCGGCCCACATGGTAGAACAACGAAGATCGACTTCAGATTTGCGACGGGGGGCGGTCTTGATTTCCTGAGTTCTGCGTGCACCATCGCTCGCCGACAGCGCGCTTCCCCTTGGGTCCCGCGACGCGTGGCTCGTTCTATGGCCCGCGGCGCCAACGGCCTCGTTGCCGCGGAGCACGCGAGCGCGCGCTCGTCTGCGCGAGTTTTGCGTCGCACCGCGCAGCGCGAAGCGCGCGAACGCACGAGCGCACATCTTTAACAGCGAGGCTTCGATGTCACGCGCTGTTTGCGCGGGGACTCGCGTTGCACAGCCGAAGGAAGTGGGCGAGTCTTCTGAAAAGAGCACCGCGTGCGCGTCGCCGAGAGCGTGTCGCATTGCGCCCAGCTGCCAAAAGCAAGCCCCCCCACCGCGCCAGTCCAGCACTTTGGGCGGCGACTGTTCGAGCGATGGAAGCGACGATGGTGGCGACGAGGACGGCGACCATAATGCGAAGGAGACAAATATTAGGCTGTCACACGTGCGCACTCCCAATGAATCCCACCAGCCCTCTGGGCGTAGGTGGTCTAGAACAGATCCTCTTCCACCCCTCCCTCTTCCCCCTTGGGGAGGGGTTTACCCCTCCCCCTACCCCCTCCCCTGGACCTGGACGGGGGGGGCCGCGGGTAGTTAGAGCGTCCAAGATGGCCCAAGACGGCTCCAAGAGCGCCTCAGAGAACCCAAGATGAGCTCCAAGATGGCTCAAGATAGCGCAAGATCGCTCACGATGGCTCCTAAGATGGTTCCAAGAAGCCCAAAGACGGCCCCAAGATAACTCCAAGTGGCCAAACAGCTCCCCAAGGAGGCCCCGAAGAGGCCAAAATCGTCCCAAAACCTAAGGAAAATCAATGATTTTTGCTTTCTCGCCTTTTCGCTTCCGATGGCCATCCGAGGCCTGGAGATGGCTCCAAGATGGCCCAAGAGGGCCCCAAGAGAGCCCCAAAAGAGCCCCAAGACGGCCCCAAGAGCGCCCAAGAGCACTCCAAGAGCGTTCCAAGAGGGGTCCAAGAGGCGATTTTAGGGGCTTCCGAGGGGGGACGCTAATTAAACCCCCCCTCTTGTTTGATCGACTCCCTCCAAGATGGCCCCAAAAGCGCCCCGAAGGCTCCCCAGAGCGCCTCAAGAGGGTCCCAAGAGGCGCCCAAGATGCCCCAAGGCGCCCAAAAAGCCCTCCAAGAGGCCCTCAAAAGACCCCCAAGAAGCTCCTTCCCCTCCTCCTCCTCCTCCTCCGATTCTTCCTCCTTCTCCGTCCTCCTCCTCCTCCTCCTCCTCCTCCTCTTCCCCCTCCTCCTCCTCCTCCTCCTCCGACGACGACGACGACGACGACGACTCCTCTTCCATCCTCCCCCTCTCGGGGTCTGTGACAGCTTCCCCCGCCCTTTGTTATTCTGCATGCTCCCCGACTTCCCTGATCACCTCAACTCCCCTGAGCATCGTTTCTGGATGGGCTGGTGGGGATACGCGAAGCGTCAACAATTGCCTGAAGAGCCCTCATGCAGTTCACCTGGGCCGTATCAGGGCAGTCTTGGGTTCCTGTGGGGCCGTCTTGCGGGCCCCTTGCGGCTTTCCTGGGTTGCTCTGGGCTCCGCGTGAGCCGTCTTGGGTCTCTTGCGGCCTTCGTCGGGGCGTCGCGGGGGCGCCTGGGTCCGTCGGGGGTCGAGAGGCCCTCCCGGGCCGTTTTGGATCCCTTCGGCTGTCTTCGCAGGTTGTCTTGGGGCTCTCTTGGGGCCGTCCTGTGCCGCATTCTGGAGGTTTCTCGGCGCATTGTCGCGGCGTCTTGGGCCGTCTCAGGGCAACGTGGGGGGCTTCGTTGGCCCTCTCGGGCTGATTGAAGCCGGAAGCGATGTCCCCAAATCAATGAAGCGCCGCATCAAAATCAGCGAGTGCCGTGCCTAGGGTCTTTCGGGGTCCTTTTGGGGCCCTCCTGGGCCGTCCTGGGACGCATTGGGGGCTTATCTGAACCATCTTGGTTCCGTGCTGGGCCTCCGTGGTGCCGCGTTGATTTGTCTCGGAGCCATCTTTGTCCGTCCAAGAAAGAAACTGGGGCCATCTTGGCGGCCGATTGCCACCCGGGGCCGTTTTGGGAGACTTGGAGAGCCTCAGGGAGTCAACGCGGTCGCCCGGGAACCATCGGGGGAAGGGGATGCGCGCGGGAAAGCGCGCGGCGGGGCGGGCGAGCCCCCTCAGCGAATGGAGAAACCCTACCAGACAGCACTTGGCATTCGCACGCTCCACTATCGCGGCGGCGCGGCGCCGCCTGGCGCGCGCGAGCGAGATTGAGGCGGCCCCTGCGCCGCCGCGCGCGCGACGGCTAGAAGGGCGCTCGCGTTGGATTTCCCGCGCGCGCGACGGCCAGGCACCTCCGTGCGCGGAAAACGCAGCGCGAGCGGCCTTCCGTCGGACGTGCCTCTGAGGCCGCTGGTGTCTCCCAGCGCGTCGTGGCCGAGTCTCGCCCGCCATTCGCCTTCGCGGCCCCGTGCAAGGGAGGCGGTTGCGCGGTCAACCTGGGGCGGTCAACTGGCTTATGGGCGGCCGATCCAGGTCGGTCCGCCCGCGGTTAGGCGGGCAACTCGGGCGGTCAATTCTTGAGTCCAACGCGCGGCCGGGCGGTCAACGCGCGGCTGGGCGGTCAACCTGGGCGGTCAATTCGGTAGGTTACGGCGCGGCGGGGCGGTCAACGCGCGGCTGGGCGGTCAACCCGGGCGGTCAACTCGGTTGGTCAACGCGCGGCGGGGCGGTCAACGCGCGGTTGGGCGGTCAATCTGGCCGATCAACTCATCAAAGCGCGCGTCGGCCGATCAACTCGGCCGATCAATTTGGCCGACCAACTGGGCCGATCAGCTCGTCAACGCGCGCGCGCGGTCAACTCGGCCGATCAATTTGGCCGATCAGCTGGGCCGATCATCTCGGCCGATGAACTCGGCCCACCAACTCGGCCGATCAACTCGGCCCATCAACTCGGCCCATCAACTCGGCCGACCAATTTGGCCGATCAACTCGGCCGATCAACTTGGCCGTTCGACTCGGCCGATCACTTCGGCCGGTCAACTCGCCTGGTCCCTTTGGTCGGTACTTTCGGGCGGCCAGCTCGGGGGGGTCAACTCGGGCCGTCAATTCGGGCGCGGGTGCCTGCGCGCGCCGCGGGTGCCTGGGCGCCTCCGCCCACGCGCGCCGCCAGCGCTTGGGCGCGCTCACCCGCGCTCGCGGTGGGCGGCCAAACGGTTTCATTCAGAGCTTCCCAGGCCAATGAGTTTCGCGTGGCCCGGAGTTTTTTGGGCCCGTTTGGTTTCGGGCGATCCAGTATCGCCCAAGCTATCGAAGCTTCGGTCGACCCAGAGCCTCCCAGACCCTTGCGCTTCGATCGATCCAGGGCCTACTAGACCCTTGCGCTGGGACCCTCTGGTGGTTGGATTTCATTCAAATCGCTTGGCTGGCGCCGAAACACAAGGCGCCCTTCGATAATCCTTCGCAGAATAAGCCGCTCGCGCACTTCGCGAGATAGGAGCGCAGCGCAGCGCGCGTCGCCCAAATCGCATGGCTGACGCCAAGACAGGGGAAGCCCTGGCAATCGAAGTTCGCAACAGCCGTTCGGCTGACGCCGAGGCAACCGCTCGGCCAACGCCTCCACGCCGCCGCGCGCGCGGCAGCGCTGAGCCGACGTGCGTGGAGGCATGCAACGGGAGCGGCCTCTGCGCCGGCGGTTTCTGCGACGCCGCGTGGTTTCTGCGACGCCGCGCGAGGGGGCGCCGCGCCGTCGTGCGCAGAGGAACGCAACGGAGGCGGCCCTTGCGCCGCCGCGCGCGCGGCGGCGCTGGGCCGTCGCGCGTGGGCAAATTGTGACGAGGCCAGCTTCTGCGCCGTCGCTCGCGCGGCGTCGCTGGGCCGTCAAGTGTGACATGCGGCGGGGGGGGGGGTCTCTACGTCGCCGCGCACGCGCGGCGGCGCTGGGCCGTCGCGCGCGGAAGACGCGCCGCCGCCGGCCCCTGCGCCGCCGCGCGCGCGGCGACGCTGGGCCGTCGTGCGCGGAGAAGCGCATCGCGAGCGGCCATTGCGCCGCCGCGCGCGCGGCGGCCGCCTGCGTGCGCGAGGTGACGCAATGGAGGCGGCCCCTGCTCCGCCGCGCGCGCGGCGGCGCTGGGCCGCCGCGCTCAGAAAAAATGCGACGAGACCAGCTCCGGCGCTTCCGTGCGCGCGGCGGCGCTGGGCCGTCGCGCATGGAGAGGCGAAATGGAGGCGGCTTCTGCGCCGCCGCGAGCGCGGCGGGCTGGGGCCATCGCGATCAGAAAACGCAGCGCGAGCCGTTCCCGCGCCGCCGTGCGTGCGGCGGCGCTTGGCCGTCGTGCGCGGAGAATTTTGATGGTGGCGACCTTTGCGCCGCCGCGCGCGCGGCGGCGCTGAGCTGCTTGCGTAAGAATGCGATGGAGGCGGCCCCTGCGCCGCCGCGCGCGCGGAGGCGCCGGGTCGCCCCCCGCGGGAAACGCAGGCGTTGGGCCGTTGCGCGTGGAAAAATGCAACGGGGGCAGCCTCTGCGCCGCCGCGCGCGCGGCAGGATTCGGCCGCTTTGCGCAGAGACGTCGACAGGTTGTCTTCTCAGTTAGCGCGCTACGGCCGCGGGGTTTGCACCGCTGGCGCCCGACAACGTTTCGCGGAAACGCGGGCCTGTTGTAGGCTGCCTTGTCTGGTCGTAAACGCGGCTGTTCTCGACGGGCGCGGGTTTGCCCAATGGCCAGTGTGTTTGCGCAGGTCCGTTTGAGTGCGCCATATCATTAGATGCGGCGTTTTTGTTATTCGCGTGCCCTCTACGCTAGTTTACACATCGATTTCGGCCTTTTGCCCAGACGTGCTAGGCTGCCGTTTGCAATGAAACCCTGGGAGACGACTTCGAATTTGAAGTTCTAAATGGAAGCCATGCTGGGCCCTCGGTGCAACGGAAATCTGGACCGGACATTTCGCGCACCAAGAGCACGTTGACGCGAAAATGTTCGAACCAAGAGCCACGGCAACGAGCGACTAAGACGGCCCTGCCGACGCCCCTGCGGGCTCTCCTACAGACCTGACCTCCCAAACATTCCCAATCCTTATTCCAGCTGGATCATATATTGTCCAGAGCCACGGCCCTGGATAACCTGTTTGTCATCCATAGCCCGGACCTGGACTTTCTCCCCAAGGGGCCAGCGCGCACGCGGACATGTCGTGCCCACACGGAGGATTCTGCGAAAGAGGCAGAGGAACTGGCTGCTTCGACTGAAAGCATACCTGCGGCGGGTTTTTTTGCACTGGCGCTCGAGCTCCCGCAACCCCCACAAGGCAACCAAATCGACCCCCTCACTATCTGCAATTGCGGGCGTGGGTGCCCTGTCGACCCGGCTCGTTCGTACCGAAGCCCTGGACGTCCAGCAAATGCCGAAGCCCTTGATTCGACGGAGTGCGTCTTGAGTTTGATCAGGCACGTTTCCTTGCACCGCCCCTCTCCCCTCCGCTGCATGTCAAAAGGTCCGGCTGGCGCAACCAAAGGCACTTCACTTGCACTGCTGTGCCAAAGGCCCAGCTGGCGCAACATCCCCCCCCGGGGAGCGACTGCCGCCCGGGCCTGCTTTAAGTCGGGCGTGTCCCCCTACAGGGGGATTTTCGACGAAAAATAAAAAAATAACTCAAAAAATGCACCAAATAAGGCCAAAAATTCTCAAAGAGTAATCCCCAGACTATTTGTTGACTATTTTTGAATATCCCCCCTGTAGAAGGACAGGCCCGACTTAACGGTTGCTCCAAGGGGGTCGGTGCTCCGCACTGGGGGATTGCGCCGGCTCCCGTCCAAGCTTCGCGAGGGCGGACTGCCCCTCCCTTTCTCTCCTGCCCCCTCCGCCTGCCTGTCGCAACGATGCCAAGGCGAACGCAGCGAGCAGATGAGCTTCGGCCTGCGTGAAGCAGCCCGGAATACCTTTCGGGAATTGCCGCCCCCCTCCCCCCTCCCTGAGGAGAACAGTTATCGTGTTGGGAAGAAGGGGTTGGGAGAATGAAGGGTATGAGCAATCGCATTCGGATGCGATGCACAATACCTTGGGCCGCCTACGGGTAGTGAGATTCTTACTCCTCCGAACCCCATCCTCCCAACCCGAGATCTGTCTTCCTGACTCTCCCTCCCCCTCGATGCAGATAGACTTGCTGAATCCAGACCATAACCTGAAGCTCCAGCGTCGTATCTTTGTTGGCGCCACGTGGAGCCCTGGAGGTATGGACCTCGTCCCGTGGACCGATTCTCCGTGCCGAGCCGCATCTTGACGGTCCCGGGGCGGGCCCGGCGAGGACGCCCAGAGGCTGAACCATTGCCACAAAGACCTTTCGTCGAGGTTCTTTCGCAACGAGAGGTGTGGAAACACGACAGCACGCTCTCCCGAGGGGAAACCTTGGGGGACCAATGCAGGGGGTCGGGGAAAAGCATCGACCTGGGATCGGCGATGCATGGTCGACAGATCAGCGATGAACCCCCGATGGCGGAACCGAACACTATGCTGGGCGGGGTGAAACATCTGGGGGGATTGGAGGTCGATGCATCCCCACCTGAACCTATCCCCCCCTTAAAGCCGAAACGCTGTCATAACGAACCCGACACAAGGAACGAGCCTCCTTTTCTCCACACGTTAAACTTCGATTTCCCATAGAACCTAAGGAACGCCTAAGACAAACTGGAAAACAACTAAGGAACACTGAGCCCCTCCCCAACGAAAAGGGCTCCTTCTTCAGCGGCCCGATTGTGCGGTGAGAAACTTTTGCTTAGCGTGTGGCGGCGGCACCAGCGGCGACACGCTATATGTCCTGCGAGCTGATGGCGTGTCGCTCCGCTCCACATGGTGGGAGGCTGGGGAAGGCTCGCGACGTTGATGGTCGGTGAGCGGGAAAGGACCGGAGATATGGTCAGCGTGTGGCGCAGAAGCGCGGAGAACAGGCAGTACGACACGCTAAGCAAACGTTCCTGACACCAATGTTGCCCCTGAGATCTCGAGCCCCTCGACCTCCCTCCTCCTCCTCCGCCTCCTCCTCCTGGTCCTCCTCCTCCTCCTCCTCCTCCTCCTCCTCCTCCTCCTCCTCCTCCTCCTCGTCCTTCTCGTCGTCGTTCTCCTCCTCCTCCTCCTCCTCGGCCTCCTCCTCCTCCTCCTCCTCCTCTTCCTCCTCCTCCTCCTCCTCCTCCTCCTCCGCCTCCTCCTCCTCCTCCTCCTCCCCTGTTCCTCCTCAACCTCCTGGTCTTGCTCCTCCTCCTCCTCCTCCTCCTCCTACTCGACCTCCTCGTCCTGGACTCGTCCTCCTGGTTACTCCTCCCCCACCCCTCTCTTCAGAACTCTCCCGCAAGAGGCCTCTGGAGGCCCCTGGGGGTCTCCGGAGGCCCAAAGAGTGTCAAGCACAGCCATAATCTCGATCCTACTCGTTCCTCTCCTCCTCGTCGTCCTTCTCCTCCCCCCTCCTCCTATAGAGGCGTCCCAAGTGGGGTCCGAGTAGATGGGGTCGGTGGATCGCGCCGCATCGCCGATGCATCGACGACGTCGGCGTGGAGAAAATTGGGCCCCGCATCGAGCCGCATCGCTGACGACGGCGCGATCCTCCGATCCCGTCTGCTGGGACCCCATCCGGGAGACCTAGATCCTCCTCTCGGTTCCCCTCCCCTGACGTTGATCCTGAGCTCTCCCCGGGTCGCATGGAGGGGCCAGCCTGGCGCCGCCGGCACCACCGGGAGGCCGGCCTGCGCGGGCGCTGGGGCCGCGAGCGGCAGGGCGACCATGCCATGGGGCGCGAGCAGGCCGGGGAGCCCTCGTCGGGGGGCGCCGTCGTCGTCGTCGTCGTCGTCGTCGTCGTCGTCGTCGTCGTCGTCGTCGTCGTCGTCGTCGCCGTCCTCGTAGTCGTCGTCGTCGTCGTCGTCCATCGCCGTCGTCGTCGTCCTCGTCGTCGTCGTCGTCGTCGTCGTCGTCGTCGTCCGTCGCCGTCGTCGTCGTCCTCGTCGTCGTCGTCGTCGTCCGACGCCGTCGCCGCCGTCGTCGCCGTTCGCCGTTCGCCGTCGCCGTCGTCGCCGTCGTTGCCGTTGTCGCCGTCGCTGCCGCCGTCGTTTTGCCAAGCCGCTCAATGTGCGGAAGGAGGGCTCTGAGAGGCTTTCAGCGCAGCTCTCCCGATGCGGAACACGCAGCACGTGGCGTACTGATACGGAGCTCAACACGTGGACTGAAAACGTAGGTCTGGCGCGATACGTTCGCCAGCACGTGGGCCAATACGTTGAACCAACAATACGTTGAGCCAACACGCAACGCGTTGACACGGTCGCTTTGAGCACGGCACGTGCTGCGTTCCAGAACGGGCGCATCGAGGCAGCTAAGGCTCTCAGTGGGCAGCCCCAGCGCTCTCTTAGAGGCTCCCCAGCAGGGGTCCGCATCACCGGAAACGCGCCAGATACTGCACCACTGAGTGTGTAGGCTTAGGTCGGGCGTGTCCCCCTACAGGGGGGCTTTGGAGGAAAGAATTTAAACAGTCCAAACATACCCCACAAAATGGTCGACAAAAAATACTCCAAACATCGTCCCAATACTATTTGGGGGGGCTATCTGTGAATATTCCTCCTGTAGAGGGACATTCCCGACTCAGGTGTAGGCTTAAATCGGGCCTGTCCCTCTACAGGGGGGATATTCGAAAACAGTCAAAAATTACCCCAGTGCGACCCTACCCAGAAGTTGGAGCCCCTAGGAAAGCAGCATTAGTTGCTTTGCTATGCCATGCTATGCTGCGCTATGCTATGCTATGCTATGCTATGCTATGATGTGCCATGCTATACTATGCTATGCGGCGCTATGCTATGCTATGCTATGCTATGCTATGCTATGATATGCTAAGCTATGCTATGTCATGCTGCGCTGTGCTGTGATAAGCTATGATATGTTAAGATGCGCTATGTTATGCTATGCTATGCTATGCTATGCTATGCTATGCTATGCTGTACTGTGCTATGCTGTGCTGTGCTGCGCTATGCTATGCTATGCTATGCTATGTTGCGCTATGCTATGCTATGCAGGGCTTTGCTATGGTATGCTGTGCTGCGCTATGCTGTACTACGCTATGCTATGCTATGCTATGCTATGCTAGGCTGTGCTCTGCTATGCTAAAGCTCAGCGAAGCTAAGATGAAGATACGCTAGACTAAGATAAACCTGAGCTACGATGAAGCTAAGCTAAGCTAAGATGACATAAGCTAAGATAAGATGAGATAAGCAACGCTAAGCTAAGGGGGCGTAACTGGGGGAACCGCGGGGCGGATCCTGGGGGAACCGCCCGGGGCGATTTCCACCGCCCGGCCCCTTTAAGCCAAGACAGGAAGAACCCTTCTAGGCAGAGCCTAGGTAGGGAATGAACCTAAGCTAAGCTAAGATGAAATAAGCTAAGCTAAGATGAGATAAGCAACGCTAAGCTAAGGGGGCGTAACTGGGGGAACCGCGGGGCGGATCCTGGGGGAACCGCCCGGGGCGAGCCCCACTGCCCGGCCCTTTAAGCAAACCGAGTAAGAACCCTTCTAGGCAGAGCCTAGGTAGGGAAATAGCCCGAGGACTATTTTCTGTGTATTGGGCATATGTTTTGAGTATGTTTTATTTTCCGTCGAAAATCCCCCTGTAGGGGACACGCCCGACTTAAATGTAGGCCCCTGGCGACATACGGCGGCGCCTGCCAGCCTCCTGCCTGCGGCCCTCGGGCATCCATCCCTTCGGCCCCCTCGCTCTCCGCGGCAGGCAGAAGGCCACGGCGGCAGGCCTCCGGCACTCTTCTCGGCCTCTCCAGGGGCCCTGGCATCGCCTCTATGAGTTTCACCGGAGTTGGAGCCGCGCACCAGAACCGCGCCGGGGACCGGGTGACCTCGCCCTCAGGATCGCGCATCGGAGCGTCGGCGTGGCAACGCTTCGAAGCGGCGCCTCTGGTGATCGGTTCGGATCGGACCAGCGGAGTCAGAACGCGCCCTGGAGGGGGGGGATGGCGCCGCCTGCTGCGGTCTGCCCTCGGCCCTCGGAGAGCCCGGGCCCCCTCGCTTGGCCACAGGTCGCGAAGCATCTTCGGCTTTTTTATATCGGCCTCGGGGGGGGGGGCCTCGCTGGGCTCCAGGGGGGATGAGGCGCCAGGCCGGGGGCATGGGTCCAGACCTCCGGGGGCCCGCGCTGTGACAAAACGTCAAGACGTTGGAGATCTTGCCTACGGCCAGGCCTGGGACAGACGGACATCCTTCAAGAACATGAGACCCTCCGCTGGCCAAGCTGAAGAATATTTGAGGGTAATTACCCTCCCCCAGGATGCACAAGAACATGCAACACACACGAAGAACATGAGGGTACCCTCCCCGGACCGACCTCGATCTTATACCGCGGTCCGACCGTAGAAGACGTTGTTTGCTGTTTCTCAGGTCTTTGAGCGTCTCTGGCGCAGGCCTTTTCAGCCTCTGGATGCCTTTGGGTGTCTTTTTTTCCGTCGCCGACGAGCGCAGTAAGCCGATCCACTGATACGCTGTACTATGTAATGGAAGTGGGTTGCGCGATGCATTGCCACAATGCCCTTGACGGCGCTCGCCTCCTCCTCGCCCCCCCGCTTGCCGATGCCTTTGGGTGTCTGTGGAAACTGCATGGTGGGGAGGGGTGGGATCAGGATTCGCGGACGGGGGGGGCAACACTTGCCAGATGCGCCTCTTGTCAGCTGCTGCTGCTCCTGCTCCTGCTTCTGTTCCTCCTCCTCCTCCTCCTCCGCCTCCTCCTCCTCCTGCTCCTCCTGCCACCAGTTTCAAGTCCTCACTTCTCTCCTTCCCCCCCTCCTCCTCCTCCTCCTCCTCCTCTTCTTCCTCTTCTTCTTCTTCTTCCTCCTCCTCCTCCTCCTCCTCCTCCACTGCCCCCTCCCCCTCACTCACCCGCATCCTTTCCCTCCGCCTCCTCCAGCCTCCTCCACCTTCTCCGCTTCCTACGCTCCTCTTTCACTCTTCCTTCTTTCCCCTCCTCGTCCTTATTCGCCTCCTCCGCTCCTCCTCATCCTCGCCTTCTGACCCAAATCATTTTCCTCCTGGTCCACCTCGTCCTCGCACTGTCTGTCCGCATTCGCGTTCAACCCACCTCTCTGCACAACGCGCCGGCCGTCTGTCTGAACCGTCAGGCTGGGGCGGAAGTCTCGTTCCGTTGCTGGCAGGTGCTGTGGCGACGCACCGAGCCCCTTCGCAACAAGTTGCCAGGGAAACGGTGCTCTCTCTGGACGGACGATGGCTCGGAAAGGGGCCTCCTCTTTCTCCTCCTCTTTCTCCTCCTCCTCCTCCTCCTCCTCCTCCTCCTCCTCCTGAAAAGTGCAAGTGCCTGGTTTGCGTGTGGCTGCGCCGTGCCTCCCAGGAGCCCACAAAAGTGTAGTAAGGGTGGGGGGAACGATAAACGTCACGTTGCTGATTTTCCTGGCGCCACAGGCGCCAATGTATTGATGAGAGCACTGGGCGGCGGAACCAAACTCAGCTGCACGCGGGAAATCTTATACCGCCCCCTTCTCCTATCACCCCCTTCGTTCGACCCGAATGGTCCTCATCCTTCACGTGAACCCCTAGAGGTCTGCACCCCGTCTCTGGGACCATATGCAGGTGTGAGTACCGCAGTTGTGACTCATTTTTCGGTGGTGATCCCTATGACGCAACGAACCGTGCTAGGGGTGTGCCGAAATGAGTGGCGTGGTACACAACGCGAACGAAAACGATTGATTTGAGTACGTGGGGAGACTGAGCGCGGGCGAATCTGAGCGCGAGTGCGTCTGCCTGTAAA
Source organism: Prorocentrum cordatum (assembly GCA_963575745.1). Classification (NCBI taxonomy): domain Eukaryota; class Dinophyceae; order Prorocentrales; family Prorocentraceae; genus Prorocentrum; species Prorocentrum cordatum. The sequence goes on along the minus strand of CAUYUJ010006725.1, from coordinate 389,662 downwards.
TTAATACGCGTGCGAGCGAGCTTACGTGCATGAATGCGAGTATGACACGGCACCGTGTAATTGTATAAGAATGTCACTAGTTTGAGAATGACTGCCCCTGAGTACTCGTGACGCTGGGCGTGGCCGCCGCAAGGAGTTTCCCCGGGACTCCCCGACGGCATCGCCCGCGCGCCGCGACGCCAATGTCGGCGCGCCCCCCCGCGAGGATCGCGCCCGCTTCCTCCCCTTATTTTACTCCCTCTTTGCCTGCGCACTCAAAAGTCAAAGGCTGCGGGCGCAGCGCAGCGCGGCGTCCCCGCGACGCGCGCAGGTCGCCCCGGAGGGGTCCCAGCGACGCGCGCGGGTCGTCCGCTGCGCGGAGCAAAGAGAGCTAGCTGGCTGGTTGATAGCGGGCAAGGCTCTTGCCGCTGGGCAGAGCGACACGGGCGAGCGAGGCGCGGAACTCCGACGGCCTCCGACGGAGGTGTACTGGGTGGGGGAGACGCATGCGGACTGCGCCGCGGGGACCTTCGGCGGAGCCCCTATGGGGCCACGAAGCGCTGTACTGGGTGGGGGAGACGCATGCGGACTGCGCCACGGGGACCTTCGGTGGGGCCCCATATGGGGTGGGGCCACGAAGCGTTGTACTGGGTGGGGGAGACGCATGCGGACTGCGCCGCGGGGACCTTCGGCAGAGCCCCTATGGGGACATGAAGCGCCGTACTGGGTGGGGGAGACGCATGCGGACTGCGCCACGGGGACCTTTGGTGAGGCTCCATATGGGGCCACGAAACGCTGTGCTGATGCGGACTGCGCCACGGGGGCCTTCGGCGGAGCCCCTATGGGGCCACGAAACGCTGTACTGGGTGGGGGAGACGCATGCGGACTGCGCCGCGGGGGCCTTCGGCGGAGCTCCATGGGGCCACGAAGCGTTTTACTGGGTGGGGGAGACGCATGCGGACTGCGCCGCGGGGACCTTCGGTGGGGCTCCATATGGGGCCACGAAGCGCTGTACTGGGTGAGGGAAACGCATGCGGACTGCGCCCCCATATGGGGCCACGAAGCGCTGTACTGGGTGGGGGAGACGCATGTGATACACACCACTGGGGCCTTCGGTGGGGCTCCCTATGGGGCCACCACGAAACGCTGCACTGGGTGGGGGGGACGCATGTGCCACGAAACGCTGTATTGGGCGGGGGAGACGCATGTGATACACACCACTGGGGCCTTAGCTGGACCTTGCTATGGGGCCACGAAACGCTGTGCTGGGCGGGGGAGACGCATGTGATACACACCACTGGGGCCTTAGGTGGGCATCCCTATGGGGCCACGAAGCGCTGCACTGGGTGGGGGAGACGCAGGTGGGGGAGAAGCGTGAGAGGAGGAGAGGACGGAGGAGGATGAGGATGAGGAGGAGACGCGGGGACCGTCTCTTCAAAACGAGGACCCAACAACGCAGGTTGGTTGGAAAAATCAGTTCGTGCTTCTTTCACGACGCGATGGGCTGTCGGGAACGACGACCGAGGACGCGGATCTGCCGGCCTGGCCGACGACGCGGCTGGAGCCGGTCGGCACGGAGCCGACGTCGAACTGGGTCGGCGGCGCCAAGATACACAACTGCTCCATGCAAGCGTCGGGCCGCATCGGGTCGTCCGAACACCCGGACTGAACCAGGTCGGGCCCACCGACATATCGAGATCCATCGTATCGCCCAGATCGGAGTGGACCCTGTGAGATCATCCCTGTTATGCTAATGTCTAAAAACAACTTTGAACAAGAATCTGGGGGGACAATTTAAACAATAAATATTCGCGGCGCTCTGGTGCGCATATAGAAAACAAAACAAACTGGAACGCAAGGGACGTCCCAGCGACCGCCCTGGCCGCGTCCAGGGGCAGATTCCTGCGTTGAGTTCGCACAGTGGTACGGGAGATAAGTATTGTTGGCGTCGTTTGTGATGTAAGTTTTCTGCGACGAGCAAGACAGGGATCCTGAGGCGCGCGCGCGCGCCGCGGCGCGCGCGGCGGCTCCTTGAGGGTGCACAGCCGCCGCGCGCGCGCAGCGGCCCTGCCCTCTCCTGCATGGGTGCATACAACTACTCGGCAGCACCGAGAGCCGCCCCGCGCGGCGGCTCTCGGTGGCCCCGAGCCGCCCTCCCCTGCGCCGAAAACTACCGCTACTGGGGAGCACAGAGAGCCGCCGCGCGCGGCGGCTTTTGGTGGCCCCGAACCCCCGCTCGGGCGGCTGCGCTGTCCTCGTCTGAATGGAAACGTACCAGTCTGGAGCACGCAGGGCGGCCGCGCGCGTGGCCGCTGCTTTTGAGGCCCCCCAGCTGCCGAGCGCGCGGTGTCCCTGCCCTCTTCTGTGCGGAAAAATACAACTCGAGAGCGCCGAGAGGCGCCGCGCGCGGCGGCCCTTGGTGGCCCCGAGCCGCCGCGCGCGCGGCGGCCCTGCCCACTGCTGCGCAATGCAAAAACCAATCTGGAACACGAAGAGCCGCCGCGCGCGGCGGCCCTTGAGGACCTCCAGCCGCCGAGCGCGCGGCGGCCCTGCCTTCTTTTGCGAACGAAGAGCAAATTCGGGAGCGCCGAGAGCAGCCGCGCATGCGGCAGCTCTTGGGGCCCGCGCCGCCGCGCGCGCGGCGGCCCTGCCCTCTTCTGCATGGAACATACCACCCGGAAGCACCAAGGGTCGCAACCCGCGCGGCGGCTCCGCGCGCGCGCGGAAGCGCTGCCTTCTTCTGCGTAAAACAGTACCACTCGGGAGCACCAGCAGCCGCCGCGCGCGACAAATCTTGAGAACCCACCAGCCGCCGCGCGCGGGGCGGCCCTGATCTCTTCTGCGCGGTAAAATGCAAGTCTAGAGCACGAAGAGCCGCTGCGCGCGGCGGCTCTTGAGCCCCACCCCCCCTCTGTGCCCTTGGCCTATTCTGTGCGGGAGTACGCGCAGTGCGCGAGGACAAAGCCGCCGCGCGCGGCGGCCTTGGACCATTTTGCGCGGGGAAACACACCATGCGCGAAGGGCGAGGGCCGCCGCGCGCGCGGCGGCCCTGGCACACTGCGTAGGAAAACTTAACACTGCGCGAGGGGGAAGGCCGCCGCGCACACGGCCGCTACGGCCCATGCTGTGGGAAGCGAACGCACGTACAGTGTTCCAGTCGGACGAGAACTACTGATTCGCCGACCCGAGCAGCCTATACATCTGCACGCAAGAAGTTCGGATGCATTTTCCAATTCATGCGCGCGGGCGTATACGTTCACAATACACACGTATGTTCGCTCTCCGTCGAATATTTTCCCAAGAGGACATTTACAACAATAGTTATCCGCCAGCGTATCCCTGACACTCGGGATCTGTGTGTGTGGGGGGGTCATCATTGTTAAAAACCGGTTTGGGGCATTAACCTCCTTTCTTCCCTTGTCGCCCTCGTCATTCTATCTTTCGGGCTTCGTGGTCCGATCTTTCGGTTGTTCATATCGACCCGCGGGGCGTGCAACGCATGGGCCCCCGTGTAGCGTTCACGGGGGATCCCGTGCCCTTTCATCGCGCCCATTTTGTAGCGTTGACAACTTGCGGCAATCATACACCCGTGTCAGCAGGCATGTCGTGTGACCCCTCTCGGGAGCCCTCGGGGAGAGCCCTTGGGAGCCCCACGGGGCTGATGTGACCTCGTGTTGGTCTCGTGACCCAGCGGGGCTATGTGACCCCGTATTATTGGCCATGACCGCCGCTCCAGTACAGAGCCATTGTGGCGCGCCCCCGGAGACCACAAAAGGCAAAAAACCTGCTCGAACGCAGAACCTCGAACCTCTTCCCTCCCTCCTACTGGCCGGAACCAGTGCTGGGCCGCCTCAGAGACCCCCACATGCTCCAATGGTATAGGCCTCCCAGATGGGGTCGGAGTAGGTGGAGTTGGAGGAGCGTACCGCGTCGTCGATGCACCACCGATACATCGGCGATGCATCCGCGACGTCGGCGTGCATCGGCGCCGTCGGCGCAAAGAAACATCGGGATCCACGTCGAGTCGCATCGGCTATGCGGCGCTATCCCCCGACTCCATCTGCCCGTACACCATCTGGGAGGCCCAAAGATAAAGGAGGACCCAGATCCCTGGACGTCGTGCTTTTGACCTAACAGCGAAGACTGATAGGTTTCTAGTAGTCTCAAAAGAGAGCATCCTGATTCCCGAGGGGGGTCTGGGCGGGATCCGGACAGGGTGCCCCGGGAAACTAGGGACTCCCTATAACCTTATCCCAGGCCACATTTTGACTGCCCGGAGCCAACAGAACACCATTCCCAGGCCACATTTTGAATGCCCGGAGCCAACTGTAGGCCACTTTGTGTTCTTCGTGTTCCCAGAAGGATTCCTAAGGATTCCTAAGGTTTCCTAAGGATCCCTATGGATTCCTAAGGATGCCTAAGGATGCCTTAGGATTCCCTAGGAATCCTTAGGATTCCATGGGATCCTAAGGCCGTGCCACTGCGACTGTCATTGCGAATGCGACTGCGACTGCGAGAACAGCAGAATTCTACAACTGGATTCTCACCTGAATCTTAAGGGGAATGCTTCCAAATATGCTTATACACATCGCTGTTAGGTTGCTTTGCCGGGATAATTGTTCGTAATGCTGACCCCCAGCAAGTCTCGACCCATTACCCAAGACCGGTGTTTCACTCTGAGTCGTTTTTGGACGGTCTCGATATCCGGAAAAGGGCCCCCCTTCAGACCGAAAACGGCGAAACGCCTTCCGCAGTGCGGTTTTTCATGCCCCCCTGGTTGAGCAGGGACCGACCGCCCCAGCATTCCTATAGGCCTACCACGAAATGTTCTTAGAACCCTAGAATGCTCTAATAGCAAAAACAAGGTTCTTAGAACATGAATCTGATGTGTTGAAACAAGACTGACTTAGCCAGAAATGTTCTAAGAACATTTCATGCAAGCCACAAAAGGTTCTTATAACATTGTTCGGTAGGCCTATAGACACGCCAGGACGCTTCGCCACTGCTTAACATGTGGTGGTCTGGGGACCCAACCGGCTCCCAAGGGAGGACGTGGGCGGGTCGGCCCAGCCGACGGCTTGTCCAAGGAGGACCGTGACAGGGACGAGAGCGGGCCGGCCCTGCGCCGCCGCGGCGCCCGGCGGCGGCAGGGCGCCGAGCGGCAGGCCGAGGAGTCCGTGGGGCGCCGGCAAGCCAGGGAGGCCTCGGAGGGGGGTGGAGGAGGGGGGGGCATGGTTGTTGTTCAGCGCGGGGCTTGGGGACCCTGCACTCCGTTCTCTCGGGCCTGGGGCGGGCGGCGCGTATACCGCTTACGCCACCGCCCAGGCCACGCCACCGCCCACCGCCGCCACCCGCGGGGGGCAGAGGGAGAGGAGGGAGGATCGATCCGAGGACTCCTCGATTACATCCTCGATCCTACCCGATCCTCGATCCTCCTACTCGATCCTCCTCGATGCCCTTCCGGCCTCCAGGCTCCAGCCCGCATCCTCCGTCCTCGATTCGATCCTCCCTTTTTCCCTTGCAGCTTGTCTCATCAATAAGGAGGGATCGAATCGAGGATGGAGGATGGGGGCTGAAGGATGGAGGATGATCGAGAAAGGTCGAGGAGCGCAGAGGATCGAGGATCGAGGAGGATCGAGGAGGGTCGAGGATCGAGGGTCGAGGAGGATAGGAATGAGGATGGAGGATAGGTCGAGGATGGAGGACGATCGAGGGTCGAGGATAGATCGAGGACTGGGGATTGATGCGGGAATTTCGGTGTCTTTGCTATATGTCGGCCTCCAGGGTCCGTCACCAGGGCCCGGGAGCATCAGACATGAGTCCGGGGCGGAACATTTGCCCAGGAAGGGGCGGGGCCGGGAGGGATTCCAGGGCGAGATCTGGCCGGAAGGAGGATCGAGGGTCGAGGAGGATCGAGGATCTGTTCTTGCTGCCTGTCCCTCAAAGCCCGTCCTCCATAGTCAGCGACACGCGGGGGATCGATCACAAATACGGCAGATTGGTATCGTGTCGACGCGGCGGGGACCCCAGCGCGGGCGTCCAACGTTCATCGCCGCCAGGGTGCTGGAACTGGCCAACATCGAGCGATCTGCGCTGATGGGACACCGCGATCTTTCAAGTTGAACGATCGTGCACGATCCTCTCAGAGGGGAGGCTCGAGGATGGAGGAGGATCGAGGATGAAGGAGGATCGAGGGTCGAGGAAGATCGAGGATCGAAGATCAAACTTCTGGTCGTTTTCGGGGCCCCCCAGGCCTTCCCCGGTCCCCGGGGCTGGGCCGTCGGGAGGCGGCTCGGGAGCGGACCCGTTTCCCTCAAGAGCTGCTTCCTTCGCGCCCACGCCCTCGTCCTCATCCCGCAGGGGGGAGGATCGGCGGCGGCGGCGGAGCTCTTCAGGTGCACGAGTCTGACTGCTGGCGTGCGAGAAGCCAGCAGAGTGCCCAGAATGCGCCGTATGAGCGGTGCTTCCACACGGGGAGGGCGGCTCTAGCGCGCCTCAACCCAGCTCGGAGATCTCTCTGGGGCCAGGCCGCCCTGAAAGCTCGACAAAATCGGAGTGGCCACTAAACTCTTTGGCAGGCGAGGCGAGGATCGAAGAAGGAGGATCGAGGAGGATCGAAGATCGAGAACATCCCCTCTTTGGGCCTCCTCGTGGCCACGGCCGTACGCACAATCGAGAAACGGGCCCGTGCGACCCTAGGAGGAAACATGGAACCGTTTTTGAACGAATTTGAGAAGAACAATTATCGTGTTGGGAGGAGGGGGGTATGAACAATAACATCCAGATGCAATGAACGATACCTTCGGCCGCCTATACGGGCAAGGAGATCCTCCTTTCTCCCAGACCCATCCTCCCAACCCGATGCTTGCCTTCCTGAGAATTGTGGTGACAGAAGCCCAGCCCTCCGGCTACAAGCACGATGGACCCGGCGGCGAACGAGGGGGGGAAAGGAGAGGGAGGTGGCCTTCTCAGAAGGCGGCAGGGCTTCGCAGAAGCAGCCCCGAGACATGTGCTGTGTCTTCGGGGAAGGCTGAGACACGGGGGCCAAACATGTACACCACCACCACCTCCCTCACCCCCAACCTTCCCCCAGGAAAGGAGGAGAGGAGGAAAGTAGAGGGGGGGGGGATGGAGGTGGTGGTGCTGCTGTATATCCTTGGGGACCGCATCAGAAGAGTTCTCCGAGGGCCGGAGGACTTCCGAGCCTTCTGGGGAGGCCCGCCCACCCCGCTCCCTTCTCTCCCCGGCTCTGGCCGCCGAGCGACCCTTTGCCGGAGTGACCCGTGGTACAGTTGGGGCGTTGACCTCCAAGGAACAATAGATAAGGAACGAGGCACCTTTTTCCCAGAAGTGAAACGTAGATTCCACGGGGAATACATCAGGAAAACCTCAGGCAAAACTGTAAAACGATCAAGGAACACCGAGCCCCTCCCCAACGAAAAAGGTTCCTTCTTCAGCGCCCCGACTGTACGGCCCCCCCCGATCTGTGCATGCGATGCTCAGGAGGCCATTCCTCGGAGGTCCTCGCTGGAACGAAGGAGCCCGAATAGAGGGCCACTTCACCGGAGGAGGCCAAATGAAACCCGGGATCAAGCCAGATTGAGCGGGGATGAGCCGAATCAAGCCGGACTGACCCAGATTGAGCCGGCGATCGACCGCGACAATACCAGCGCCGGTACAGACTTCCACCTCCCAGGAGCTGCATCCAAGCGACGCGGCAGCGGGAACTCGCGCGCCTGGGCTTACCCCCCCCGCCCGCAGCCTGGAGGGTTCCGAAGGGTTTTCCAGGAGGGTTCCCCCAGGGGCTTCGCACCCCCTGTTCTGACGAGGCTCCGAGGCCCCTGGGGGGGTGTCTCTGGAACACCACCTCCCCGAAACCCTCCTCTGGACCCCCCCCCCCGCAGCTCTGCAGGACACGCCTGCCGGTGCGCGAGAGGCGCCCACGAGGCGCCCACGGGGCGGCCACCCGGCGAAAACCCGGCGGCGCGCCAGGCCCAGGCCCCCTATCGAGGAAGGAAAGGATCACGACGGGAAGTCTTTCTGTCGTATTCTCGGCCTCTGGGGGCCCGTCCCGGGCCTCAAGACCATCAACAATGAACATTGTTTATGCGACCCCCATCCCCAGCGGCGTGGCCTGGGCCCTACTGGCCGATTTACCCCCCTAGATGGGGATATAGGTCGTTCCCTTCGGGTTTCGAGGGGTGTATCCCCAACTGGGGTGGCAATTTGGTGGGGTCTCGAAAGGGATGGGGATGGGGACGGGGATCGGTTAAACGATGCCGATCTGGGGTCCCTTCCCTGGCATCAAGACCGCCAGCGAAAACGACTCAGGATGCAGAACGGGCCCCGGGGAGCAGGTCGAAATCTCTGGGGGTCGACGTCGGGAACAAAACACGACGCCAGAGGTCTGGCTGGGGGCCGCGCGAGGGGGGGGGGGGGGTCACGAGGCGCCCACGGGCGTCCACCTGGCGCACACCCTGGAAGGGCATGCCGATCACTCGGCAGCCACGTGAGATTCGGCGGCGAACGAGGGTGGGAACCGAGATCCGGGGGGGGGCTTCTCGGGATGCTCGGACGGTTCCCAGTATTCTGGGAAGGCCCCCTAGCCGTTCCTCAAGGCGCAGAAAGCTGCTCAGAGGGCGCGGGGACTTCTGACAAGTCCCGCCGCCTTCTGAGAGGGCCCTCTTTTTCTCGCTTCCCCCCTCGCACGCCGCCGAAAGACATCCCCAAGACGAATGTGTTTTCCTCTTGGGCCCGGAACGACGGTGTGAAGTCTTGAGCAGACCCGTATGAGATAACCGCCGTCGGATCCCATGAAATTCGCGCGGGTCCGGATGTGGCTTTGGTGTTTGTTGCGGTGGGTCCGATTTCCGTCCATACGGATCCGATTTCGGATTAGCTGGATCCGTGTCTGGTCTTACTTTTTACGGCTGATCCGATTTCTACCCTGTGTTAAATTTATATCGTTATATTACAACCGGGGACCGGAAGAAATCGGATCTGTGGACCCCGCAAACCGCCCGTGTTAAGATTATATGGGGGAAGGGGGTTCGGTAATCGACTTTCCACGATGGGCCCTGCGTCGTCTCGCGCACTCCCATCAACTCCCCGCGTGAGCGTGCCCCATTCAACATGAATACATACATCCCTCTCCCCCCGGTTGCTGCAAACAGCTCGTCCGGTCGCCGTCCGTTCGGCGGCGCCGACGTTGTCTCGCGAACTCCTCACGGCCATCTTCACCTCAAGAGGAAAATCTTTCGTCCTGCGTAAGTAACCTCTGAAAGCAAATAACTGCTTGGAGGACACATGATGCTGTCCTTCCCAGGGGGCCCCCGTCCCGCACGCAACAGAGTGCCATTGGCGACGACGGCCAAGACCCTCATGGCACCACCACGGGGATGCGGGGGCAAGACGCTCGCTGGAAAAACGCACCATCGGTCGCGTGGGTGAGGTCGCGGCCAGTCAATGCCTGCAATGCCTCCACGGGAGCCAACCGCTCTACCGGGGGCGTCCAAGAGGGGGGGGGTGCAAATCATGGCCCGAGGCATGTGCGCGGACTAGGGGGGCAGGGAGCGTATTTGGGGCCATAAAATCTGGGGAGATATCATGGTCCTGGCCATGATATCCCCACCCCACCCAGTCTTCACCCCCCTCTTGGCCGCTCCCGACTCTCCTCTGTTGATGCCCTGGCGGGACCGGGGGAAGCGGCCCCCAAACCCTGGAGTGGCCTCCAAGAACAGCCTCGGCGTTCTGGGTTCCTGCCCCAGGAGTCCAAAGACACCACCAACAAGGCCTTTCTGGCCACGGCGAGCCTCGGCCACGAATCTATTCCCCGGCCTAGATCTAAGGAGCGGCCCGAAAACACCAGAGCCCCTTCTGAGCCCAACGTGTCCTAATGTCATCTCCTAACGTCAGCGTCTTGACTGTGCGAAGCCTACGCAAGGTGGCTAGAGTAGCGTCCTGCGGAGACATCCACTCCAACCAGAAACCTCCACCCTCTTGAAGAGTCCCGAGCAACCGGTGGAGGAACGATCCAGGAAGCGCCGCGTCTGGGCAGGACAAGACAGAAGCAATCTTGATGTATGGCTCATCCGCTGACACAAGCGCTTCCGCCCAAGCCCTCGGCAAGAGCCAACGCAAACAATTGCATGGGAAGTCCTTCGCCCCCAGGACATCGGTGACGATCGGTCTCTGGCATGCACTCGCACCTCGGAAACGTATTATACGTAGTATTCGCACTGGCCTTACCACATCGATTAACATGAAGAAATGCCATTTGCACATACTGTGTTCATGCCACCCGTAAGCTTAGTATCTCCTGTGTTCGCCACCACGCGCAACATCTTGAACACATCCGAACGTCAATGATGTCGATACGAACGTTGAACAAACCAAAGCGAAACCAACAGTATCACATCACATCGACGAATAGCACATGGGAACGACAGACCTGTGAAACAAAAAACGTGCGAATTACGTGGACGCTATGGACTGGCAGCGGCGACACCATGCATGATCTGGATCTCGCCCCTCCAATACGAAAAGGGACAACCTATCAACATACTTCTGATTCGGAAAGGCTGGCCTCCACCCACGTAGTGCAAACATGCGAAGTAATAGACGCCGGAATAAAACCCCCAACGCAGGGAAGATGACCACCGCAAGGCGAGGCTCTCGGCGGGTATATTTTTTTGAGACGGGCGGAGCCCGCAGATCAGCGTGGCCAAAGTTGTCTGAAGCAAGCCGATGGCCTGAGCGAAAATGGCCACGCAGCAAGCCGAGGAGGGGGAAGATCAGAGGGTCTCCCTCTCCTCCCTCCCTCTCCTCCTCCTGCTCCTGCTCCTCCTCCTACTGCTCCTCCTCATCCTCCTGTTCCTCCTCCTCCTCCTCCTCTTTCCTCCTCCTCCTGGAGGGGGGAGCGGGCCCTCCCTGCCCGCTGGCGCCTGGGATCGCCAGGCCCGGCAGCGCGCCCGCCGGCACAGCCACAGGGTCGAGCGCGCGAGCCACCTGGGCGGCAGACGGGAGTGCGAGGCGGGGACTTCTCTGAAGTCGGGCCTGTCCCCCTACAGGGGGGATCTTCGACGAAAAATAAGAAATACCACAGGAATACCCCAAAATGGTCAAAACATACTGTAAAAATAGTCCCCAGACTATTTTTTGACTATTTTGGGTGTGTTTTTTGTTTTTTGTCGAAAATCCCCCTGTAGGGGGACAGGCCCGACTTAAGGATATGGATATATTCTGGCCCCCGGGGGCCTGACTATGTCCATATCCACTGCCTGCCGAGGTCCCCGAAAACCGACCCTCCAGGCGGTGGTCGTGTATCCATGCCCGCCTCGGAAGGCGGGGGAGACCGCCGCGGGAGCTCGAAACGGCGCGAAGGACGAGGAACCGATGCTCAAATATCCGAGGGGGCGGGGAGGCGAGAGGGCGGAGCAGCAGCAGCATCCGGAGGAGGGGCCAGAGCATGAGCAAGTTCAGGAGCAGTTGGAGCACGAGCAGCAGCGCAGAACAGGCGGCGGGGGCAGGAGGGAAACCGCGGGGCGCGAGAATTCAGATTCTCGATCGCTCCCGCGAGCATGTGCACTTCATCGGGTGGGGTCACAGGGAAGCAAGCCACGGGTCGACAGCCTGAAGCAGAGCGACGGAGACAGCGTGGAAGACCCGGCGGGGACCAGGTGAAGGGACACCTCCTTTATCCTTGTTCTTTGAGATAAAGCCTCCCTGTCGCCAGCATTCCCAAACGTGTCGGTAGGGCGGGCCGGGACTTTCGCCTGAGACCTCCTCGCCATGGATGATCCCGGGGCTTGGGATTTGCAAAAGTTGCACAGATAGAGCACAGGTCGTTGAGGAGGAGGAGGAGGTGGAGGAGGAGGAAGGAAGCTGGGCAGCGCGGGTGCCAAAGGCGGCTGTCACGCGCATCGTCCGAGAAGAAGACCCTGGCGTCAACGAGAACAGTATGTGCACTGGACGCCAGGGGAGCAGCGGCGAGGCGGGGCGAACATGTGGGCAACACTTGGCAAACGCTCACTGTCGTGCAGACTACAACCCCGTGCGAAAAGCAACTGGTGTTTGGTGAGCCCCCCGGCCCCCCATTCCAATGTTGATCGCGCGACCGGCGAAGTTCGAAAAACAAGTCGGTCGCCGCATTGAACATTGAAATTGGGTAGGTGGGTGAGGGGGGGAGGTGTCTAGAAAAACACCAGTTGCTTCTTGCACGGGAGGGTAGTTTCGCGCGCCGTCGGCTTTTCAGTGAGACCAGGTCCATGACATGATACAGAGTGTTGGGCGCAAGCGCTCGCCCAAATATCTGTGAACTAATAGTGGTACAACCAGACAAACAAGTTTCAAACATTGGGAATCTATTTTCCCACGCAGAACATCACGGGTGACCTAACCACATTGAGAATCAACGAGCAAACATGGAACACCGCGCAAACCGACCTGCAATAGGCAAACTCATGTTATGAATCGTGGCCTGAACGGCAAATCGACAACGCAGTTGCGGTATGAGGGAGGAGGGAGGAGGGAAGAGGTCACGAATAATAACGATCAGGGCACGGAAGGATGAAACGAGGGATGATAAAAACGTCAGCATGTCAAGATATCAAGCCCAAGGCGACATCGCCCGAAGTCGATCATCAAATGCACGCGCCGATGTGGTGAGACAACACCAAACCACAGTGCTAACGATTCGCTGGCCAGCACCGGCTGACCCAAAAAGCTGCGACAACCCGCGATTGCTTCTGTAAATTGGAAGGGGAATTCGACAGCGGAAGCCCCTGCAACCGACCATGGTCGAGAGGCCTCTCGCTATCCCGCCCAGAACAGGCTCGGCAAGGCAAGACGCTACAAGGCCCTGAAGACGAACAGGTAGAGGCGGAAGAGGACGAGGAGAGGGACGAGGCCGAGAATGGCTGGACTCCCTAACCTGACATCGGCGGCGCATCGCGTCCACCTCAGGTCCGACAGGGAGCGCGACGGGAGCCCCGTGACTGACCCGTCTGGCTCACCAGCCACCTGCACAGTAAACTCCTCGAGCGTCTCCGCACGGCGCGCCGCGGCCTCTGCTGTTCGGGCGCAGTCTTCGGCGTGGGCCAGCGCAGCGACAGCTCGCCCAGGGCGAGGCCAGAGCATGCAGTCGGGGAGGGGGGAAAGGAAGGGAGGAGGAGGAAAACGACAGAGGGGGGGCCCAAACAATTTATAGAACGCCAAATGGCTGCTGCGGGCACTCATCCCGATCCGGCTGATAAGTGAGCCACTCTGACTCGCGCGTGGGCTCGCCGAACTGCTCCGCGAAATCCGCGAAGGCCTGCGCAACAACAGACTGATCTACGCCCGGGGTGTCCTGCAGTTCAAGCAGATGGCGCGAGAATTGCACCTCGGGGACCTCCTCCCCCGGACGGTTTGTGACCCGATGGTGAATGAGAACGTGAAGCCGAGGTCTTCTCCGCTGCCGCTTTGCCCTCCTTCCGATGGGAGCCATGGTACCTTCGGCGATGGTAATGGGCGGATTGCTGTCCGTCCCCTCCGTGTCCGCCGCCGCCGCGGCCGCGGCCTCGAGCCAGGCGCGTGGGCGGCCGGTGTCCAGAAGCGGCAAGACCTCGAGGTTCGCGGCCTGAAGCAGGTTGAAGCCCTTCCCGCTGTCCAACTTGACCGCCCACCTCTCCTACCCCGCGTCGAAAGTGACGAGCGCCCCCTCCGTGCCGTTGAGCTCCGGGCGCGCCTGAAGTCCTGCCAGCCGCGCCCTGCGCCCAGACCGCGGCGCCACAGCCCAGCGGATGCCTGCCGCGAGGCCCCCTGGCCCTGTTTCGCCGCCCACGGTCGTCAGCACCTGGTCCGTGCCGACGTAGTCGAGGATGTAGGCGAAGCCGTTCGTCTTCGCCGTGGGGGCAGCCGACTTCTCCGATCTCCTACTCCGCCTCCGTCTGTAGCTTGACCTTAAGCTTCGCCGCCTCCGTGGCAACTGCCAACCAGCTGCTTCGCGTCGGCCGACCCATCCCTCTCTGAAGCGGAATTCGGCGCAGCGGGCGCGGGCGTTGCGGCTGCCTTCGGTGGCGCGTTCGCTTTACACTGCGGCTTCGGATTCGCCGCATGTGGTGCAGGCTCGGCCTTCGCCTTCGCGTTCGCCTTCGGCGCTGGGTCGTCCTGCTCCAACACTGGCTGAACGGGATTCCCAAATTCCTCGAGAGCCGAATCCCTGCCGTCCTTCGCGGCCCTCCGCCTCGCGCTCCTGGAGATGCCCGCGTCGGCCGCGGCTCGGCTTCAGGTGTAGAGGCGGGAGCTGGAGTCAGAATAGGGCTGGAGGCGGAACATGTGTGCCCGAATCAGGCCATGGCTTAGCCGGAATGCTTTGAGCCAGAGTGCCTCGAGCCAGCACCGGGAAGGCATGCTGCCTCGATCCCACCGAGGGGCGAGCGAACGGTTCGAGCCGAGGCGCCCGCGGCGCAAGGGCACGCGAGGCCCCGGGAGGCTTCCCCCGGAGGACTCTCTTCGGCCCGCTGTGCCCGCTGCGAAACTCTGAAGAAGTGCTGGCCAACAAAGGCTCAGCGGTCCGCGGGCGGAGCCCAACCTGCAAGGCGACCCGGCAACCGGAGACGCCCGTGCGCGAGCGGCACGACGAGCGACCCGCCGATGAGCATCCGCTGCGGCACCCCGCGGGTTGGCCCCGCGGCGCCCGCGGCGGCTCGGTCGCCGGCCGCCCGTCCTCCTGCCCCGCCACCTCCCCCCGCCTTGCTCGTCTCTCTCCCCCCCCCTCGAGACCGCGCGGACCGTCGGGGCACGAACCCTCTGTGCACAGTGCGCGCCCTCCGAGGGGCCCGATCAGACAGAGACGCGCGGGCCTGCGCCAGGGGAAGGCGCCCACCGCTCGTGCAACAAGTGGGCCGCCAGGGCGCCCTGGCAGAGAGCAGACATGGAAAGGCCGATCAAATCAGAAGTCCGAGGGCTTGGCGCCGCTGCGCTTTCGCCGCGCTGGCGCGAGCACGAGCGCCCGTACGTCCGTCCGGCCCCCCTTCTTCTCATCCTTCATGTCGCCAGCCTGACTGGAACGACCCGCGCGGCAAGCATCCCGGGTCGCAAAGGTCTCCAGAGGAACGTTCGAAAGATTGGGTTACGAGCGCGGCCGCGTCCTGGCTGGCCTGGCACGCACTACAGACATTAAGAATATGATCCTGGGCGGACGCGTGCCTCGCATTCCATGTATCGCCCCACAACACCTTGCAATGCTTGTTGCAACCCACCTGGCTGCCATCCACGCCCACTGGCGCGCCCTGGTGGGCACTGGGCGATGGACAAACGACAAACGTATTAATGGGCGGGTCGTTGCTCATTCGGAGATGCACAACTCATATCCGAAGAAGGCACGTCATCGTTGTCAGATGGCGTATTTGGCGTAGTTCGGCAATCTTCGGCGCAACCAGCCTGTGGAAAGACCGCACGTGCAGGTGGGATGCATTTCGCTTTCCACTCCTTGGGCAAGACTGGCCAAGTAGTTACACACAGTGTAAGCGATATTGCACAACGCATGCTGCGCAACAATCTGCTGCTGAACCGCTTGCATGCAAACTTCGACGCAACACCATCTACGCGGGCCTGAACCTCAATATTGCTTTGACGCCGCCGGCTGCTCTTTTTGTTCGTCACGCCCTTGCGTGCTCCCAGGTACAAGTTCAGTGGGAAAGTGCAGAACGTACATGATGAACACACTCAATTTTAAAACGCATGGCGCACGCATTTCAAAACGTAGAACAACTCGCCCACGCATCGTTTGCGCCGCCATCGTCAGCGAAAATGAGAGCGAGTATATAACAGCATATCCCACTGTATCCATGAAGATGCCCACCCCAAGGAGACCAAACACGAGCTCAACATGTACAGAAGTGAAGCATCTGGAACGGCAGACCCCGCGATACGCAAATTTGTCGATCCACTCTACTTAAGCA
Organism: Prorocentrum cordatum; assembly: GCA_963575745.1. Taxonomy (NCBI): domain Eukaryota; class Dinophyceae; order Prorocentrales; family Prorocentraceae; genus Prorocentrum; species Prorocentrum cordatum. The sequence continues at coordinate 373,739 of CAUYUJ010006725.1, read as the reverse complement.
AGATTTGGAACGATCTAATAAAGAAGCGCTATGGTTATATTTACTGGCTGTGCCGACACCCACTGCCAGACAATAATCTATGTATAAGCAAAACCACAACGAATGGCACAGCCCCCAGGGCCACCCCTGTCACGAAAGCCCGAGCTGCCTTCGATGGCGTATTCATAACGAAACAAAACCACACGCCTCGTGGGAGCTCATACAACACGCATGCACGTACCCGACACATTTGCGATGCAACCGCATATACTGGGTACGCACATGCCAAACATCACTGTGGCGAGACGAACCAAATCCATACACAACAGCGTGCGTACCCGGTGGACGTGCTCCCGAAGCGCTTGGGATGCAATTTGCTTGCCCACCCCAGCGCGCATCATGTCGCTAACTTTTTGGTACTATGGTGTAACAAATGCGTGATCAAGCAAATCACTAACGTTTGGAGCAAGCTGCACAGAAATAACAGGAACCACCCTGACACACTCTGTACAAATCTGCATAGGAGCAACGCCTCGTCGGTAGACGTTGCAACGATTCTGGCCGCACTATTTTTCGTCTCGAGGCGATCCGCAATGAATCCGCCTAATTCGGTCGCCGCCCGCGCAAATCGTCAAACGCGCTCACGAGTATAGAACAAATACAGGGCACAACATGGCTTGAGCCCAAATTGCTCGAGCTCGAATGGCGACGGATCTCGCTTGAAACTTCCCCCACACATGCAACACTTGTATATGTGTAGCGACTGCGCCGCACGGGTGATGGCGGTGCCCTTCCAAACTGAGGCTCTCGCTTGGCACTCCTTTGAAAGTCATGCCCGGAAGTGTAAACGGGGACAGATATCCCCAAATTTGAATCTCGCTAGACACCGAAGTGAACTGTATTCGCATGGAGGACGCAACTTTTTGACAGCGGGGCTCTCGCTGGAATGGTAGGCTCGTACGGTGCTGCTCTTTCAAAAGGGCGTCGATGGTAATGGATAGGCAGGATTGTAAGGGCTTGTGAAAAGGGGGTATTGGGGGGTGGAGGGTTTACGCAACCTCTTTGTTGCATCTAGGGTTTACTCTGGACCTCCTTTTCGTCCTCGTCCTCGAACTCGTCCCCATCCCCTCTCCTATCCCCTACATTTGGCATGCAAGGAGCGGGTCCAAAGGGGAACGGATACTTGATCCCAGGGCCTCTCCCCAGGACCACTTCATCTTGAGTGGTTACTTGCCGATCCCAGGGCCCAGGTAACATGAACAAGCTAATGGACTCCTTCGCCTCATTCAAGGCAAAATTGCCTCATAGCGATTCGCTACTGCCCCCCCAATTCTGGCGCCAACGCGCGCCGGGGTCTTTCTCCCGGCCTTTCGGCCTCACGGCTTTTGCTCTCTTCGGTATACCGGTCGGCTGTTGTTCCGTGCTGCCCTTCGTCGACGCGTTGACGCGCCCGCCACTTCCCAGCCCCTCCTTCCTCCTCTTGCAGCAAGAAGGCTCGCGTTTCGCCCCCC
>CAUYUJ010006725.1:242249-367249 GCA_963575745.1 Prorocentrum cordatum | reverse complement strand
AACGCCAGACCCTGGGGAAAAAATCAGGCGTTGCTTACGGTCAAAGCGCCCAATCAGGATGCGCGGTATGGATGTAAGGGTCTTGGAAGGCCATGTTGACGAGTTTCGAACAGGGTTGGCCAGCGAAAGTTGCCCAGGATGGGCTGAAGGGGCAGGGATGCAAGGGTAACCTTGGAAAGCCGTTCATCCTTACTACCCGCGTTGACTGTAATGGGTGGGGCGGTGAATGGGGGGAAACAGCGTATCTTGAGGGCCCCGGGGGGCCCTTTCGGGCCCCTCTAGGGCAAAAGGTTCACCTGTCTTCACCCCCTCATTCCCAGACCCCGACGTGTCATGATATTTCTATAACTTCGAGCCTCAGAGGTCTCGACCCATTGACCAGCTGTTCGTCCCGAATCCTTTTTGGACGGTCCTGGGGCCTCATGATTTTTTCATGACTCGAGGGGCCTAAGTCTATCGCCCCCCATTGCGAAACGCCCGACTGGGGAAAGAGCTCAGACCTCCGGGGGTCCACGCTGTGAGAAGATCACGGCGTCGGGCGGCAAGCGAGGAAGGTGCTGGGATCGAGAGGGGGAAAGCGCACCACTTCGGACGATGGATTCGCCCTGGTCCGCAAGATGCTGGGCCAGGGAACGCGCTGCTTGAATAACAGGAATGGGAAAATCCTCCCCCTGGCGCGGCCCAGAAACGGGACCCTCACGGGAGCATCGAGAAGGGGAGAGGATCGGTGGGGGGAGACGGGGGTGCAGGACCCAGGAAGAGGGGGGGTGGCAGTGCTGAAAAGGGAGAAAATCGAGGCAAGGTCGGGGAGGGGGAAGAAGGATCGAGGGGACGGCGCGGGAGGTCGACAAGGGGATTTCAGGATCGAGGAAAATGGAGTGAGAGCACCGCGGCCGAGGGCAGTGATGAGGATCCAAGGGTGCGGGCTTGGTTGAAGACGCCGGAGGATCCAGGAGGGAGAGGATCAGGAAGGGAGAGGGAGGACTGAGGAGGGAAGGGGTCGAGGAGGGAGAGGTGCGAAGGGAGGCGGGAGGAAGGGAGGCGGAGCATCGAGGCTCCAACCAGCTTCGGGCCTCTGGAGGCCCCGAGAGGACGGGAGGAGAGGATTGAGTGAGGACGAGGGAAGAAGAGAAGGAGAGAGGAGCAAAGGGGAGGAGTCGGAGGAGGAGCAGGCGAGGGCGCCGATCGCCTTCTGATGCATCTCCTCCCCTTCCTCCTCCGCCTCCTCCTCTTCCTACTCCTACTCCTGCTCCTTCTCCTCCTGCCCCAGCTCTTGCTCCGCCTACGCATGCTCTTGCTCCCCGCCCCCGCCGCCAAGTCTTCCTCTTCCCACCCGTCCTCCCTCCCCCCCCCGTCTCCCTCTCCCCCCGCGCCTCTCTCTCTTTTTTTGACATGAACTAAGAGGCGAAGGATTAGCACCACGGAACTGGCCCCACAGTGAGGTCATCCCTTTGTGGGTGCCGTCCCCTGCAGATTCGATTGAACAAGGTTCTCTGCTTGGGCGTGGGCTTAGTACACTCCTTAGCCAAGCCTCGAACATGGCTGTGAGCGGCATAAGAATAGCATCGGATACAAACTGTAATAACCGTGCCATTAGAAACGGGAATCGTGACAGGAACGTTGCCAAACTCCTGCAAAACTGGGCCGTCCAGGCGAGAAAAATCGACACAAACACCAGGCGGCGGGGGCAGACCAGAACCCTCGATAGTGCGCCCCCGCAAACAGTTCTGACACCTCCAGAGATTGCGAGCACCGTAGGAGACGTGAGCCCACTCATGGGGAGGGCCCTGGGGCTCCTTGGGCTCGGGTGGCGGAGCAATCCAGGGGGCATCTGACAAATCGAGGCGGGGCCACCTGGGGAGGAGATTGGCCGCCAGGGCGCACACCGCCTTAGAAACACGAATACGCAAGTCGAGCTCTCTGAGCTCGCCGTCTGAAGCCCTAGGATGAGACCAAGCGGCAAGCTTGGCGGCCTCGTCGGCCTCTGAATTCCCAGTGCGCAGCCAGCGCTCCTGGTGATAAATTCCCGCTTCGCGCGGGTCGAGATGGGCTTTGACTTTAACGACCTCGTCGATTAAAGCAACCCCTACCCGATACAGCATCATTAGCCCCGCGAGCGGGCGCTTATAACTGAACTGGACGGCAGGGGGGGCTTGGCACTGCTGGACAACATTAGCACAGTCAGAGTAAAAAGTGGAAGGGCCACTAATCTCCATTCCACCGCGGGCTATTCCCGCAAATTCGGAACACTGGGACGTCTGGGGGAAAGGGGCGTGCACGGGCCCGAGGAGCCTGCCAAGCCTACGACCATCATCGCCAAGAGCCACAAGCCCATATCCCGCACGGGACAATTCGCTAATCTCGTGTCGATGGCAGCTGCCATCAACAAAGATATTGCCTGCAAGTGTGCCACCATCCTGGGGGGGTTCGTCCCAGAGCATACGGGCTTGAACGGGTCCGTTCTCGCTAGCAGGCCTAGGAAAGCTATCCCCAGGATGAGGGAAGAGGCCCCTGTTTAACAGCAGGTGGTCGAGGGGGTCGGACATATCCGCGTCAGCGGCCAACCTGAGAATATCGGGATCCACCAGCTCTTCTCTTAACGAGGCAACAGACGGGCAACTCCAGAGCCTGCTGCTCCAGGAGCGTCCAGAACGCGCTGGAGTGATCCATTCTCGTTCGGGGCCCGCCTGAACCCCCCCTCCATCTTCCTCCTTCGCTCCATTCTTCTCCGTATATCCAACTCCTCCCTGTCACACCCCGAGGCTGGTCGAAAGGGCGGACCGGGCGTTCGCCTGAGCTGTCCTCAGACCCTGATGCTTTCAACTTGATAGCAATTTCACCAATGGAGGGCGGGTGGTTTTCAAAATGTGGCTCTCGCATTGGCGCCGCGCACATTCCTTTAAGCACTTGCAAAAGATTCACGGATTGAGGGCGGGTGGTTTGCAAACTGTGACTTTCGCACTCCCGCCGCGCATTCGTTTACACTGATTGCAAGAATTTCACATATTGAGGACGGGTCGTTTTTAACATGTGGCTCTCGCCTTAGCGCCGCGCACACTCGTCTGTAACATGTTGCAAACATCTTCACGGATTGAGGGCAGCTCATTTTCACAATGTGGCTCTCGCCTTAACGCTGCGCGCATCAGTTTCCAAACATTTGCAAGAACTTCGTGGATTGATGGCGGTTCTTTTTCAAAATGTGGCTGTCGGGTTAGCACCACGAGCATTCGATTTAGACTTTTGCCAGAGCTTCACGGATTGAGGGCGGGCCGTGTAAAAAATGCGGCTATCGCCTCAGCGCCGCGCACATTCGTTGAACAAAAATAAAGAGCTTCACGGATTGAGGGCGGATCGTTTCCAACATGTGGATGTCGCCTCAGCGCTGTACATCTTGTCTCAAACAAATCGCAAAAACTTCACACATTGAGGGCGGCTCGTTTTCAAAATGTGGCTCTCGCCTTAGCACTGGGCTCATTCGATTTAAACGTTTACATTCGTTTCACGGGTTAAGGGCGGCTGGTTTTCAACATGTTGCTCTAGCCATAGAAGTTGCGCGCATGTTCCAGACATCTGTACGAGCTTCACGGATTGATGGCGGCTCATTTTCACAATGTGGCTCTCGTCTTAGCGCCGCGCGCGTTCGTTCTGGAAAGCTTGCCAGAGCTTCGCGGATCGAGGGCGGGCCGTTTTCAAAATGTGGCTCTCGCCTTAGCGCTGCGCACGTTCGTTCTGAAACAACTGCAAGACCTTCGCGGATTTTGGGCGGTTCGTTTCCAAAATGTGGCTCCCGCCTTAGCGCCGCGAGCATTCGTTCTTAAAAGATTGCAACAGTTTCACGGATTGATGGCGGTTCGTTTCCAAAATGTGGCTGTCGCCGTCGCAACTCGTTTTCGAAATGCGGCTCTCGCCTCAACGCTACACACATTCGTTTAAAACATGTGCCGGAATTTCAAAGACCCTCATGGTTACCGTATCAGAAACTGCTTTCTGGAGCGATTCAGGGTTCTCAAGGCCCAACACTTAAGTTGATTCGCGGTGTTGAAGTCCCAGGAGCGATGTTTTTCTCGATTCAGGATCGCCAAGACGTAACAATAAGGTTCACTCGTGAAGTTGAAATCGCAGCAGTGATGCTTTGGCACTGTTCAAGATGTTCACACGGTTGTCCCCCAACCGGACCATTCCATCAGTGAAAATAACTCCTTGTAGACGCCTGTGACGAGAGACCTTGGGGGGAGTGTGTATTTCAACATCGTTGGAAGAGTCTTGGGTTTGCACTGGGCCCGTACTCCTCCTCCTCCTCTTGGTGTCTCTCCTCCTCCTCCTGGCTCTCGTTTCCTTTCCCCTCTCACTGCCACCCATCCAGTTCTTCCTCCTTCTCCTCATCCTTCTCCAGTCTCCTCTTCCTTCTCATCGTCCTCCCTCTCCCTGCCCAACCCTCCTCTTCCTCTCTGTTTTCCTTGGCGGACAAAGGCATAGCGTCACTTTTCCCAATGTCAATGCTCAAGCGCATCCAGGAGGGAGGGAGGGATGGCGGGCGGAAGAGGAGGGAAAATGGGGGAAGGGACGGAAGCAGAAGGAGGCACAGAGGAGGGAACGATCGGAGGAAGGATGGGGTAGGGAGGGGGGCAATGGAGAGAGGTGGAATCCGAACGCAACATCCCCAGGACGAACATGTTTTCCTCTTGGGTCCAGACATGTTGGTTTCAACTCTTGCGCGGGCGCGCATGGGAAACACCTTGACGGATCCAAGTCAGGTGGTGCGGATCCGAATTCGGCTTGGATTTGAGTGGCGGTGGATGCGATTTCTGGCCGCGCGGATCCCATTGCAGATCTTGTGGATCTGATTTCCGTCCTGCTTTTCGCGCGGGTCCGATGTTTACTCCGCTCTAAACGTATATTACTAAATTCAGAAGAAGGAGACCGAGCGAAATCGGATCCGCGGCATCCAGGCCCGCCGCTGCTAGGATTTTGGATGGGTTTGGTCACGAGCTGCCAAAGACGGGTCACGCGTTGTCTCACGGACCCCATCGACCCTCACCGCAGACGGGCCGCACCCAACAGGAGAACACATCTCTCCTCGTCCCCCAGCTGCTGCAAGCAGCTTGTCCAGACGCCGTGCGTTTGGCGGCGCCGGCACTGTCTCGCCAGTCCCTTACCGCCGCTGGCGCCTCAAGAGGAGACTCGTTCGTCCTGCGTCACTGATGAGCGAGCCCCCGTCGGAGTGTAGGCGGCTGTGCGCCACACCAGGCCGGCCAGGCCGATCGCCCTCCTTCTGGCCACGCTTCTTCGTCAGCAGCTCGAACGCCGTCACCGCCCGCCGGCGGCCGAAGAGCTCGGCCAAAGTCCCTGAGAGCCGACGACGCGAAAAGACGGCAGCATCGTGAGAAATCACGACCTCAGCCCTGGACCCTAACAGTCTGCCGCATGTTTCGAGCCAGAACGAGCTGTGAGGCTTCCGGGGCGCGTAACTTGTGAGACACCGCCCGACTCAGAGCAGGTTGCCACGCCGAGGTCTCGGGGATCGTCGGGCGCTATAAGCAACGCTAGACACTCGCAACCGCGCTCGATCGCAACCGCGGGCATGGGCATGGGCATGGGCATGGGCATGGGCATGGGGGCACCGCGCCCGGCACCGCGGCCTTTCCAGGCCGGAGCCTGAGCCTCCTGACACCATGAGGTGTGCTCCACGGTGCGGCGCTCGCTGCTCTCCTCCCCCTGAGCTCGCCTCGCCGACCCCAGAGGCCTGGCGGTTGGAAGGGGCTGGCCTGCGTCTGAGGGCCATCCCAGCTCCGCTCCCCCGCTCCTGCGCCCCCTCGCCTTCTCGGAGGACCGGCTCCACTCCCAGAAGGCGACCGCGAAACACCCTCGTCTGGCCCTCGCACGGCGCAGAAGATATGGGAACACACGTCCGATGCGTGACCGCCATCACCACCGAGCCGAGCGTCCGCGGGGACGCGTGGGCCGAGGAGCGCGCGATTTGGCAGATCTTCAGGAAGAGTGACGCGGATAGCGTTGGGGGGCCGCTCCGTGCCCGCTGCCCATGGCAAGGGGCCAGGGCTGAGCAACTCGCACGCGGCAGCCGAAGCGAACGCGCCGCAGCCAATCAGATTGGAACGCTGTGCCACGAGCGCCGCTGCGCCTAATGAGCACTCCCCGCAACCCCGAGGGGGTGCGCGTTCAGCCGGGGTACGAGCGCCAACCTTGCGTCACGAGGAGCCTCGCGAGTGCCAAAGAACCCAGAGCACAGGCTCGGACGCTCAAGCAGCTGCGGACCGGTGTGGCCGATCCCTCGCCGCCCTCCAGCCGAACTCAGCCACCGATACACCTTACGTCACCGCCCAATCCCAACTCCGATCCCGGGGGCGAGAAGCCAGAGGGCTCGCGCGCTACGGACGAGCGGGAACAGCTGCAGGGCCGCAGCAATGCCGCTTGTTTTCGCTTCCCACGAGGTCGTCCCCGCCCCCCTTCTTCCCCGACGACTTCCATCGGCGCGCCTCCGTACGCTGTGCGCCGCGATCGGAGTCATCAGAGCCATCGTACAGCTACACATTGTTTCATTTCTAAGTATTCGAAAGGTCTTCGATTTTTTGGGGGGCCAAGATCCTTTCATTTCTAATTGTTCTATCCTGGGCCTCTTCCTGGCCACTAGGGGGCCAGGGACAATTAGAAAAGAGCACAATTAGAAATGAGCACGATTAGAAATGAACGACGTGTACTCACCCACACGTGCGCTGTGTGGGGGCGCAGCGCAAGCGCGGCTCGGCCCCGAAAGGCAGCGCCACGCGCCGACGCCGTGCAGCCGCTCCAGATTTTGCAGGGAGGCGCGGCGAGCCGCGCGAACAGAACTAGGCGACCGCGCAGAAGCCGTGATCCACACCGCCCTTGGGCTGTTGTCGGGGCAACAAAGAACTGAAGGGGCCCTGGGACACACAAATAAATACACACAAAATAACAGGATTCCCCTATATCTTCCAGTATCTTCTGGGTTTTTGTCTCCCCCCCCCACTTCCCACATCTTCCTGGGGATCGACGATTCGTTGTGCCTGTGTGTGTTGCTTCCCCTCCTGAAAAACGGCCCCCCAAGGCTCCGCACAGGAAGCGGCTGACGTCAGAGCACTGGGCCCGTCCGCCATCGCAGCCAGCCCACCCCGGCCCTCGGAAGGGACGAATGAGCCCGAAGGCTGGAGCGCCAAGGCGCTGGTGAGCAATCGGGCCCCGAGCATGTCGCCGTCAGGCCCGCAGAAGGGCCCAGACGACTCGGACCGAGAAGTCGAATCGGCGATCGGAACGGATGGGATCGGCGGGAAGCGGCAGCCGAGCCGGGAGAAGTCGAGTCGGCAGAAACGGGCAGGCCAGCAGGCCCCCGTGGAGAGATCGGAATGCAAGGGTCCGAGATCGCATCGGAATCGGAAGCCGTCGCAATCGGATCGAATCGAACCCGAGGGGTCGAGGTGCGCCCTGGGCCCGTGGGTTCGAGCGGCCACGGGCACAGGCCCGAGAGCAGCAGCGGCGGCGCGAGCGCAGGCGGGGAGCGGAGACGCCATGCAGCCACCCCCGCTGCCCAGGGGAGCGAAGGGCGGGGCGAGAGGCGGAGCGGCGGCGAGACACCAGAGGGCCTGCTCCGCCCTCCCCTCCCTCTGCTGCGCCCCCCGTCCTCCTTGAGCGGGAGCCGGGGGAGGGGAGTGGGCTGTCGGGCCCCCCCTCGGCGACGAATGGGCGATCGGGGGTCGATGCCCTTCCCCCCCTTCCCCCACACACAAACGTTGCCTCTGACTCCTTCCTCGCCTCCCGTCACCCATTCGACCCTCCCTCCATCCCCCCTCCTTTCTCCTTCCTCGCCTTTTTTCTGGGCTGCTCGAGGAAGAGGGAGCGCGAGCACAAAACTTCACCCGACTTGGCCTCGACAGCTGTGCGAATCAAGCGATCGCCAGGCAAACGGGGAGCACCACGTGAGCCGACCTGCGACAAGCAAGCACGTGCGTTGAACCGTGGCCCGAAGGGTGAGCGAGCGTGCCGCATGCGAAGCGAGAGGGCAGCGAGACGAGGGAGAGAGCTCCAGGGGAGGGAACGAGGGAGCCCTTCTTCCTCCTTCCTCGCGCCTGCTCCTCCCCTCCCCCCTACCTCCCTGCTGTCTCGGGGGCCGTGCCTGGGCTTGCCGTCGACCAGCACCATGGCGGGCGCCCCCCCGCGCCGTGCCCCCCGCGGCCCTTGCCGCGGCCTCCTGGTGCCCTCCCCGCACACTGCTGTTGTGCTGGCTTGTCTTGTTTTTTTTTTTGTGTGGGGCTGTGCCGTGTGTGTTTGTGTGTATGTGCGTGTTTGTGTGTATGTGCGTGTGCGTGTGCATGTGCGTGTGCGTGTGCGTGTGTGTATGTATGTATGTGCGTGTGTGCGTGTGTGCGTGTGCGCGTGTGTGTGTGTGTGCGCGCGCGTGTGCGCGTGCGCATGCGCGTGCGCGTGCGCGTGTGCGTGATATGTATATATATATATGTAAGTGTATATATGTATATGTACATGTATATGTATATGTATATATATATATATATATATATATATATATATATATATATGTATTCCTCTTCCTATGTTTTTATAAGCCCGGGCGGGGGGGACACCCGTCCCCCCCAAAAAAGAATATCCCGGCAAATCAACCTAACAGCGATGTGTAGAAGCATGGCTGGAAACATTGCCTGTGGTATTCATGTAAGAGTGCAGTTGTAGAATTCTGGGCCGCTCAATGCAGCACGCTGAGGAGCAACGCTGTTCCCTGCCGCAGGCTGAGGAGCACCGCTGTTCAATGCAGCAGGGTCAGGAGCACCGCCGCCCGACCGAGAACTATCAGCATGTCCTGGCATTAAGGTGTGCAGTAGGCGCTGCGCAGTTCCTTTGAAAGGAAATCTTCGAAAGCAGGGCTGTAGCCAAGAAGGCTACGGGGACGATGGTGATGATGAAGATGAGTCTTGGAAGCCTGGGAAGTGGAAGAGCACGAAGTGGCGTACAGTTGGCTCCGAGCATTCAAAATGTGGCCCGGGAGTGGAGTTCTGGGAAGTGGAAGAGCACGAAGTGGCCCAGACCATCCAATCCACAGAAAAAAATGTGGATTCACATTTCTCCTATCGATCCACAATTTTTTTGTGGATCGACATTTTTTCCGGGGAATCCACATTTTTTGTGTGGATCCACATTTTTTCAGTGTTTGCTGAATTTCACGATTTTTTCATGAATTGTTCTTGAATTTTTCATGAATTGTTCTTGAATGTTTCTTGAATTTGCGTTTTCGTTTTCTTAGTATTAATGTTTACTCGAGTATTTAATGTAAACACGCAAGTGATACATGATGATTGTAAGCGCTGGAGCTCATTGTGAGGACGTTCCGAATGAGAGTGGTTGACAGTACTCTGAACCTCGGATGCCACCAGTGTAGTGGCGGGCGGATTATTGCGAACGCTTGAACTTATTCTGAGGACATCCCGAAAAAGAGCCGTTGACAGAACTCTGAGCCTCGGACGCCACCAGTGTAGTGGCGGGCGGATTATTGCGAACGCTTGAACTTATTGTGAGGACATCCCGAGAACGAGCCGTTGACAGAATTCTGAGCCTCGGACGCCACCAGTGTAGTGGCGGGCGGGATTGACCGTTGCTGTAACTAGCCCCTCTTTGACGTGGCCGAAATCGAACCATGACCACTCCCCACCTCAGTGATGAGAGCGATGATTCCTAGATCCCCGAAGACATTTACGCGAGGTACGAAGATCCAGAGTTTGATCCTGTGCACTACAGCATGTATAACTACGGGGGTAGAGATCGCACGCGCCAGGGACAATGACGAGGACGACGGGGACGACCCTGACGACGACCCAGACGACGACCCCGACGACCACGGGGACGGAGGGACCGATAACGACGACGGTCGACCTGAAATGCGTATGGACTTGTGGGCCGACGACGGTCGACCTCGAATGCCGCGCTTGTGGGATCTCACTTTCGGCCCTGACCATGGTCAGGGCCGAAAGTGAGATCCCACAAGCGCGGCATGAGATCCCGAAAGTGAGCTTCCTCAAGAATCCCGCGCCCTGAGAGCGTACCCAAAGAGAGTTCGGGAAGAGCGTCCACAAACTGAGCAAAGGACCTTTTGGGTCCAATCCACCCCACATCCCCAAGACCTGTGTTCCCTGTCCCTTGGTCCCCTTCCCTCCCATTCTCCCGTCTTCTCTACCCCTTTCTCCTGCAGCCATTTTGCCCAAGATGGTGAAGAAGTGGACGCCACCAGATGGCGAAGACCCGATGTCTATACTTGCCCCTCTTTTGAAACCGCAACTCAAAGATGTGTTGAATGATGGGCTGTATTCATCTACAGATATGAAGAAGGGGATTGACGTGCCCTACCTGGAAAAATGTCGCCCTGTCTACACGCCCTTTTCAGCTTAGATCCCAGGGGCGGCTACTTTCTCCAAGATGACATGGTGAGAACCGTGACCCACCTGTGCCAAGAACGAGACGCTGCCTCCAAGCTGCATGTCCTGTCTGTGGGGCTCAAGAAAAGCGAATCAGAGACCATTGAACATATCGCATATGCCTACCGTGTAATGTGTTCCCATGTGAGGGAAAAGTTCGATGCGATCTCAAAACAATCTGGGGCCAATAGAGCAACTGGTGGGCCCCTCGACGTGGTTTTCCAAGCTTTAACCTCATCCGCAACGGGTACACGGAGAGCCTCATCAGCCAGCGGTTCGCGACTAGGGCCGCACGGGCATGACAATCTCAGGATCGACGTTTACACCCCTGGAATCCGTAGGGCCACAAAGGCTCGAATTCCGGAAAAAAACGAGATTCAAAAGAAATTCGTGAATTCCTGGTTTCTCGAAGAGCCCCTTTTCGCAGTTACTGCCAGAACGATTCCCGTCCTCTTTTCTCTCTCTCCCTCCCTCCCTCCCTCCCTCCATCTCTCCCTCCTCTTCTTCTCTCTCTCCCTCATCTCTTTCCCTTGACCCCGTTGGTGAGACCCCAAATTTTCTGAACCCTCGGCCGATTCGCAACTCCCCAGGCAGTCCGCCGAGAAGACGAACCCCTTCCCCTTTTTCCGCAAGAAGGACGGGGTCCACGACGACGACTCGGACGGGGACGAGGGCGACTCGAGCGAGAGCAAGGAGGACAGTGACGACGATGACAAGCGTGTCGTCTCTCGGTGCCCATGGGAGGATGATCAGGGGTTACCTCAGATGGTCCGCAACGCAATCGTCTAGCGCATTCCTGTAATGACGAGGGGGGGCAAGGGTCGACGGGGGAAAAACCTGAATAGACGGATTGTCGACGGTGGGGTGAACGTCCACCCCCCTCGGGCAAGAGTTACGGGTAATGTCGATGGTGCTCCACGTGTTTCGGGCCCGAATTCTGATCGCCCTCCCTCCCCTGCCCCCCATCTCCCCTTCGAGGGACGCCAGGCGATTGCGCTGAGGCTGCTTTGTTGTAGTATTGACACCTCCCCCAAGTTGGTTCGACGGGGTGAAAGCGGTGAGCCTGCTTTCCGACGGCACCGAGATGACTGCTACTCTCATCTCAGGCTGCCGTCCCCTCCGCACTCCTCCTAATCCTCCTCCTCCTCCTCCTCCTCCTCATCCTCCTCCTCCTCCTCCTCCTCCTCCTCCTGACCCCCCTCCTATCTTCCTCATCCTCCTCCTCCTCCTCCTCTTCCTCCTCCTCCTCCTCCTCCTCCTCCTCCTCCTCCGATCCTTCACCTCCTCTTTTCTTTATTGATCCGCCCGTGAGGCCCACGTGGGTTCGTGGTCGCGATCCACTTCGACAACCACGAGGAGGAGACGACTTTGCCGAACTCCCACCTTACCGACGAGGGCGCTGTGCGCTTGGGGACAGCTAGCGGCATGAAACGCCCAGCTGCATCCTCGGAGGAACCAGTGGGCAAGAAGCCAGCAGCAGCACTCAAGCGCCCCGCAGCTGCAGCTTCTGATGATCGTCCAGATGGTGGCGTCCCTCCGCCAGACGAGCCTCCACGCGTGAAGATCTGGCCGACCAGACTTACCACTGCTGCTGGACACAGTGGCGCCCAGGTCGTGTTCGTGCACTTCACGAACCACGAGGGCAAGAAGAAGATGATGCAGGTGGGTTCGTTCTCCCCGAATGCAATGAAGGAGGGCTACATCGTAGAGGTATGCGCCAATAGCCACAAGGAGGTCTTGCAGGGCTACCTCGAGGACAAGTGGGACCTCAACTCGTCGCGGACGGAGGCCGAGATTGAGGAGTTCCGGACCTTTGCGCGCAAGGCTCGTGATCACATCTTGAGCCGCACTGCAGGCACTGCAGGCTAGTTTGATGCCGCTGTCCTAGGACAGCGGAGGAGGAGGAGGAGGCAGAGGAGCTCCTCTGCCGACCGCCTCCTCGCTCTGGCTCTTCTCCTCCCACCTCCTGTCTCCTCCTCCTCCTCCTTCTCCTCCTCCTCCTCCACCTCCTCATCCTCCTCCTCTTCTCCCACCTTCTGCCTTCTCCTCCTCCTCCTCCTCCTCGTGGTGTTCCTCCTCCTCTTCGAGCTCCGTCTCACTCATCCTGCTGATCTTTTGGTAGGGGCTCTGCGACCTGGCCCTGCCCTGGAAAAAAAACAGGTCTGTCTGAATTTCTCGCTCTCGCTCAGCCGCTCCAAGCCCCGACCCCAAGCCTCAGCCACATGGGCTCGAGGCGATGCTTCTAATTTTGATTACATGTATTTCTGAAGTCTCCGCGTCGCCAATCCTTAGAATCCATGGCGATACTGTTGGTAGCCTTGTGAGAGACACAACTCCTCGGGACCTGGATGTGGCTGAGATTTTCGCGGGAAGCTTCACCCTCTCTGAAATTGCGTTTGATGTTGGCTTGCGGTCTAGAGGGCTTGATAAAAACCAAGGGCCCGATCATGACATAGTGAGTCTCTCTGGCTGGACCCGTGCAAAACGTATGGTGTTGAGCGTCGTACCTGCTGGACTCTGCTGGTTCGCACCTGATTTCGATCAATGGGTTGGGGGCCGAAGCGAACGATGGGTTCGGGCAGTTGGTTCCGAGCAGTGGTCACCAGGGCCCCGAGTAGAAGGTAACTGCGCTGTCAAAGCTGTGCGTGATGCTAACAATATGTTGAGAAGGACCTTATTCCTGATGGAGCTCGGGGTCCGACGCGGTGCCCACGTAATCCTAGAGAACCCGTTCGGCAGTGAAGCGTTCAATTTCCCGATGACGGTCGCACTCGCTAATTCATTGGGTCTTTACGGGGCTGCTACATCGTTGTGTAATTTCATCTCGGGTGGGGACGGCATGCCGCACGCGACCCTGTACCTCCTGGGCTCACCGTGGTGGATTGTCCTCCTAAGCTTGCCTTGTCTACACAGCGACCAAGGGCACAAGAGACTCGAGGGTGTTGGTTCGAATCGCCGCTATTCCAAGAAAGGCCTGCTTGTGTTCAAACATCAATGGGGTTTATGCTGCCCTCCTACCCTCCACCCCCAACGTCCATATCCCAAGCAACAATACCCAGGGTATCCGCTACTCCAACCTTTTCCCACCCCTCCTCCCTCCTCTCTCAAGGGTCCCGCCTCCCCCTCGCCACCCTCCCCCTGTCCTCTCGAAGCTGTCTCCCAGCCAGGCATTCGAAGCTATCCGACGCAATTTTGCCACCGTGTGATCACCACTTTCAAGTTCTATCGCACCAGAGTTGCACACGAATCAGGAGGCCTCCCGAGAGTAGCACTGGCGTGCATCACAATCGGCTCACACTTCCTGGGGACAGGGTGGTTTGAGCACATGGGGGATTCGTCAGAACAGCCGATTGCAAAACGACCTCGACGATGTCTTCCAGAACCCCCCGATTCTGATGATGGAGCAGGGCCCGCCCCTTCTGATGATCGAGTATTTATACATGGTCCTGGGAAGTGGTTTCAGTTATCAATGCTCTCGCCTGATGCCAGAGAGACCGCTGAGTCAGAGTTCCCACACGAGCATGACAGCGAGGTGGATCCTGAAGATTTTGGAGGACCGATGCTGGTGGACCATGGGCCTGAGTGCGAGCCTCCCCCGAACATCGAGACGAACCCTAACGAGGAAGAGGTCGTGGCAGTCGATTCCCAGGAGGACCAGAAAATCAACAGGGAGGAGGAGGAGATGGCTAGTCGCAGGCTCCTGAAGGCCATGAGGGACCACCAGGAGTCCAAGGACCTGGATCTGGCGAAGATCTTGCAGGGGGAACTCGCTAGGGAGGCGTTCGCCGCAGCAGAGGACCTGGTGATTCCAATTTAACCCACATCGTTGGCGTTTCGTTCGGCCCGTTCTCCATGGCGCGAGCTTGAGGCTCGATGACGCGCTAAAGAGAACTGAATCGAAAGAAATTCCATCGAGGTGGGTGAAACTCGAATCGACCAGGAACGAAACTCCACGGACAATGACGACACGTCTTTGGAGCTTGCAAAGAAACTACAGCAGGAGGACGCTCAAGGGATCTCTGAACAAGAGGATAAGCGGCAGGAGGAGGGAGACAGCGGTAGGAGGAGGAAGGAGGAGGACTGGAGACCTCCTCCTCCTTCCTCCTCCTCATCGTCTCCTCCTCCTCGATCCTCAGTCTCCTCCTCAGTCTCCTCCTCCTCCTCCTCCTCCTCCTCCTCCTCATCCTTCTCCTCGTCAGTCCTCCTCGGACGCCCTCCCATAGTCGTTGCTTCTCCAATCCTGATCCTGAGATCTCCCACATCCGCCTTGTCTGGTCCTCCAGTCTTGTCTGGTCCGCCCCTCTTGCTTCGTGAGGGCCAGACAAGACTGGAAGACCAGACAAGACGGATCAAGAGGAGTTCAAGCTCGCCCTGGACGAGGCGGACACGCTGGATTTGGGCGCGTCGGCAGCTTCGCTTCGTACGCCGACGCCTGGCGCAAGCAGCAGTGGCCCTCGCGTCAACCCATTTCCACATTTCCGAGCTCCTGGAGATGGGGAGGATGATTCTGACAGTGGCCACTTGAGCAGCCCAACTCTTGAGATGATGTAGGGGCGCCCACGAGTCTCCAGCTCGGCTGATGAGAGGGTTAAAAAAACACCAGCGTTTGGTTTTGTGGTCAGATTTTGACGTTCGGCCCGCTTTCGATTTCCTCTGGCCCAATCTGGGCCGATCCTGGCCCATGGGATCGCTCTCAGACCGCTTTGGGTCAGCCTCGGTCCTGAAATTTTCAGGAATTCTGAAATTCCTGAATTTTTGAGAACAGTTAGTTTTTGATGACAGTCACAAGGAAAACAATGATTTCTGAAATTCGTGATTTTTTTCAGGAATTTAAGCCGAATGATTTTTTGATGATGTCGCAAGCGAAATTGATGTTTTGGAGGTTTTCATGAATTTTTCTTGAATTTTTTGTTTTTCATGAATTTGTTCGGCATGGTTTTTTGAGGATGTCACAGGCGAAATTGTTTTTTTTTTTTGATTTTTCATGAATTTTTTTCATGAATTTGGCGGCGTAGCCGGCCTCGCCGGCCTCGCCGGCCTCCAGGTGTCCGGGAACTGGGGCCTCGGGACTCCTTGGTGAACTAGAATCGGTTCCTGAAAAGCTTCAGGTTCCTGGAAAAATCAAAAAAACACCTAGATGTCTTGTCCATCGCTCCTCAACCTCCGACCTCCTACCTCCTCTTCCTCAACCAACCTCCGCCTCCTCTTCAACCTCCGACCTCCTCTTTCTTAGCTCGCAGGAAGGCTGAGCTTTATCCTGAACGATTGGGCACGGCCCATTATGGCGTGTTTGTAGCCACACATTAGGCTCGAAGCTGCTTGAGGCTGCCACCGTGCCTTACCTCACTGGCGATAGCTCTCTCGGTTGACAATGGCGCAAAAAGCCAAGGGGGCGGCAAAAGCAAAGTGAGCCGCGAAATCCAAGGTGGAATCCAAGGATAAGGAACCCAAGGGTTCCAAAGCTCCCAAGGATACCCCCGTCGCGGCCGAGACCGCAGTAGTTCCCGTTCAGGGTTCGGAGAAAATTCCGAGGGCGGTCCAACGAGTTCGCGAGAGTCTCAGTATTCATGGCGTCGATCTCTCAACACTTACCGCTGATGACTTCATGAAGTTGTCCAAGAAAGAAATCGACGATACCTTCAGCGCGCTCCGCTACCAGCTCTCCAAGCGTTCGGATAAAAGTGCCCTGGACGATTACATGAAGCTGAAGGCGGATGCTGACCGCAGGGACTGGCTTGCAAAATTCGTGGTAGACCCGAGCACGGGCGGCAGCACGGCGTCGAGCAGCACAACAGTGACCAAACGCGACACGGAGAAGGAGGTCGACGAATGGTTAACAGAGAAACAACTCGGAGGTCCGCAATGGTTGAACGACCCATATGCGGCCAAGATATTGTGCGAATCTGGTGACTTGGAGGATCGCCCCCATCGCTATCCTAGTCTTGCCAAAGCTAACATCAAGGAGTTCAAATTCACCAGGGAGATGATGATGCGCATGAGCGGCACTGAGGAGCAGAGCAAAGTCACCACTGAGGCGGAGATGGACCCAGAGCAGTACATGCAGGTGCAGCGTGCCATGGCCGACTCCTTGAAGCGCCAGATGCTCGCAGACAACACCACCACACCCGACCCCAAAGGGAAGAAATCCAAGAAAGTCAAGACTCCGCCTGAGGACGAGACCGAGGAGGAGAAACTCGCGAGGGAAGCTCGGGATGCCTTGCGTAACCGTCTGGCCTCCAAGAACAAGACCCTGAAGGAGCTCAAGGCCTACTTCGACGGGGTCCTGAACGAGATGCGCGACGTCGACTGGGTCAAGGAGCGCCTGGTGAAGAAGAACCTACCAGCTGCCATGGGCGACTTCGTAGCGACTCAGGTCACTGAGCAGCTGAGCAAGATCGAGCCTCTCCAGGCCTGGCGTCCGAACGCCTTACGAACAAGGAGGAGGAGGAGGAAGATGAGGAGGAGGAGGAGGAGATTGAGGAGGGGGGGGGGAGAAGCTAGAGGAGGAAGATGAGGGAAGGAGACGGAGGAGGAGGAAGGTTTGGGCAGCTTTCGAAAACAAGCTTGGGACCGTTTTTCAGAAAACTGTTTTTTTCAAAGGGGATGAGGAGGAGGAGAAGGAGGAGGAGGTGGAGGAGGAGGAATAGGAACATGTGCGATATCGCTCCCAGAGGCCTTGTACTACGAGTGCAAAGCCGTGCCCGACTCGGAGTGGACCGACAAGAAGCTCGAGAAGTTCACGGATGTCGTCAACTCCAAGAAGAATACCTTCAAGACGGGCTACGACAAGTTCGTGAAGGAGACCTGGACCGACGTGAAGGGCATGTGTGGCCCTAAGTAAGCAGCGTCGAGCATTTTGCTCACGCGCGCAGGCTGCCAGCAGAAGGCTCGGAAAGATCATCCCCCAGGATTCCTGGATTGTAACAAGCCCCGACGTTGGCAGCCTGCGCTAGCTAGTTTCAAAGATCTGTCTCTGGGTGTAATGCGTCTCACATCATTACTGGGATATCGCCTGAATTTCAGACGATCGACCCAGACGACAGCTTTTGCGTTACGTACTCAAACTCTTCCTCTCTTCATCCTCTTCCTTCTATTCCCCCTCCTCCCCCATCTCCTCGACCGCATTCTCCTCCCCCCTTTCTGTCATCCTTATCTCCTCCCGTCACCCATCCACCGCCTCACCCCATCTCCTCCGCTTAGCTTGACCGTCTTAGCTAGGGGATCTGGCAGAAATCGGCGTGGCCCGACGCGAGAAAAACAGCCGCTGTGGCGCCTGGAGCCGTGCGCAATCCGAAGGCCCAAGAATTTGTAGCATCCGGGGATGGATAGCGTGGATTGTGAGGACACTCTCGTGCAAGGAGGGGGTGCGATTGCTGTTTCGACCCAAGTCTTTTAGCTGCATGTCGCCGCCATGGGGGGGAAACGTGGTGGCATTCGCCAACGACTCAACCTTGATGGGGAAAAGGGTGAACAAGTTCGCGAAGATACTGTTAACAAGCGGTACAGGTCGGGGGGGTTGGCAATCGCACTGCCACCAAAGGGGGCGTTTAATTCAATTCCCCACGCCCTCCATACGGACCCTAGGGCCCCGACCCCATCCCATTCTGTTTCAGAAGCAGGTCGAACACCGAGACCTGGCTTAGCAAGCTCTTTTTTCGCGGAACTCTTCCAGCAACGCATGTTGGTGATGGGGCCAGGGCAGTGTGCGACGACCAATCTGATATCGGTGATCTTCCCGATTGGGCTAAGATTGGTGCTCGAGGTGCACATCGTGGCAATTCTCATAGGCGTTTGGGGTATTAATGGGGCGAGGGGAACCCATAACCGAAAAAAAGGACCGACAAGAAACCAGTTCATCAGAGACGATGCGATGTTTTTAGTTCTCCCAAGGGTCAGACTGTTTTTGTTTGTGCCCCCCTCCTCCCGCCCCCACCCCGAGGGATCTCATGCGGGTTCTGTCCAAGAGCTCCAAGATGCCCAACGTTTACCAGGCTGAGGGTGTCTTCTGGGACAAGAGGTCTTCGACCAAGTACAAAGCGCCATTCAATTTTCTACTACCATATGAAATACTGGAGGTGCTTATACCAGAAGGGGACGAGGAACGGTGGGCGACATTCCCTGAGGGTACACTTGCGGCAGAGAGGTCACTGAAAAACCTTTGTGAACGGATCGGCGCCAGGAGATTTGACAACGACAGTGCTGCTCCTCTCGGTGGGTTTGGCGTGTGGGGGGATGCTGCACCTTACAAGCATAGGGACAGCCTGTATCTTACTCTATGGAATATGTGCACGGGGCCAGCGACACACCACAGATTCTGGTTTACGGTTTTTGCGAAACGCGATATATGCATGTGTGGCTGCAGCGGCAGGTGCAGTTTTGAGCCAATTTGGGATGTTTTAAGATGGGTGTCACTCGTGTTTATTACAGGCCGTATGCCAGACAGAAGGCATGATGGTATCAAATTTCAAGACTCACCGTTTAAGCACGACGCTGCTCGGGCAGCGATCGCTGGGAAGCCGCTTCGTTTTCGTGCCCTGTGTTGCCAAGCACGGGGTGATTGGTCGTGGCTGAAACAGGCTCTCGGCGTGCAAGGGTGGCAGGGTAAACTTCCTACAACTCGATGTTGCTTTCGCTGCCGTTGTACTCGCCAAGACATCCTAAATACAAGCAGCACTGCTCCGTGGCGTAGGACGCTCATCACGCACTCGGATTTTATGAACGATGTTTTTGAAGGCCGTCAAATATTGGTTGGTTTGTTCAAGCTACCAGGTTTCACGTTAGACATGGTGGTGGCCGATCTTATGCATACTGGTGATCTCGGAATCGTTCAGAGCCTCCTCGGAAACATATTCTGGGAACAATTTCTCGAACTTGGTGGCAAATACGCCACGCCAACAGTTACACTCGACAAGCTTCTGAACATGATGAAACTTGCGTCTCGACATCTAGGGCTCGAGGCCCCCATAAACCAACTCACCGTCGGCATGATTCGGTCCACCGAGAAGGCCGCCCCGAAAATGAAGCTGAAGGCCCAAGGGTCCCACCAACATCTCTGCTGCTACTGCTTCAACTGCTGCTCATCATCCATTCCCCCTGTCCCCCCCCGACATCCCAAGGGGGCGGGGGGTCAACAACACATGTGTTTTACTGTGTAATCTGGAGTGTGCCCTTCCCCTCTCTACCTTCGAATCCCTTCCCTGGTCCCCTCTCATCCCCTCCTCCCTGTCTATCCTTCCCACCTCCGCCACCTCTTCTCCTCCCCCCTCCTCCCGAACGAGATTCCACCCAGCCCTCTGATGGACAGGCAGCCGAGAGCCGCCGAATGCTGATGTGCGCAAGGTTCATCCTAGAGTCGTTCTTTGCGGTGGGCAGCTCCCACGAGAAAACGAGATTGTGGTGTACTGATGCCCTCTGCCGTTTTTATCAGGAGCTGAAGGACTGGAGACCTCACGAATCGCCTAAACGCATAGCCTTGTTTGCGCAGCAGCATCTCGCGATGTATTTAGAGCTCCACATGGAAGCGAAGAGCGAGATGCTTTGGAAATTTTATCCGAAGCACCATCTTTTTATGCATATCGCAGAGGACCAAGTAGAAACCCATGGGAACCCAGCTGAATACTGGGCGTACCGAGACGAGTCGGAAATCGGAAGAGCTTCGGAGTTAGGGGCCGTTGCACATCCTCGCACGATCGGTACAGTGCTGATCGACAAGTATCGGTGCGGGGATTTGTTCGACGTTGCTGCTGATGTTTAGGTTGCCACTCTCGCGTGCATCCTCTGGCCCTGCCACCCTCCCCCCGCCAGCATCACATATGAACACATATCTCCTCTCTCCAACTCTCAGCCTGCTCTCGCTTTGGGCAGCTTGCGCTTCAAGCTGCAACAGTCGGTATTGGCAATTGTGAAAAAATAGGTCTCGTAAAAGCTACCTTAAGCAATTCTTCAGGCAAGTCTTGTTTTGGAACGCGCCTGGATCCACCGATTGCTATTGTTCCGATATTTCTGGTGCCACTTCTAGAGACTTGAGGCCACGTCTGAGGAGAAATGTTCGAGCATACTCAAAGCAACGTTTCTGGAAGGACATTCGGAACCGTTGGAAGGATCAAATGAGGGATATCAATCCGAAGTTGTCTGGTACCCTGCCCATTAGTCCACAGGCTACCGCCATTTTGCCGCTGCCCCGTCCACTTCACGGAGGAGGAAAAGGACATAGAAGAGGAGGAGGAGGAGGAGGAGGAGGAGGACAAGGAAGAACAGAGTAGGAGAAATAGTTACTCCACAGGCTGACGCCAGTCCGCCGATACCCCGTCGACTTCAGCGGCAGCAGCAGTGGCAGTAGCAGTAGCAGTAGCAGTAGCAGTAGCAGCAGTAGTAGTAGTAGTAGTAGTAGTAGTAGTACCAGTAGTAGCAGTAGTAGCAGTAGTAGCAGTAGCAGTAGCAGTAGCAGTAGTAGTAGTAGTAGTAGTAGTAGTAGTAGTAGTAGTAGTAGTAATAGAAGTAGTAGTAGTAGTAGTAGTAGTAGTAGTAGTAGTAGTAGTAGTAGTAGTAGTAGTAGTAGTAGTAGTAGTAGTAGTAGTAGTAGTAGTAGTAGTAGTAGTAGTAGTAGTAGTAGTAGTAGTAGTAGTAGTAGTAGTAGTAGTAGTAGTAGTAGTAGTAGTAGTAGTAGTAGTAGTAGTAGTAGTAGTAGTAGTAGTAGTAGTAGTAGTAGTAGTAGTAGTAGTAGTAGTAGTAGTAGTAGTAGTAGTGTAGTAGTAGTAGTAGTAGTAGTAGTAGTAGTAGTAGTAGTAGTAGTAGTAGTAGTAGTAGTAGTAGTAGTAGTAGTAGTAGTAGTAGTAGTAGTAGTAGTAGTAGTAGTAGTAGTGGTAATACGCCAAAACGTGAAATTCAGGATTCGTGAAAAATTCTTGAAAAAATCGTGAAAAAAACAAAAATCCACAAAAAAAATGTGGATCCACATTTTTGTGTTTCCCTGGTGTGGATCCACAAAAAAAATGTGGATCCACATTTTTTCCGGGACCGACGAATTTTTCCGGGGATTGGATGCTCTGGGGGCCTACAGTTGGCTCCGGGCATTCAAAATGTGGCCCGGGAATGGTGCTCTGGGAAGTCCAAGAGCACGAAGTGGCCTACAGTTGGCTCCGGGTATCCAAAATGTGGCCCGGGAGCGGAGTTCTGGGAAGTCGAAGAGCACGAAGTGGCCTACAGTTGGCTCCGGGCATCCAAAGCCCGGGAATGGAGTTCTGGGAAGTCGAAGAGCACGAAGTGGCCTACAGTTGGCTCCGGGCATCCAAAATGTGGCCCGGGAGTGGAGTTCTGGGAGGTCGAAGAGCACGAAGTGTGTGACCGTTTGCTTAAAACGAGCCCGGTCCTCGCTTGTCTGGCTCCCGCCCAGACCCCCCTGGGGAGTCATCAGATGCTCTCTTTTGACCCCATTAGAAACCTATCAGTCTTCGCTGTTAGGTAATAATAAAAACGGACTCCCGGGATCTGGGGCTTTGGGACCCTCCAGACGGGCCTCGAAGCGGCCCCCCTGGCCTCGCAGGGCGTTTTGCCAAGCCTTCCCATCACACCTAGGGCGATCAGGGGGGTCATCGGAGACGTCTCAGAGACCCCCATGACAGCGCAAGAGCGCTCCAAGAGTGACCGACGTGACCTCAAGATGGCCCAAGAGGCCTCCAGGACGGCCCCAAAGAGGCCTTCAAGAGCACTCTCAAGAGGCACAACTCATGGAAATTTCTGTTAGTTTTTGGTGAATTTTGGGGTTCTCCTCTTTTCGGCTTCCCGACGCTCCAAGACGGCGGTCTTCGGGGCGTCCGAAGCCGCCTGGGAGGCTCCAAAATTGCCCCACAAACATCCGAAAGGGTTTCCAGGCAGTCCGAGAGAGCCCCAAAACGGTACAACACGGGTCCAAGATGGCCCTCAGAGAGCCCCATGACGGCCCAAGATGGCCCAAAGACACCCTCCGAAACATTCCAAATCGTGATCCGGTCGTTCAGGGAGACCGTGGTTGGAGGCAGGGTGACCCGAGGAAGCCCCCAGGGGCCCCCAGAATACGCCAAGGAGGCCTCCAGAAGGCCTTAAGAAAGCCTCAAACAATTTGTTTAGGCCCCCAGAGGCTCTCCCAGGAGCTTCCGCAAAAAAAAGCTGAGGAGGATAGGGAGAATGCGCAAGGTATGGCGAACATGAGGAAACAGAAGCATGGAGGAAGGATAACGAATAACATTATCATAGCGGCGATGCCGGAAAAGGCAACAAGGAGTTATCGCTAAATTCTCGGCTTGACCTTCCTGCTATTCCGCCTGCACACCAAACTTCAAGGACCAAGGTGCATGGCAAGAAGCGCCAACACAGTCTTGTATACATATATATATATATAGATGTGTGTGTGTGTGTGTTCGTCTGGTCCACTCGCCAGCGCAGTCACTCTGCCTAGCCGCCGACGCACAAATCTGTGTGTGTGTGTTTGTTCGTCTTTGCCTCTTGCCGCCTGTACGCGCGCTCCCCACGGTGGGCGCGTCTCTTCCAATCCGGGGCTCTCAAGAATTTCACGCACGCGACGGGCTGGCCTCACCGCTTGCCCTTTCCCCACAGTGCTGGGTGAACTTGCCCTGTGTGCGGCCCATTCTTGCTCTCGCGACGGTGATGCCTCCTCGCCGGCATTGGAACAAGTGTGACTTCGCATTTCGGAGCTTAGCTGTGCGTCCACACAGACACGTATGCAAACGTAAACAGGTGTACCAATCTATGCCTATGAATATAGATGTGCGTAGTTATTCAAATATGTATATACATATCATAAAGATCATGCGAATGCGTCTATGTAGATAGATATGGATGGTTGAGCATGCTCCCTCGCAACGCCTCCTCCATCCACCCATCCTCTCACCACCCCCTCCTGAACCTCTCGCCCCCCTCATCTCTCCCTCTCCTCCTCCAGCTCCATTCCTGCCCTCCTCCCTCTTTGCCTCGCCTTCCTCACCCCCCTCCTGCTCCTCCTCCTGTCGTCCTTCCTCCCTCCCTCCCTGCTGCCATTGTTCGTGCTGCTGCGAATCTCGAGCCCCGGGGCACGGCGCTCCACATCGCTGGCCTGGCGCCCCGCTCCTAGGAACCCCTCCCTGCAGTGAATTCCGCCGCCCTTCCGCCGTGTCAGGGCTCGACGAGCTCCAACCTCTGCGGCCCCCACGGGATGGGGCCGCAGCCCAGCCAACGCACAGGGCATGTCCTCCTGCAGGCGGATTTGGAAAATTACGAATAATTGATACATTAAAAAAAGAAGCAACAATAGCAAAACAACAACAAAACCCGTCGCCCCGCCCCGGCCCGAACAGCTCCATGCTGACGACCACGAAGGCGCCGACCCCTCCAACAACCAGGGCCTCTACGTACAGCCCGAGCGAGCGACCCACCGCTCCCAACGCGGCGGCAGCAGGATGCCCCAGTGCCGAGGGCAAGGGCACACGACGCCCTGCGCGCGAGCTCCAGCACGACGACCGCCTCGAGCAGGACAGGCCGTCCACACGGGCGAACAACTCGTGGAGGCATGCGGCGAACGGCCGCACTTGCATCGGTGGGCCTCGCGCCCCACCATGCCGTCCGCGCCCAGCAAGGCTCGTCGTCCCGAAGACGCGAGCCTCGGGCGCCGCGCCGACGGCGTCAGCCGTGATGCAGGCGGATCGCCACCATCGGATGCCGCGGCGCCGCAGGAGGGCTAGCCAACTATTGTTGGTGTTGCTGCTGCTGCTGCTGCTGCTGAAAAGGGGCTTCCTCCTCCTTTCTTTCTTTCCTCCTCCTCCTTTCCTTTTCCTCCTCCTCCTCCTCCTCCTCTTTTGATCCTCCTCCTCCTGGCGGGCCGATCTGGACCGCTAGAGCCGACCTCCAGGCTCGACGAACTCATGCATCTTGACCCCCATCCCTTGTGAACCCCACCTCTGCAGGTCAGAATTCTGAAAGAAACGCCAGGGGCTCATCAGAACTGGAAGGATGCCTGCAGCCAAATGAAACCCAGCGGAGGTGTCCAACACGCGTCGATTGGATCCGTGGGCGCACCCGAGCGAACGCGGTAAGGGTTCTCGCAGTGGTCAAGAAGGACCACGCAGAAGCCCCTTAAAGGGGCGGACGGGGAGTAGGAGACCCGGCTCCCTGAATTCCTGTTCCGCCGGAGACCTCCTCGCAATGTACGACCGCAAAGCTCACACATTGAGACCGTGGACTGCAAAAAGAGTCCCGCAAAGGGGACCGGGAGAGGCAGGAGGCGGGTCTCCCAGAATCGCCGCTTCGCCTTAGACTTCCTCACACTTTAGAGCCACAAAGGCTGTTTCGCCTGAGACTTCCCGTCACAAATTGAAGCCACAGAAGCCGTTTCGCCAGAGACTTCCTTACAGCTGAAAACAACAAACCACAAAATAATACCACAAAGGGGATGGGGAGAGGTAGGAAACCGGACTCCCCAAATCGCCGTTTCGCCCGGGGCTTTCTCACAATCTACGTCTACGGAGGCCGTTTCTCTTGAGACTTCCCCTCACAAATTAAAGCAACGGAAGGCTCGCCTGAGACACTTTCTGCTGAGACTTCCTGACAAAGCATGACCACAGAAGCCGTTTCGCCTGAAATCAGAACAACACGAATCGCTTCGTCTGAGGCTTGCTTGCCTGAGATGCCATGTCGCGCCGCGCATCATGCACCGTCTGTTGTGCGCCAGAACCGCCATCATCATAACCATCGCCATCTCATCATGATCATGATGATGATGATCACTGACCTCCTCTCCTGCTGGTAGGATGTTTCGCTGGGGTAATCGCTGTTGTTGGGCCTCTACGCCGAGATCCTCGATCTCAATGTCGAGTCGGCCGCGGCTGGCGGCAGAATCATCGAGCCGCGCGAATATACTCGAGGGGCCTGGGGGGACGGACCGCACACGACAGTTGCGGTATTTGTCCAGGGTGGCGCAAGGAGTTGCAAGTCGTCGCAGGCTGCAGGCTTACATGAACGATGCGCCCTTTCAACTGCATCGTCTCGAAGAGGCAAGAAGAGGCTTGGCAATCCCGAAGCCCCGATGGGTCTCGTCTGCAAAGGGTGTGGCTTGCAACCCGGACCCTGGGGGGCAGCCGAGGACCTCGACACTGTTCTCCACCGCGCCCCGAGGAGGCCCGACGAGTGCAACGTGGCGCCCCCAAGGCCCAACGGCGCAGGTCGCAAACCACGCCCCGTCGGAACCACGCCCTTCAAAGTCGCCGAGTGGCGCTCGGAGTTCTCAGCAGAAGCGCAACATCTCCACCCCCCGGGGGCCACTGGCCAAGCCGTGACAAGCCAGCCTCTCGGCTCCTGCCGCACCTCGGCAGCCCCTGGCGCACGGCATGCTGCCCACATCGCAACATGCGCCCGTCGTCTTCGAGACGGAAGCTTTTGTTCGCAACGTCGCAGCGCCCGAATTCCGCTGAAGGGTAATGTCCGCACTGCCGATTTTACTGTGGGGGCCAGCGATGCATAATCAGTGTTGAGGAGGAGGAAGAAGAGGAGGAGGAGGAGGAGGAAAAGGAGGAAAAGGAGGATGAGGAGGAGGAGGACGAGGAGGAGGATAAGGAGGGCGAGGAGTGGCAAGGAGGGGTAGGGTGGCTGGAGAGTACGAGGAGGGAGTGGCGGAGGGGAGGGGACGCGCAAGGGATGGAGACGCGGGGGGATCAGGCACTGACAAGAGAAACGACAACGAGAACCTCCCCTGGTCCACCACCTCCCTTCGATGACAAAACGTGCGTCAGCGCCAACGAGTGCTTGTTCACCGACGCCTTTCTATGCGACTCAAGCGGTGTTACGATGGCCGCCGCAGGCCGACTTGGCCAAGCACACTTTGGGCTAACACACACGTCCTGAGGATCATCGATCCCTCCTTGCCGCACTGGTCGGGGCAAGGATGGGCCCCCGATGGGATGATCAGAGGCTTCCTCCGTGACCAGCAATCGTTCGGGCCTCTGCTGGGGAAATAAAAAAGTACCGATACCGCTACTCCTCGGACCTCTCCTGGGGTGCGTTCTGACCAGAATTTCGAGGCGACGAGGGCCTCCCAGGAGGCCCAAACAGGGGAAAACGAGGAAAAGGTAGAGGTATGGGTACCTTTTCCTCCTCTGAACTGCGGGCCCCGGGCGCGCGCGGACCGGAGGCGTCCCTGGCAAGCTCCGGGTGGAACTGCACGGACTGGACGCTCCACCTGTGTTCCGCTTGCTCCCGCCGTGCCGCCCGGTGGGGGAGGCGAGGAGGCAGGGGCGGAGAGCAGGAAGCAGGATGAGGATCGGGAGGAGGAGGAACCCCGCGTGTTCCAATCGGGGGGGGAGGAGGGGGAGGAGGAGGAGGAGGATGAGGAGGAGGACGAGGAGGAGGACCAGTGTAAACCCAAGAGGCATCAACGATGTTGGAATAAACCCTCCCTCCAAGCTCCCTCTTCATAGGCCCCTACAGCGGTTCAGTCGATTGAAAGAGCAGCCTCGTTGGAAGACAACTGTTTGAAGACCCTGAAGCATGCCACAACATACTTCTCGGGATGCCACCGCCACGGATGAACCTGACTGTTGCGTCTGGGCGATCCTGAATCTTGCAATGACGCCATTCCTGGCCCTTGAACACCTTGCGAATCAACATAATTTGCACCCTCATAAGCCTGAACCCTTCGAACAAAACACCATTTCTGGAATGCTGATCATGGGAATCCGTGAAACTCTAGCAGATGTTGAAGACGAGTGCGCGCCGCGCTAAGGCGAGGACCACATTTTGAAAAGGAACGGCCCTCAATCCGCGAAGCCCTTGCAATATTTTGAAACGAATGTGCGCGGCGGTAAAGCGAGAACCACAATTTGAAAAAGAACCGCCCTCATTATGTGAAACTCTTGAAACGATAACCACATGTTGAAAACGACTCGCCCTCAATCCGCGAAGCTCCTGCAATTTTCTAAAACGAATGTGCGCGGCGCTGAAGCGAGAACCACATTTTGAAAACGACCCACCCTCCATCTGTGAAGCTTTTGTCAATGACATTGTCAACATTAAAGCCTCAAAATCATCGATGGTGAATAAGTCTCAAGCGAAGCGCCCAGCCCGCCCGAAATACTGGCTCCGGGGTGCGACACGGAACATTTATTTATAAGGAGAAGGAATGGAGGAGGAGGAGGAGGAGGAGGAGGAGGAGGACGAGGAGGAGGAGGAGGAGGAGGAGGAGGAGGAGGAGGAGGAGGAGGGAGAGGAGGAGGAGGAGGAGCATAAGGAGGAGGAGGAGGAGGAGGAGGAAGACACCGACAAGGAGAAGGTGGAGGAGGAGGAGGAGGAGGAGGAGGAGGGGGAGGAGGAAGAGGAGGAGGAGGGGAAGGAAGAGGACTGGCTGGACTGGAACGCTTGCGACCTTGGTGAATGATGCCTGAAACACGTCGCGAGGCGAGCGTCATATACGTATGAGGATAGGCGAATTGCACGGGGAAAACGTGGCGGCCTACGCGGGCATCATCATCCCAACGGCAAGCTCGCAAAAAGGAGAGAGTCGGAAGTCTCCCCAAATTCAATTTCAATCCTAGGCCGCGGCCCAGCAACAACACGACAACAGAGCGCCCCTACACACACGCACGCCACGCACGCACACAGGAGGCCAGAAGAGGACGGGAGCAAACAACAGCACCAGCCGCGGGAGGGAGGAAGACGGGGGGAGACGGCAAGCAACAGATGGGGGCTGTGGCATCACGTGCGAAACTCTACCTGATCAGACTCGACACAGTGGTTTGGACATCGGGGCGGGAACAACGGGGGGCAAACAACGCGTTCCAAACACGCGAACCAGCAGCGATCGAAAAGGGGGCGAGGTCCGTGGACACCGTCCTAACCTGTGCAGCTCTGCCTGTATGGCAGTTAGCTTAAACTCCAGGGGCTCATTGCAAGGGGCCTCAAACGTGTCACCTCCAGAGCTGTGCTGTTATAGTGGCTTTTGGGAGCTCCTCTGCAGGACTTCTAACTGCCAATGCTCGAGATGGCCGCGTTGGGCCAAGTATAACATCAGAAAAAGACTCTGCATCGAAGCAAGGCGCGCGGGGTACCTGCTTCTTGCAGCCTCAGAAATTAGCGGAATGCGCGCACGGGGTTTCGCTGCAATTCTTGAAATAGGGCTCCCTCCACGGCCGCCAGAGGACAGTCCTGTAGCCGGGGAAGGTCTGTCAACGCTCAGTCCTGTAGATGCTTCTGGATCTCCCCTGGCGCCATTCCGACCTTCGGTAAACACGCGGTCCAGCCTTGCCCTGTGCCGCCCTGCAATTTCACGCATACCTGCAACGCTGCGTGCGCTGTCGCCAGCGGCGGCCCGTCGATCGTGACCTCCCGACTCTGGGTGTCAGGGCTCATAATGACTTGTAGCTTGAACGTGTCCACCGAGGTCATGCCTGCTGTCGAACCACCATGCCCTGATGCGACGCTGCCTCTCCTTTTCGATCATGACTGTGAATGTCTCTGCTTTGTCCTCCTTGACCATCTGCCGTCGCTAGTGTTTGAGAACGGCCGCGCCTGAGCCTCGGCTCCCTGCGACTGCGTCATCGTCTCCATCAAGTGTTTCATCAAGGCCGCGCAGATGCGGGGCCATGGTGGCCCGCTGTCGTGATTCATTTCGTAGCGTTTGCAAACCATTGCGTCGTCTTGCCCCGCGATCTGGTAATTTTGATGAGCGGGGCTGCCGCTGAGAACACACAACAAATACATGTAGCGCCCGTGAATCTCGCGAGATTGCGTGCGCTGGTGAGAAGAAGCCCGCGCAACAACGGGACCAGAACCGACATCATGCCTTTCTCGTTGCACCTGAGCTGCTGGCGCGCCTGGTGCCCGACTGTCTCCTGCAAACGAGAGCGACGATCGTCTCCTCCCGCTGTCTGGCTTGACTTGCGCTGTCCGACAGACCGCGTCGGAGTGCTGGCCATGGCTGCTCTCGAATAGCAGCGGGAGGAACGCGAAATGAGAACGCATATGCTGTGAACATTGGGAGGGTCGCCGGTCTGAGCCTCGCATAACGGACAGTCTGAAACCAATATCCGAACGTCTGTGCCAATTTAGAGAAATCTACCACGCGCTTACATGCCGAGCTCCCGTCTGCGAGCACGCAACTACCAACAACACATCGATTGCTCACCACCACCTTCCCAAGAACCGATTTTTGCCCGCGATGATTACGTAAATGAACGCGTGCTTGTCTTTTTTGTCGGAACCTTCTGGAGCGCCCTGGGGCCGTGCATCCATATTCTCCATCTTCTGAGCGGAAGAATCCTGATAGCCAAGCGCGCGGCCCTTGTTTTTGCCAAAGAGCGTTAATCAATCGATCAGCTCTGGGTCGGACCAAAACGCACCATGCTATACTCGTCGCCCCCGAGTTCAGCCAAGGATGCGATATCCTCCACCATTCTGCGAGCCCAGGGGAATGCAGCATGACTTAGTCGGGCATCGTCGCCGACAATCTGCAAGCGGTTGGCTAGCTCGGTACGGACTCTACCTAGAAGTGCTCTCCATTTTACAATATGAGCTTTTGGATTGCCCACCAACTTTTGATACCACCTGACGCGCTGATCACGTCACGGAGGGGTGCACTACGCCTACGAGCGCAACAGACGCCTGCGATGCGATAGCCATGACGTGCCTGAAATCGACCGACTGTGCGCAGCAGTGCCTGTGAGCCGAGCCGATCAAACCCTGCGAGCACAAGCATTTTGTCTGAGGGCACCGCAACGGCCCGCGAGCGAGGCCACGTGTCTACGAACACCGCCGTGCGCTTGCGTCTGGGAATGCCTCGGAATACGTAAGGACAGCTAGAATTAACATGGAGGTAAGGATCATTCTAGGAATGAACTGGCGCACTACAGGGGATTGCTGACAATACCCATGGACAACGGACGTTCCCCCTGTGCCCACCAACAGCCAACACGCGCATGGATACCACAATGCGTGTGCACACCATATCTTATGATGCAGCTGCATCTGTGTGAACCACAGCGCCAGCGTAAATCACAGCGCATAGGTACACAGTACTGCTAGTACACACTACAGTGTCTGTGTACACAGCAATGATTGCGCAATTGAATCACATCGCCCTTGTACACGCAGCAGCTTCTGCGTGCACCACAGAGCCTGTGTACAACACGATGCCTGCGCAACCACACCAGCGTGCACAGAAGGTTTGCGTGCACCACAAAGTCTGTGAACTCCCAAGGGGCCCGACGGGGCTCAAGTCAAGAAAATCGTTCCGTATCAAATTCAACAAATACACTGTTTGTAAGTATTGCTTTGCCTGGCCTGGGGTACTTTCCACCCTGTATGTTGGGCCCGTATTGCCTTCGTGCACCACATCGCCTGTGTACAACACGATTGTTATGCAACCATGGCAGCCGTGTGCACAACAGCTCCAATCGCCTGCGACCATCACAGTGCCTGTGTACACCTTCAGGGTCTGGATGGGGCCCACACTCTGGAAAGTCGCGGTGGGCTTGAGCCTATCGGAATCAAAATGTACGTTACTCGTGTTTTTCCCTACCTAGGCTCTGCCTAGAAAGGTTCTTACCCTGTTAGCTTAAAGGGGGCGGGCAATGCAACACGCCCCGGGCGGTTCCCCCAGTCCCCGCTCCGCGGTTCCCCCAGTTGCGCCCCCTGGGTTCACCCAGCTTAGCTAAGCTAAGCTAAGCTAAGCTAAGCTAAGCTTACTTAGCTTAGCTTAGCTTATCTCATCTTAGTTTAGCTTAGCTTAGCTTGACTTGGCTTAGCTCAGCCTAGCTAGCTTAGCTAAACCTAGCCCAGCTTATCTTAGCTTAGCTTAGCTTAGCATAGCTTAGCTTACCTTAACTTAGCTTAGCGCAGCGCAGCATAGCGCAGCATTAACACATCATATCATAGCATAACATAACCAAGCATAGCATAGCATAGCATACCATAGCATAGCTCAGCATGTCATATCATATCATATCATAGCGCATATCATATCATATCATATCATATCATGCCATAGCATAACATAGCATAACATTGCTTAGCATAGCACAGCGCAACATAGCCCATCATAGCACAGCATAGCATAGCACAACACAGCATATCATAGCGCAGTATAGCATAGCATACCATAGCGCAGCATAGCATATAATATCATAGCCTAGCATATCATAGCGCAACATAGCATAGCAGAGCATAGCATAGCGCAGCATAGCATAGCATAGCATAGCATAGCATACCGCAGCATAGCGTAGCGTAGCATAGCCTAGCATAACACAGCGCAGCCGAGCGTACCCTAGATGTTAATGTAGCTGTCGGTGTAGATGTAGATGTTGCTTTCCTGGATGCTCCAACTCCTAGGTAGGGTCGCACTGGGATATTTTTTTGTTCGTGGCAGGTGACCCTGAACCTCAGGAGTATCAGTCGCAAAGACAATCAGACTTACGATCGCTGCATCCAAGTAGTTACTAGTTCCATGGCCCCTGTCATCGCTAGAAGCTCTATGAAAAAGGGCGTGCATTTATGGTCGACAAGTTGGCCCTTGACCAGGTCAAGCTGCCGAACTCAAGCTTGCTGTGGATAATGCTTCCATAGCGTGACCGTCATACCGATGGAGCCCATATAGGAGGTTATTCGGGCCCCCCCATCCGTGTGCATCTGAAGACAACATTGGTCATCTCGCAGCTGGTTGACGATACTCTGGTCCCATATGAGCGAAGAACTTCCATGGTCCATGCAACACTTTGCAACGGCATCCGCAGCTCAGTTGTTCTCAAAGGATCTCCACGCGACTGGCTCGCCGACGGCGCACCTTGGGCGCCAGCCCCTTCCCATCATCGAACCCCGCATGCCGATACACGCGTCGGTGTCTTTATCATGTGACGGTTCTGGAGCAAAGTCTTGCCAAGGGTACGGTCCCGCATTTGGGGCACGCAACACCTTCGTGCACCACAGCGCCTGTATGCAACACGATGCTTGTCCAAGCACAGCAGCCGTGTGCACCACAACTCCTGGCGCTTGCGACCGCAACAATGCCTGCGTGCACCACAAAACCTGTTAACATCCCCAAGGTCCGGACAAAGCCTGAACTCCGGAAAATCGTGGCGGACCGGCATTTCCAAATTCGATATGTTAGTTATTTGCGATTGTTGATTGTTCTGGGCCTGGGTACGGTCCGGCTTGTCCTTTGGGCCCGCAGGACCTTCGTGCACCACAGCGCCTGTGCACAACACGATGCTTGCGCCACCACAGCAACCACAGCCGTGTGCACCACACCCTCTGGCGCCTGCGCGCACACCACGCCTGTGTACACGCTTGCGTACACCACGAAGCCTGCGCACACCCCTCCAAGGTACCGACGGTGCCCATACTCCAGACAATCGCGGCGGGCCCGGACGTTTCAAAATCAACATTTGAATTATTTGTGATTCCCGATTTCTCTGGCCCGGGGCACGGGCGCCCCGCTGTATTTTGCACCATGGCGCCTGTGTGCACTTCGATGCTTGTGCAACCCCACCAGCCGTGTGCACCACAGCTCCTGGCGCCCGCGACCACCACCGTCCCTGTGTACGCCACAAGGGCCTGTTGACACCCCTAGAGTCTGGACGGAACCCACGCTTTGGAAAACCGTGGTGGGCCCGAACCTATCAACTTCAATCTTTTTGAATCAAATGTTTTTTTGCCCAGGGCATAGTCCCACTGCATTTTCGGCTGGCAGTGATTGTGTGAACACCACGGCGCTTGCGTGCAACAAGTACCTATGTACAACCATGTCTGTATACACCACACCGCTGGTAACTACCAACGCCGCGCTACGAGCGTCTCGTCAATGCCCCTGAGCTGCCGGGCCAAATTGCGTCCCAGAGGCCAACACAAACGCGGGAGCGCAGCGTCACCTGTCGAATGCCACAGCATGCCTGTGAGCACCACGGCATGCCTGCGAGCACCACATTCGCCCGCGAGCGCTACAGGATGCCAGTGTGTCGCCACCGGAATACCGCCGTGACGTGACCTGTCACCCAGATGGATGAGACAACTTTTGAGATTATCAAGGCACCGTCGTTCGGGCGTCACGTCGCAATCGCATGCCGAATGCACGTCCAGCCAGCTGCAAACGGGTCCCCCTCCCGTCTGGCTCGTCTTGCCTTCATGGCAAGGAGGACAGGAGAATGATGTACTGGTGACTGGTGCTGAGCCAGAAGCTGCTTTCAAGGCGTCCACCCCCGAGGATCTCGATCCTCTCCCTGGGGCCGGCTTTTCGTTCTGAATCGGTCGGACTACAGAGAACCACCGCCTGGAGGCTTTTGTTTTTGGGTTGCTGTCTGGATTTTCGTCTCCCCCCCTACTCCCATATGTTCCAATACTTTCCGGGGAATCGACGATCCATTGGGTCTGTGTGTTTTCCCCTCCTGAGCACATGCCCCCTCGGAGTCTGGTCCCTCGAGGGGCGCGGAGGGTAGACGAGCGCGCTCCACTACTCGCAAAGGAACTACTCGCAAAGGGCCTGGATCCGCCGCGGGGGATCTACGGCACATTTCGTCGAAACAAAGATCTGCTGTTCCTCGGGCGTTTGCGAGCAGGCACTGCGCGAGCAGTGGAACGCGCTCGGTGAGAGGGGGCCCGCTGCTGCCGGCCGAGCCAGGTGGGCCGGGCGCGCGGCCGGGGCGCGCAGCGCCGCGGGCCGCGGCGCCCAGCCCGCCCACGCCTCGCTCGCCGCGAGCGGGCCTGCGGGGGCCTGCGCCGTCTCTCCAGCGGAGGGAGCGGGAGGAAGAGGCAAGCCGCAGGCTCCCGGGTTTCCCAACAAGCGCGGGGGGGTCCCCCCCCCCCCGACGGGGGTCAGCCCCGCCTCGTTGTCGTGCCGCGGCGGGGGTCGGAGCGCCTTCGGCGCGCGGCGGCTGCCCGCGACGGGGGTCAATGTGGGGCTGTCGGGGGGGGTGACGCCCCCCCGACGCTGAGTAAGAAACTCGGAGTGCCCACCCGTCGGAAGAAGCATGTAGAAACAGGAAGCAGGAAGGCGATGCAAGTGCATTGGGCCACCGCCCGCCCCCTCTAAGAGGAGGGGAGAGGGAGAACCACACGACTCTTGAAGTAGGAAAGCGGCAAAAGTAGATTGGAACCTGTGGATCCCCAAATACATACTTTCAACGACCGCCGGGTGGGCGTATTTACAGTCGGGGTTGAGTGGAGAGGACACGCGAGAGGACACAAGACCCTCCCGAGGGCCACATTGCCATGATGATCCAGAAGGCATGGGTCGCGAAACGCAGGACACGAGGGCACCCTTGATTTGGCAGGGTCGACCTACAAATCAACCTCGACTCTACGCTTTCGGAGATCGGCGGCGAGCCGGGGGGGGGAAGTGAGAAGGGGCGGACCTTCTCAGAAGGTTCGGAAGTCCCCCGGCTTTCCGATCAGATTTCTAGGCCTTCCCCGAAGACGCAGAAAACCTCTCGGAGGGCCGGAGCGCTTCTGAGAAGCCCCGCCGCCTTCTAAGGCCTTCTCCTTCTCACATCCCCCCCCCTCGCTCGCCACCGAAGCGAGGAAGAAACAACTGCATAGACATATTTACGCTTTCGGAGCTCCGCGCGGTCTTCTTGGATCGGCGCTGGACCTCCCTCCCTGGCTTGCGGGGCGCGCCAGGGGCGGCGCAGGAGGCTCCACTGGGTGGGGGCAGCGCCGATCCAAGAGATCCGCGCGCAGCTCCGAGAGTCTATGTCTGTGCTGCTCTTTTTCTTCGAGACGAGGGTCGGGCGGGACGAGACGGGTGGGACAGGAAAGGAGGAGCTCGCGAACTGGATTTATGTTGCTCCCATCGCACTTACGGACCGCATCCCAGAAATAATGTCGAGCACCCAGAAAAGTATCGAAACAATATCGAACGAATGTCGCCTCCCAGGGCCCGACACGCGAAAACCCTCCTTGGCGATCAAGGCTAGAAGTAGGTTGGAACATCATAAAACTGGATCGCGTCAGCTGCTCTCCCCGGCGCACTCCTGCGCCGGTGGCGCCAGTGCCCTCCGACGAAGGTGGCGGGCGGCGGGGTTCCGAGGCCAGCTGCCTGCAGCAGGCTCCTTGCCCCCCCTTCTTTGCCTATTTTCCCCCTTCGTTGGGGGGCAGTGATGGAGGTGGGGGCTGGCATATAGGGGGAGGCACATCGACCTGGAATCGGCGATACATCGCAGATAGATCCGCGATAGGCCCCCCGACGGTGAATCCGCGCCTTCCTGGGCAGGCTGGGGCTATCGGGCCCCTGTCGGAGATCCATGGGCAACTAGGGGACAATGCATCCGGAGGAGGAGGAGGAGGAGGAGGAGGAGCAGGAGGAGGAGGAAGAGGAGGAGCAGGAAGAGAAGGAGCAGGAAGAGGAGGAGGAGGGACCCCCCCTATGCCTATCCCCCCTATCGTTCCCTCTGATTCGCCCGACCCGAGAGGAATCGACTGCAGATGGGGAGACCAATTCCAAGCAAATACAGTCGGACCCAGACCAGCCGGACCCTCCACTGGCCAAGACACAAAGAACATCCAAGGGTACCCTTCCCAGGATGCACAAGAACATCCAACAAGCACGAAGAACACTAGGGTACCCTCCCCGAAGCGACCTCGATCTTATACCCTGGCCCGACTGCGTGATGGCATGCAGCATCCACGCGCGCGGCGATTGTACCTGCACGCACTGGCCGCGCGCAGGGCACCTTTTTGCAGCACCGGACGTGCGCCGACTTTGAAGCAATGCGAGGAACAATGGCGCGCGCGCCGGCAATCAGACGCGCTGCCCTGGACAACGCCTCGCTGTGCTGAAAACTGGAGGAGGTGGGGCCCATGCCAGGATTGAGAACTGCACGCGTTCTTTCACCCGCTGGGACCTGGCGTGGGAGGCGTCCCCCCTCCTCGAACCACTCCTCGAGGGGTTCGGCTCTCCACGGGAGTGCCAAATTCCGCCCTCGACGGTGTCCAGAACAGTCCAGGGGGGCTCCATGACGACGGCACGGCATCCCAAAGAGTCTTTCAAGACGACGCACGTGGCCCCAACGAGCCTCTCGACGCCAGAAGAGCCGAAGGCTCCCCTCTCGGAGTCACACGACGGGCCTCAAGTAGACCACACACCACGGGAATGATAGTCTACTGCTCGTTTGTTGCTACCCACGCCCTCTCTTTCTGGTCCAACGTGAGCCACAACAACACTCAAGAGGGCCGGCCCGGACGGCCCGAGGAATTGCTCAAGAACCCGGCCCAAGAGAGCCCCCTGAGGGGCCCAGCTCAAGAGGCAGCCAAGACGGCCCCAGATCGCCCCAAGATGCCCCAGCGGACCCACAGAGAAACCTCCTCGGACTATCCAAGAGGGCTTCAAAAGAGCCCCAGCTAGAATTTCAAAACTATTCCCACAAACTCACCCCTCATCATCCCCCTGCTCCTCGTCGTCGGCCTTGTTCTCCTACATACTTCTCTCCTCCTCTGCGTTCCTTTCCGTTATGCCCAAGTCAACCGCCTGCAGGGGCTACCGAGGTCTCAGCAAGCTCAAGTGTCGGCGGATGGGGGGTCAGCCAGATGAATCAACACTTGCCGCAGAACGCCAACCATGAGAAACTACAGCTTGTGCGTTTGACACATGAAGCACAATCACTTGGCTATCATACAAGGCCATCCTATTGCTCAATAGCACGTCTTGGTGTTTCCAACTCCTCTACGTCCTCGCAGGAGCGGGACTGGGATTCCGAAGATAAAGCTGGGGAGGAGGAGTGGAATAGGAAGCTAAGGAGGAAAATCAATTTCTGCCAGCAGCGCTCAGCGAGCATGGCTGAGCTCAGGGCCTCAGGGCAGAGGGTCCACCTTGGCCTGACGGGCAAGTTCACTGGCCCACCTTCCTTCCTGCAGGGAAGAGAAATTCAACTACATCAAAATGGGGATGGGATCTGCGGAATCCAATCTGGTACATCCTTTTCACTTTCTGAAGGTACTACTTCCAACACTACCCTCATCCTCTCCTGGATGCCCGCGAAAATGCTCGGCAACTTGAACCAAAGCGCTATGTGACTGCATCGGGGTTCTTCGAAAACCAAAGCGGTAAAGGGCAATCCTCCGCGAACCTTGCCCAGAATAGACGCGATCGCGTGCTGGTGGCAAGGACAATCATATTCCGTCTGGGAGTTGGAGGACTGAGATTCATGCGATGTGCATGTTGAAAATAAGGCTTGACATAAAGCACACAGACAAAACAGAGAAAGAGAGAGAGAGAGAGAAAGAGAGAGGGAGATATGAAGAGATGTATCACTCTCTCTCTCTCTTTCTCTTTTTTTTTTTTCTCTCTCTCTCTCTCTCTATATATATATATATCTCTATACACGTTTATGTATGTATGTATATGTCTATATAAAATGCAGATATCATCGAACGGAAGCGGAAGGGGGAGAACGAGCGAACATAACAGGCGACGGCTTGATCAAGTCACGAGGTTTAGCCAGAAAGAGGGACAGAGAGGGAGAGAGACAGATGAAGATATAGAAAGACGAAAGAGAGAGAGAGAGAGAGAGAGAGAAAAAAGAAAGAGAAAGAAAAAGAAAGAGAGAGAGAGATACAAACACATAGCGATAACTACAAAGACAGGTGCGCAGACTGACACCGGGGAGAAAATTGGCGGAGAATGGAGGCAGAAATGGGGAGAAGGAAGGAGAGAGAGTGGAGAGGATATCAGAAAATGAAGAGTGAGAGACCGACGAGGGAGGAGACAAGCCTGCAAAAAGAGAGGAGCGGACGAGCACATGCTGGGAGTGCAGAAGAAACAATGCACGGGAGATGGAGGGGGGAGGAGAGGAGGCGAGACCGTAGGGGAGAAGATGGGGAAGACAAATGTGGAACCGGGAAAACGTGGGAATCGAGCCAAAGGGCTCAGGCAAAGCAGGGCACGCGCTGACATGGATCACGGATGCGTGGACGCGGCGCGAGGGCGCCCGATCTACCGCTCGGGGAAGACCCCCCCCCGACGCATGGAGCCAGGCGCAGCCCCATCTGGCGACGGAGGGCGCCGATGCTGTACGGCAGCGGGACTGGTCGCCAGCCCATGTGCATCCGGCCGTCGCTGCCTGCGCTGCCTCGGCGATAGGCCGCCCTGTTGGAGGCAGCCAGGGGAGCTGAACTGGTTGGGCCAACAGAAAAGATCGGCCAGGAAGAAACATGAAGCCAAATCCGCTCAAACTCGGCCACGCGGACCCCTCCCGGCCCGGGATTCATCTGGTGCAGTCTTTCGCTCCGGATCCGTGTTTCATGGTCCACGGGCCCGGAGACGGCCCCCGGGGGCCGAACAGGGCAACAAAAACCTCCCCGAGCGCACAGAACCTCGAACCTCCCCACCCTTCCTGCTGGCCGGAATTCCGGTGCTGGAGCACCTCAGGCCCCCAGACGTTCTTGGGTCAACGCGCGTGGGGCTGCAATAACGTAACAGGGGGCACGTCAACCCAGATCCCAGGCTTCGTGTTTTTTTGAGTGGGCCAGACATTTGGGGCCCAACCCTGGGATATACGATGGTGGGGCGAACATCCTCGATCGGGGTGCGTCCGAATAACAGCCCCCTTGGGGTGTATCCCAGGATTCCCCACTTTTTCTGAGCGGCCAAACTTCTCGGGCGGAACTCAGGGCTTGGGGGAGACACAATCGCCTGCGACAGCGTGGCGCGCGCACGGGTGAAGTTTCACATGCGCCGGTCGGGCATGTCCCCCTACAGGCAGATTCCGACTAAAAGTTAAACATATCCCCCCGAAAATTGAAAATTGCCAAACTGATAACCAACAAATCGTCCCTCGACTATTTTTGGACTATTTCTGAATATTCCTCTTGTAGAGGACACGCCCGACTTAAGAGGAGCGTGCTATTGCTAGGATAAGAAGAACGCCATAAACATAAACAGTTGGCGCTCCGCTCGGGCTTCTTGGATCTGCGCTGGGCCCCCTTGCGAGAGAAGCGCGCCAGGGGCGGCACCGAAGGCGCCGCCGGGGGGGGGGGGGCAGCGCGGATCCACGAAATCCGCGCGGAGCGCCAATCATTTATGTTCATGGGCGTTTTTTCTCGTTCGATTTGCGCCTCCTCGGCGAGAGGCTGGCCCCCCCTCGAGCAGGGGCTGACTGTCCCGGTATTCCTCTAGGCCTACCACGACATGTTCTTAGAACCCAGATATGTTTGAAGAGAACAATAGCAATGTCCTGAGAACATCACCCGACGTGCTGAAACGAGATAATCTCAGCCAGAACTGTTCTAAGCACATTTCATGCAGACCACAAGAGATTATCATAACATTATTTGGGTGGGCTAGGCGAGCCAAGACGCTTCGCCACTGCTTGACCCCCCCTGGGCGGGGTCAATCCAAACCCGGGTCAGTCGGGCAAAATCCTGCACCCAAACCCGGGTCAATGCGAAGGATCCTGCAAAATCCTGCGGGATCCTGCACCCAGACCCGGGTCAATGCGACCCTGGCCCTGCAGGATCCTGCAAAAGATCGGGCGCTCTGGCAGACCCCCGTTTGCATGGACCCCCGTCTCTTGAGCCCCCTTGAGTCGGCGGTGGACAAACCTCCCTTTAGTAGACCTCCCCTTAATGAAAACGGCCTGGGACCGAAA
This sequence comes from Prorocentrum cordatum, assembly GCA_963575745.1. NCBI lineage: Eukaryota > Dinophyceae > Prorocentrales > Prorocentraceae > Prorocentrum > Prorocentrum cordatum. The sequence continues at coordinate 327,213 of CAUYUJ010006725.1, read as the reverse complement.
CCGACGGACCTGGACCCGCAAAAATGACGGCCGCGACGCCCCCTCGCGAACCGAACACGGCCAATTCCTTGCTCGACGTGTCAGGGTAGGAGGTCCGTCCACCCCCGATTCAGCCCCCCCCCCGCTGTCCGCTCCGTCTCCGGGGCCTGGGCAGGGTCGGCGGCGGGCGCCGGCCCGGGCACGAACCTCATGGCGGCGGCGTTCATGCAATACCTGCGCGCGGGCGGGCGCCGGCCTCTCCCGGGCGCTCCCGCTTTTTTCTCGGGGGCGCGCAGGCATGGCTATTAGCGATCCGTGGATCTGGCGCGCGGTCGCCAACTCCACGGATCGGGGGAGGTGCCCTCCCCAAGATGCGTTCGGTGCCTCGCTCGGCGGCGGAGATCCGCGGTTTCCCATGGAAACAGGGCCCGTCGCTGATCCACGCCCCCCTAATCCATGTTTGCGATCGCCTGATTTCCCGCGCTTTTGAGGCCCAAACTCCCTGCCCCCCGCTCCTCGACCTTCCCCCTCCCCCTCCCCCTTCTATTCCTCCACCCACCCTCGGTGGCAACTCGTGGGAGCCTCCAATACCATCTTGTCGGCTCTTGCGAATCGAAATCGACGCTAAATCGACGATCAATCGACGCAAGCCGACACTAATTAGAGGCTATCTCATCGACTCCCAGACGCTAGTCGACGCTAAAGACGGAATTGCGAGCGCATACAAGGCTCCCATGATTTGCTACTGATCCCCCCGTCCTGCCTTCTGCATCGTCGAGTTGTGCGCGCTCGCCTCTTCCCACTTCTAGTGTCTGTCTGTTTTCCTCTTGCGGCGCGCTCGGGCGTGAAATTGGTCCCCCGCCACCTCACCCTCCCCCGCCACCTCCTCCTCCTCCTCCTCCTCCTCCTCCTCCTCCTCCTCCGCTCCCTTCTCCAGAGGTCCGCGGTAAATCCGTCTCCCATGTATATGGGCCCGCGTTAGCGTAACATTATGCTGGAGGTGAGAAATCAGCTTGCACCGCATCGCTCTCGCCGAGGCAAACAATAATCGGGGAGACGTAAGACTCGGGCACGGGGGACTCGGGTTGGCCTGACGGGGGCCATCATAAAAATGACGAGACCCAATCTGAAATTTGACGCGGGCTCCCGCTGCAGACATCCCACGAAAACGGGACCGTCAAAATCCAAGACGCGCTCGTCAAAAAAAGTCGGCAAACCCGAGTTCCGGCTTACTCGAGTCTTACGTTTCCCCGGAATAATCAAAACCACCAACGACCATTCTCTCCCGCACCCCGTACCGTGCGAAGGCGCAGGGGCCGCCGGAGCCACCTGCAAAACATGATTGAAGGGCATGCGTGGGCTCGGTCCTCGTCGGCGGGGGCGCGACCCCTCGCTGTGCACGACTGGGCTGCGCCACCGGGGCCGCGCACCCCGGAAAATTTGGCCCGAATGGCCCGATATTGGCTCCAGTCGGCCACACAAATTGCCAAACCGGATCAGTTAAACATCGAATCGGGAAATCTTTGTAGCTTTGGAGGAGGACAGCGGAGCGAGAGCAACCCTGCTCGAATCAACACGGCGGCACCTTCAATGCGAATCGAAAGGTCACCAAGCGACTCGGGAGTGCAAACTCGAACCGGGAAATCGAATTGCCTCGGAACGTGCGCCAAACCGGGCTGCATCGGCGCGGAGTCAAGGTCGAACCGAATTGGCCCAGCCAGAACCGACGTCGAACCGAATCAAAGTGGACCCTGTACATGGACGGTTCGTGTCGTGACGACTTCGGCGTTGGTTTCTGACACGGCGTATATCGCTCAACCTTGAACGATCGAAGGCTCTCCAGTCGCGCAGGGTCGTTCTATGCCAACCGATGCCAGGCCACTGGGAGCGTCAAGCCTTGAACGTCAGCGCTGGGGTCGCCCCGCGTCAGCACGACACGGAGCAGCCTCCGAGATGGCCCGAGGAGGCCCCCTCGAACGGCGAATCGACTGCTCCAGTGCGGCCGAGGCGTGCGGGGGGTCTGCGCCCCCCTCCCTGAGGCCGCCACCCGCGCCGCCTCCGCCCTGTGCGCCGCCGTCAGCCTCGGACCCGCCTTCCAGCTGCGCGCAGCAGGCGGCTTTCCCGACCGTCCCCTTCAGCGCGTTTTGTGGATCAGCCAGGGACGCGTTTGCAGCCTCCAGTGGCCTCTGCTCCAGCTCCAGCTCCGAGCCGATGAGCCAGCTTGTCCGCGCCGTCGCAATCGCTGGTCCCGGAGGGCTCGAGGCTCGAGGAACCGCAGGAAAAGCTCAAGAAGCCGCCCAATCTGACGCCGCTGTGAGGCCAGTTCCGCGTCAGCTATCAGATCGGCTCGTTCCTCAGCCCCTGTCTCTACCTCTGCTGTGGGTCGCCCCCGCACCCACTCCAAGCTGTCTTCGCGCCTTGTTTTCAAGAGAAGGTGCCCCAAGAGGCCTCGTGCTGGGCAGATTCCCGTGCCCCCCGATGTATCGCCCCCGCAGACATATCGGCAGCATTGCTGCGCGGCTCAGGTCGGACGATGCCCGTGCTCGCCGCCGCGGCTCTCCCTCGCCACGTCCGCCTCTCAATCCAGGTGGTGCCGAGGAGCACAGTTCTTCAGTGGAGAACGATCTCCCAACGAGTGCTGGGATATATCCACCCTACAGAAAACCAACTGGCGGAGCACAGGCCTAAGGGGGACTTGAACGCCTACCTCGCTGCGTGCACTTCTGGCAAATCATTCGAGGAAGTTGTGGGGACTGGGCCGGGATCCACTCGCGATCGCCGCCCACTCGAGGGCAAGCAGCAACAAGATCAAGCCACGGTGTCGGCCACCCCAGCTGCTAAGCCCCCCCTGTGCGAATTTGATTTCGCCTGTGGGCCCGCCGCGCTGCACGGCATGCCATGCCCACGCCTGGCCTGTCGCTAGCAGCAACGCTGGGGCCTCCCACCGCGGAGTCTGCAGCCCCAGCCGACATCCCGCAGTGTTCTTGCTGCAGCAGGCACTTATGGGACGGCATGTGGCGCGGCCGTCGTTTGTGCTGGCATTCGAAAAGGGCTTGTGTGCCGCCTGTGATGCAGTCAGCACGCAGCGCCAGAAGAGCAAGCCAGTTGGTCAGACCAATTCGCCAGTTGACCCCAAGTCTTTCCAACTGTCTGCCACTATCCGAAACCGTAGTAGAGCTTTGGAAGCCTTCGGCATTACATGTGGCAGTATGTCGTTGCTTGCCGTGTTTTAGTTGTGGGCCGATCCTTTCACTGCATGCGCTTCAACCTTGGCTTTGTCGTTTCTGGCGGGGCCTTTGCAGCACCACCACGCGCCTCTTGTGCGAGTAGCTGCGCCATTCGTTTGCAAAGCTGCGGTTGGCTGTGGGTTTCCCCCGCCCGGCTTGGAGGAGGAGGAGGAGGAGGAGGAGGAGGAGGAGGAGGAGGAAGAGAAGGAGGCGGATGAGGATGAGGATGAGGATGAGGATGAGGAGGAGGAGGAGGAGGAGGAGGAGGAGGAGGGGGAGGGGGAAGAGGATGCGGGGCCCCGATATATACACCACCACCAGGCGGCCATAGGAAAGGAACAGTCCTGCGCGCGACCGCCTTGACAGGGGTGCCACTGCCTGCCCGCGCCAAGCGCAAGTACTTGCCACGTGGTCATGCGCGCAGATGGCGGCCGCATCGGGTCGGGAATAATTGCTCCCGAGCACCCTATGGCAACACGGTGGTGGCGTATAAAAACGATGGACCCACCCAGGAATGCTATACACCACCCCGAAATATACACCACGTGAATGTGTTTTTTTGTGCGTGCAACCGCGTGCCCAAATGACGCTGCACACTCGACATGCCGTTACCGCGAGATTTGACGCACCCTGCAACCCACCGCCGAAACAATTCGCCGGCCCCTTGTGGGGCCACCAGGCTGTAGGCGCGGGTTCGCAGTTTCCTGTACCAGTTGTAGCTTGTAGTTTCCAGTGTTACAATTCTGCTTCTTGCTGATTACTGTAACTAGTTGATTGACCGCGCGAGGGGGGGGGAGGCCCCAACCAGATTTTTTAGCGTCTCCTGGGCGCGTTGTCTGAATTGCTGGGGGGGCTCGAAATCGACCCCTCACGCAGATCCGCGGGGTCAGGGTCCAAAAACACAGGGGATTTGCCACATTTCTGAAATTCGGTGCCACCCCTCACGCAGATCCGCGGGGTCAGGGTCCAAAAACACAGGGGATTTGCCACATTTCTGAAATTCGGTGCCACCCCTCACGCAGATCCGCGGGGTCAGGGTCCAAAAACACAGGGATTTGCCACATTTCTGAAATTCGGTGCCACCCCTCACGCAGATCCGCGGGGTCAGGGTCCAAAAACACATGGGATTTGCCACATTTCTGAAATTCGGTGCCACCCCTCACGCAGATCCGCGGGGTCAGGGTCCAAAAACACATGGGATTTGCCACATTTCTGAAATTCGGTGCCACCCCTCACGCAGATCCGCGGGGTCAGGGTCCAAAAACACATGGGATTTGCCACATTTCTGAAATTCGGTGCCACCCCTCACGCAGATCCGCGGGGTCAGGGTCCAAAAACACAGGGGATTTGCCACATTTCTGAAATTCGGTGCCACCCCTCACGCAGATCCGCGGGGTCAGGGTCCAAAAACACAGGGGATTTGCCACATTTCTGAAATTCGGTGCCACCCCTCACGCAGATCCGCGGGGTCAGGGTCCAAAAACACAGGGGATTTGCACATTTCTGAAATTCGGTGCCACCCTTCACGCACATCCATCGCAAGGCGTGGTAACCCAAACTGCGAGAACTCCCTCGGCCCTTTAATCGCAAGGTGTGGTAACCAAGCCCGTAAACCATACACGTCTTACCAATCGCCAGGTGTGGTAACCCCTCTTGTGATCAGTTGGTTTTGCTGATTGCGAATCGGCTTCGCATGAAGTTTCGATACTGCTTCACGACAGCGCCAAGGCCTCATGACTTAGCTCTTCCATGGCCCATTCTCCGAGAGAGGGGGCCGGCGGCAGGGGGCGAAGCCCTTACGGATAATCCGATCAACCCCCATGACAGAAACCTAGCCCGCGGTGGTGATGTATATGCGTGGGTCCCTGAGAGGAGGAGGAGGAGGAGGAGGAGGAGGAAGAGGAGGAGGAGGAGGAGGAGGAGGAGGCGGAGGACGAGCTCCTTTGCATCATTGACCTAGGTATGCTATGCATTGCCGCCGCGGCCGATCCAACTGCCCCATTCGCTCTCAGTGCGTGTTCTCCAACACAGTGGCTTCTGCAACCAGTGCCCTGCTGTGGGTCGCCCCGCCCCGCCTCCTCCACTGCTTCCAGAAGCTCCGCACCCCTCGAGGGACGAAATTGCCCGAAGTACTGCTTTGGAGACGCTCAGCGCTTGAATCAGGCTTTGCGGTCATGGGTCGCCCCAACTCGCCTTCCTTGCGCTTGCCCCCCCCTCGGCTTTTCCTGCCTCTCCCCTCGGGTCCGGACCTCAGTCGCACGAAGTACGGTACGAACGCTCGCTCAGGCAGCCTGCCGTGCTCCCGCACATGCATCGCTTCACTGCTTCTCTTCGGGCGCCGGCCACCATCACATCACATCCCTGGCCTCTCGCCGCATTGTCGCCCTCCCGCTCTGGGACCGCGCTGCCCCCTCCACGTGGCTTCGCGTAGCTACTCCATTCTAGGCTTAGGTCGGGCGTGTCCTCCTACAGGCGGATTTTGGACAAAAAATAAAAGTAGTCAATCAATGTTCAAAACACAAATACACAAAACAACGACAAAAATCGTCCCCTGACTATTGTTTGACTATTTTTGAATATTCCCCCTGTACAGGACCACGCCCGCTTTAATTCTAGGCGTTAGACTGATGATCGGCATTCCCCCATCTCATCTCTTGTACTTCAGTTCAGTGCTCAATCGAGCTTGCATGATGGATGTGACGAACACGCCTCTGGTCTTGCCTGCGTGCGTCGACGACTTCCCTCTCGCCTCCCCTAGGCAAACCAAAAGGTACTGACATCGCTACTCCCCAGACCTCTCCCGGGGTGCGCTCTGACGGGAATTTCGAGAAGAATCCAGCCCTTGCAATGAGAGCTTCCACCGAGGCCCAGACAAACGAAAACGCGGCAAGGGTAGCGGTATCGGTATCTTTTCCTCGTCTGATCTCCCTCCTTCTTCCTCCTCTGAACAATTACACAACATGAGCCCAATACTCTCCTCCCTTCCCTGACTCTAATTGGAAGATGCTCCGCCCTCTCCGCGTAGTGTTTTCGACACACAGCACTTGATAACCGTGGTCCTCACGATTGTTTTTTTCCAGCCGGGTGTTCTCGGTGTTTCAACATGGTGCTCCCGCGGCAGCGTGTGCCTCATCTTCGGATCGGCGCTGTGCCCACCGTCGTTCACAGAGGCGGTCTCCCCCCAGCGTGGGCCACTTTTCTATATCCGAGTCCTTCCTCGTCGCTGTCGCCCCCCCTCCTTTCCCCTCCTCCGCCTTCCCCTGGTCATCCTGGTCATCCTGCTCTTCCCGCTCCCTCCACTCCAGTTCCCGCTGCTGCTGTCCGTCCTCGTCCTCCTGCTCCTTCTCATCCTCATCCCTTTCCTCCGTCTCATCCTCGTGCTCGCCCGCCACCTCCTCCTCCTCCTCCTCCTCCTCCTCCTCCTCCTCCTCTTCCTCCTCCTATATACACAGCTCCTCTTTTCCGATTGCGCAGAACACGATAGGGGTCTTCTTCAAAATTCCAGGCCGGCTATGACACGCGTCCACGGATCGAGAAACATCAGCGCCCTGGGAAGGGATGTGATGGAGGGATAAGATGCCAGACGTCGCGCGAGTGCACCCAGCTTGTCTCCCTCCCCCCTCCCTTCCCCCTCCCCTCCCCCCCCCCCCTTCCCCCTCCTCCCGTCTCCCTCCCCGGCCGACGAGGACGCTGGGCCCGCGGGGCCTCTTCTGTGTGGGCTGCGGCCCGTCCATGAAGGCGTGCCCGAGGTGGGTCATGGACGCCCTGTCGAGCACCTTGCGCGAGGAAGGGAGGGCGGGAACGTCGGGCGTGGACCAATTCGGCTCATCGCTAACCTAGCTCGGCCAATTTAGAACGGAAACCGCGCTGCAATGTCTTGGGAACTTCCGGGGTCCCGAGCCCGGCTCAATCAATCTGTAAGGCCACCTCCAGGGCCACGAGCGGCTCCCAAACCTGGCTCAGCCACAATCCAACTTTCAAGAATCTTGCAAAAACCCGGCGCTCCGGCTGAGCTCTGTTTGCGCTGAACCCCAGCCTCGGGAGCCTCCCGGACTCCTCCCAGGATGGAGGGGGAAGACAACGATGACCAAGCCCAAGACTGAACGCGGAAACGATGGTGTCGATCCCGATCATCGTCAATTCGTGGATCGTCCTAGCTAACCTGCGACTGTTTGCATAGACGATGGCCAAGATCGACGTCGACAAGATCCCGCGACATCTTGGTCATGGCCATCGTGCTTCTCACTTCTGCAAGGAGCAGGTCCAGGAGACTCCAGGAAATCTGCCAGTGTGCAGCGTCGGGAGCCTCCAGGAAGAGCCTCCCAAGGAGAGGGAGGGACGACATGGCAGGACCGTGGCGCTGCGGCGCAGCAGCGACACAAACACCGACGGAGCCGAACGCGACCGACTGCGACGCAGCCGAACTGACCGAAAAGAGGACACCCCTTGGCCGAGAACGCCCAGTGCGCCCAGTCAGTTCTGCCCTCTCTCCACTTGCTTCCTCAACGCAAATTCGGAGGCAGCAAGGGAAGCGGACAACACAACGACCCAGCGCCTCCGTGACTTGAACATGGGTGCAATGTCAATGCCGGGGAATGATGAACTCTAAAAGGCAAGGGCGCGCAGCAACACGCAAGTGTATGCGGCCGGTGAGAAGAGGAAGGAGGGAGGGGAGGGGTGGGCAGCGCGTTTGCCCAAATCGGTTCTCGCGCGCATCGCCTGCTTAAGTTCAAAAGCGCCACCGGCGAGATTGAGAGGCCGAGGCGAGAGGAGAGGCGGAAGCGCGGGCGGTTATATTCGCCGCACGCACGAAACTAGAGAAGCTGTCAGGGCGAACGCCTCCGATATGCTCGTGATGAGCGCGGGGACGGCCAGAGTATCCAGGCAGATGCTGCAGTGCAGCGTCGCGAGGGAGAGAGATGGACGGAGGGAAACAGCGAGACGGGACATATACCGCCTTAGACAAGGCTACAGAACGCTGGGCGCAACAAGTCGCCAACGCATGCGGCCGGTGGCAAATCGTGGGAGCCTCCCATACCATCTTGTCAGCTCTTGCGAATCGACGCTAATCGACGCTGGTCGACGCTAAGCGACGCCAAGCCGACGCTAGATCGACGTTTGTCGACGCTGAATCGGCTCATTTCATGGACTCCCAGACGCTAATCGACTCAAGTCGACGCTACAGATGGAATTGCAAAGGTACACAAGGCTCCCATGATTTGCTAACGAAAATGCGGTCCAATACTGGTGCAAACCAACCTGGATTCGAAAAAGGTGCCGCCCCGCCCCAACATCCTTTGGCGCAGTGGGCACGCAAGCCGTGAAACGGCAGAGAGAGAGCAAACCCAAAGCATCGGGGCCCTGGGGTTGGCCGACCGCGGTCGCAGGGCCCAGGGCGCGCGCCGTGCGCGCCTGCAGCCGGCGAGATCATCGCGCTCGGGGGGCGGGAGGGGGGAGGGAACACGGAGGAACGGACGGCGGGACGGGGAGGCAACCGCGCGCTCCCGTCGAGCGCCCTGGGGCTGCCCAGCGACACGCTGCCCAGCCGACCTGGGCCAACAAATCGGCACCGCGAGACGGAGGATGGAGGACGGAGGAGGAGCGCGACGGACGAGGGGCAGGCAAGCGGACGGCCCCCGCCAAACCTCACACTGGATCGCACGCCATCCGGGCGGGATCAACAAACTGGCCCGGCGAAGCAACGCTAGAGGAGGGAGTGGGGAGGGAGGAAGCAGAGGAGGGATAAAGAACACTACGCAGTAACGACTCCGAGGGTGAGCGCGATCGACACTCCAGCGCACCACTTGCGGCTGGGAGTGAGGAAAACATAACGAAACCAGAGGCCGCTGCCCGTGGTTGGTGCCAGCTGGTGGCCAGCCGCTGGGTGTGGGAGTCGACCATGTCCTGGCCGCGTGGCCGATGGCACCGGCGCGTGCCCGCTAACCAGTCTGGCCCAGCCCGGGTCCGCAACGTGGCACTGCGAATCGGAGAAAGCGGAGGAGGAGGAGGGGGAGGAGGAGGAGGAGAAGGAGGGGGAGGACGAGGAGCAGGAGGAGGAGGAGGAGGAGGAGGAGGAGGAGGAGGAGGAGGAGGGGAAGGAAGGGAGGAAAAACAGCCACAGCGTGCAAAAATAAGGCCATCACGAAAAAAACGTCCTCATTGGCATCGTAATGTTCGCACCAGTGGCCGCCGCCGGCACCTCGCGCAGCTGGACGCGCAGCGCCCTGAGCGTCGAAGTTGGCCCCAGACGAGGTCAGGGTGGTGCCGCCGCCAACCGTGGAGCTTGCTCCCCAATCACTGACAAGGCCCTAGTGGAAGTTGGAGTATTTGGCGAAAGCTTCCCGCCGATTCTGGTAGCAGGCTGGGTTTCCGGGTTCCTGGTTCCGGGTTCCTGGGTTCCCGGTCATTGATTCGGGGCCGATTTCGATGGGTTCTGGGTTCCCGGGCTCCCGGGTTCCTGGTCGATCTTCTCACCGAAAACCATCCGCTGATTGGGTCTTCTCGGGTGTAATATGTGGCAGTCGTTTGCAAGGCCCGCCGCAGAACTTCGTGACGATGTCCCCCATGCAGGCTGTGCGTGCAGGACGCCCAAGAAGCCCGCCAGGCGTTCTCACCCGGCGGGAGCGGCTGCACCCAGAGGTCATGAAGTGCCTGGTGCTAGGGTGCGCTTGCATGTGGCGTAGTGCTCGATCGAGTCGTCATGGTCGCAGCCTGTCACGCACGTAGCGTGGCGATTCTGCATGCGCCTCCCTGATATCCAACACTTGGCGGAAGTGCGAAGCAACGCGGCGACCACATTCGATTGTGCATGCCCCCCAAACACATGATAGTTGACAAGAAACGGGCGACTCGACGGACCGGGAACACAGTCAGCCGTCAGCGGTCAGATATTCGCCGGAAAATTGGATGAAGCTCAGCGATCCTGGGGGCGAGGGCGAGTTGGGCGCGAACCGCGGCGTTCTGCAACCCTCGTTGGACCCGACGAGCTGCTGGCTGCGTTCACGGCTGGTGTCCGCCCATCTCGCGTTCCAGGGAGGCGACGGTAATGCCGCGAACTCCGAGGTCCTCAACCGCCAGCTGCGGGACGATGTGCAGGATGGTTCCATCGAACTGCGTTGGGCAACCCGGATGAACTTGTCCCTCATGCTTTCCAGGAGGCGACATGCTCGCGCCCGGGCCCGCGCCCGGAACCCGCCCGCACCTCCCGGGCGGCGATCCACAGCTTCGCCGCTTCGGCCATGGAGGCCGCAATTGCGGAGGACTTCGGCATACCCGTGAGGTCCAGGTGCGGCACAAACAATAGCAAAGAGCTGTTGCCAGGGGAAAGCGCCACGCTCTTCATGCACCTGGCCTCCAGGTCTTGCCATGCTGGCGCGGGAGGTCCTCCGGCTGTGGCGCGGAGAACAAAACCAGCAATACGTAAACCGAGTGAACGAGCGCGGCGACGTGTAAACCGCCTCCAGCCCGGCCCCAGAAAGATGATTGCGCCACATACTTCCGCATCGGTTTCCCCCAAGACTTGCCCCCCCGCCCTGGACCCAGATACGCCCCCAAGTACTTTGCAGAATCGTCAAAATGCACCCTCCCCCATTGCGGCACCCTCTGCTGCACCGTGCGCTGGGCTACTGCTGGGCTCAGCTTCAGGCCAGATATGGTGCCATACGTCGGCCCGATGAAAGGTCCTTGGATGTTCGTCACATCGCTCGCTTGCGGAAGCCGACGGAAATAAAACGAGGCGGAAGACGGCGGAAGGCCGTCGGAAGGCTTGCGGAAGGCAGCGGGAATGAAGGACGCCCCGTCCTCCCCCCCCTCCCCCCCGTAGAAGCCTAGCAATGTAGTCTTCTGCCGTGGACCGGCGGGATCCCGCCGAACTTACTCCCCAATAGTATTATAGTTTTAGTTCAGCCAGGATACAATCCCACCCAATTAATATGGGGTAAACAAATATCCCAGGTCGTTCACGGATCCCGCCATGCTAGGATCGGCTCGAAGTAAGTTTGGGCCCCGACGTAGTCGCATTCTTGGCGTGTCAGGGTCGTCTTGAGGTCATATTGAGATCATACCTCGGTCACGCTTGGATCGCGCACCCGTCGTACGTCTATTCTGGGACCGCCCTGGGCGCGCGTGGATCCGTCTTGTTGCCATCGGGCCATCTCGGCGTCACTCGTGGCTCCATGGTTTGGTCATGTTCGGGTCGGCCTGAGACGGTCCAGAATCCATGGCGGGATCGTGTTGGGGTGGTGTCATCCCAGGGTCGGCTGGACGTTATCGTCTTGGTTTCAGGCCCTCCAGGAACCATTTTGCGGCCATGGGGGCGTCTTGGGATCTCGCGCGCGCGAGCGCTCAGCACGCGCGCGCGACAACTCATCTCGCCGATGGGCGTGCACACATATACTTCTTGTTGCGAGTTTCCAAGGATACTTTTGTTGGGGTGATGCACTCCGCCAGGAGAGACGCCGATAGCGGGGTCGTCTCGCACCAACCCCGGAGGACCGAAGCAATATCGTCGGCGTACGCCCTGGTGAGAGCGCCCAATACCGTGCGTCGAATTCGGTGCAGCAACAAGTCGGCCACTATCGCAAAGAGTGCCGGGGAAAGCAGACATCCCTGTCTGATCCCGCTCTCAACGCAAAAGCCCGCGTGCTGCCCTCCTCCCACCACCAGCCAACACCAGTTGTTACGGGATAGCGTCGTGATGATGTTCAGCAGTTCTGTGGGGAGGCTCATGTGGGCCCCAATGGAGAGCATGAGCGGGGGGAGCGGCGCGGAGTAGGAGAACAACAAGCTGCATACACATACTCCTCTCGAGGTCCGCGCGGATTTCTTAGATCGGCGATGGGCACCCCTCCCCTGACGCGCTGCGCGCGGCAACTCTTTCTTCTGGTAAAGATTCGGTTCGCTGCCGGAATGGGTATGGAAAAATGGGCACAACGCCCATCAACAAATGTTGTCCAAAACCGACAGCGGCCGCTGTTGGGCAGGCGGCCTTTTGTTTTGAATGAACAACGTCCGCGGCGGCGCGGACAGCGACTCCTGTTCAAAATGAACAGAAACTGCTGCTGGGCATCGTATCCCATTTTTCAGTATTCATTTCGATCGTCCCGAGCTGCTATTATTCCTTGGGGCGGCCCTTTGGGACAACGTCGATCCGTATCCCCAGCCGCCTCTGAGGGAAGGCGGCGAACGCACCCCCTCCCTGTAAGCGCTCTCCGCAGGCGCGGGCGCGGCAGTGTCGTTTGCTTGTTGTGTATGTGTTCCTTGTAATTTCCCACCACCCCCCGTGCGCACCGCGCCACGAGAGACAACGGCGACCAATTAGAGTGAGATGTGGCACGCTCCTAGCGGGAGGCGACATCTGTGACATGCAAAGAGTGCGCCTCGCAAGATACTGAAGCTATACCACGCACTGCCAATGACGGGCAGCAGTGCAACAAATAAAGCGAATCTGCCAACGCTCATGACTCATGACCCATCGAGGAAGACGCCAGCCAACGCGGGAATTGAACAATCAGGTGTATAATCTCAAATGCGGACTGCGCTGAGGCCTAGTCGCCCGCCGCAGCTCAGGAAACCGAGCCACTGGCCGCAAACTGCGCTCACACGCACCAGCACTGGAACAAACAAGTGGTATGCATGCCCTGGCTCTTGAACGAAGAGGAACGGAAAATCAGGACCTGTGGGGCTGGTATCGGGGCCCCTGGAATAAGGGCGCTCCGAGATGGCCAGAGAGACGGACGACGAACGACGACGAAAAGAAGGGGCTCCAAGCTCTATTTGTCTGGCGACGTCGTTCCTCAACTCGCCTCAACCTTGAACATCGCCCAAAACTGTAACCGGGAGCCCCAGGCACCGAACTTCTGCGGAACTTCCCGAGCCAGATCGCTCTGCGAGGGCCCACGGCCCCCAAAACAGGCGAAAACGCCCAGTGCGAAAACACTGCGAGGACAAGACCTCAGGGCACCGCACCTCCCTCCGCCCAGCTGAGGGTGCGCGGCCTCCACCCGCCAATACTTCTCCGGGACCCTCTCTTTGTCGGCGGGATCGATCCTTGGGGCGGGCACGCCGTGGGAGCGGCAAGGGGGGGTGATTCGCCCCGCAAAGGCTACGAGCTGCAGAGAGAGGGACAGAAGTCCGTCGCACTGTCTGAAAAAAAGGGATACTCATACTCCTATTCGTATATTTTTATGACACGAAAAACCCACCCACACCCCCACCCCTAAACCGGACCCCCCCCGGGACGCTCTGGACGCCCTTTCGGACGTCTCGGCGACTCCCTGGACGCCCTTGGACAAGATCCGCTGGCCCTTCCGGGCCTCCCAGGGCGCCTTGCCAGGCCTTGCGAGCCCACTCGACCAGAGTGGCTGTCGGAGACGCGCAAGAGAGACCCAAGACAGCACAAGAGCCCTCCAAGAGGAACCTCGATGGTCTGAAGACGGCCCAAGAGGCCCCAGAACACCCCAAGAGGCCGTTAAGAGAGCCCCGAAGAAACACACATCGTGTCATTCTTTGTGGGAAATGTATATGTTCAACATACGCGTGGTCTTCGCAGCGTCCAAAACGGCCCGATGGGCCCCCGGTATCGCCCCAAGAGGGTTTGGAGACGGCCCAGGAGGGCCCCCAAACTGCCCCAGAGAGCCCCAAGACTGCCCACAAGAAGTTCAACATGTCCCCAGAAGGCTCCCAAGCGAGACCCACGAAAGCCACGGGAGACACCCAAGAAGGCCATTGGAGGCCACAAGAGGGCCTTAGATGGCTTCAGAAGGCCTCTGGAGGGCCCCAGTTCTTCAAGACGGCCCAAGAAAGCCCCAGGACGCCCCAAGAGGGCCCCGGGACGGCCCAAAAGAACCCCTGAAAACGCCCAGGCGCCGTTCTCCTACGATGTACATCGAGCTCGCCCGGCGATCTTGGTTCCACACTCGAGACTCGAGGTCTAAACCCCTCGATCGAAAGAGACACGCAATGGATCTAGATTCGAAGTTCGACGATCGACAAATTTCCTGAATGCCTGGAGCCCCCCAGGCATTCAGGAAACGACCGAAAATCGATTGTTCGGAGCTGCTGCAACTTCTTCGGCGTGTCATGGGAACGCCACTTCCTTCCTCAAAAGACCTTCGCGCGTGAAAAAAACATCATTCCTTCCCCGCTCCTGCAAGAAAGCGTGCAAGCGCGTCGGGCGAAAGCGGTGTCAGCAAGCACCAGGGATATCAGAAAAATGAGCCGGTCGCCTGTCCATGCCTCGAGGTCCCCCCTGCTGAAGCGAGCCATGATTTGGTGTTTTGCCGGGGAAGCTTCCAGAACAAGAAGCATGGCGCGAAACGCCAATGCAATCTTGTGTACATATCTATATATATATATACACAAGACTGCAGTGGCGCTTCGCGCCATGCACCTTGGTCCGTGAAATTTGGTTTGCAGGCGGAATTGCAGGAAAATCAAGCCGACAATTTAGCGATAACTCCTTGTTGTCTCTTCCGGCATCGCCGCTATGATAATGACATTCGTTATCCTTCCTCCATGCTTCTTTTTCCTCATGTTCGCCATACCCTGCGCATTCTCCCTATCCCCCTCAGCTTTTTTTGCGGAGGCTCCTCGTTGGAGAGCCTCTAGGGGCCTAAACAAAAATTGTATCAGGCTTTCTTAAGGCCTTCTGGAGGCCTCCTGGGCGTATTCTGGGGGCCTCTGGGGGCTTCCTCGGGCCACCCTGCCTCCAACCACGGTCTCCCTGAACGACCGGGTCACGATTTGGAATGCTTCGGAGGGTGTCTTGGGGCCATCTTGGGCCGCCATGGGGCTCTCTGAGGGCCATCTTGGACCCGTGTTGTGCCTGTTGGGGCTCTCTTGGACTGCCTGGAAGCCCTTTCGGATGGTTGTGGGGCGATTTTGGAGCCTCCCAGGTGGCTTCGGACGCCCAGAAGACCGCCGTCTTGGAGCGTCGGGAAGCCGAAAAGAGGAGAACCCCAAAATGCACCAACAACTAACAGAAAATCAATGATTTTTGCCTCTTGGGAGTGCTCTTGGAGGCCTCTTTGGGGCCGTCCTGGAGGCCTCTTGGGCCATCTTGAAGTCACGTCGGTCACTCTTGGAGCGCTCTTGCGCTGTCATGGGGGTCTCTGAGACGTCTCCGATGACCCCCCTGATCGCCCTAGGTCTGCTGGGAAGGCTTGGCAAAACGCCCTGCGAGGCTAAGGGGGCCGCTTCGACGCCCGTCCGGAGGGTCCCAAAGCCCCAGATCCCGGGAGTCCGTTTTTTTTTTTTGGGGGGGGGGGGGGTGATGGGTTTTCCCCCCGCCCGGGCTTTTAAAAAATATAGGAAGAGGAATATATATATATATACATGTTATATAGACTACGTTGGCGTTTCGCGCCAGGCACCGTGGTCCTTCAAGCTTCACAAATGGTGGCCTTCCTTTGACACTTGGCCGTTTCCTTTCAAATCCTTTTAACCGTGCCGTATTTGCTTTCGCCCCCCTCGGTTTTGGAAATGCACCAAATTTGGGATTCGCCACGACCGTCTGGATAATTTCGTTGCAGGCCCGGGATTCGGGTCAGTTTGATGTGTTTCGCGGAAGACACTTTCTGGAAGACGCACGACCGTGGAAGGGAATGACATTCGGGGCCCTTCGCGCGGTGCACCCCACGGGCTCCCTCGTGACCCGAGTTGCCCAGTCGCGCAATGCAAGGCAATGGAACGCAACGCCTTACCGTTCCACATCGTTCCTCGCATTCATCCTCAACCTCGCCTGGCGTTGCGAACCATTCCCCGTCTGCCGTAAGTCTTTGGGCGGAGGCTCCTCGTGGGAGAACCGTCTGGGGACCTCACGACTGCCTTTCAAGGGCTTCGGGGACCTCTGCAAGCCTCCCGGGCGCATCTCTGGGCCGTCCTGGGGGCCCTTTTGAAACCCGTTTGGGCCGTGCTGGGGCGTTCTTGGGGAATTTGGGCCCTCTACAAGCCTTCTTGGCCCCTCCTGGGGACCTCCCCTTGTGGGTCTCTCCTGGGAGCCTTTGGGGGCCTCGTGAGGTTCTCTTGGGCTGCCTTGGGGCAGTCCTGCGGCCCTCTTGGGCTGTCTAAAAACCCTCTTGGGGGCCTCCTGGGCCGTCTTTGGGCGATCTCGAAGGCCTCTTAGGCTGTCGTGAAAGCTGCTACGACACAGAATACTAATATGCTGAAAATGCACGTTTCCCCACGGGGATGGGACGATGTTTGCCACTTGGGGACCCTCCGAAGACCTCTTGAGGCATCTTGGGGGCATCTTGGGCCGTCTTGGGGGCCTCTCGGGCCGTCTTGACGACTTTTTGCGCCGTCTTGGGCTCTCCTGCGCCTCTTCGACAACTCTTCTGATCGCTCTGCCGGGCAAGGCCCAGCAAAGCGCCCAGGGAGGCGCGGCAGGGCTGGAGGACCTCTTCTGGAGGCGTCCAGGGGGCCCCAAAGCCCCAGATCACGGGGGTCCGCTTCTTTGGGGGGGAGGGTTCTCCCCCCCCCCCCTGGCTTGCAAAAATATGGGAAGAGAAATATGTAGATAGACCGAGAGAGAGAGAGAGAGCGAGAGAGAGAGAGAGAGAGACAGAGAGAGAGAGAACGAACAAAAAGGGAGAGTAAGAGCAAGGTGTATATGTATATATATATAGAGAGAGAGAGAGAGAGAGAGAGAGAGAGAGAGAGTGAGCGAGAGAGGAAGGAACGGGGAGAGGGAGACTAAACTAAAGTGAGGGGAGGAGAGAGAGCGACAGTGAGAGACACAGGCAAGGTGGCACAGGCTGAAAGAGAAAGAGAGAGAGAGATACCGACGTGTGCAAAAATCCATCTGGACGTAGACATATATATATATATGCATGTATATGCATGTGCGCATGAAAAATTTGATATATACATATATATATATATGTATACAAACCATGGCATAACGAGAAGCCCCTGGTAAGCCGACTACGAGCCACACGGATACATCTGACACGTGTAAGCTTTCAGAATGGACTCGCCGAGTGTACACGTCCCACTATAATTGTTTTAGGTAGCTGGCTGTAAACATATAGGGGTAAGAGCAGGAGAGACAAAGAAAGCGAGCCAAAGAGAGAGAGAGAGAGAGAGAGAAAAACAAAAAAGAGAAAGAGACGGACAGAACGAGCGAGAGAGAGAGGGATATTCCCTTCTCTATACTAAATCTGAGCCCCTGCCAACCCCCCTCTAAGCAAATGGGGCACCTTCAGATCCTTGGCCCCGGGGGCACCCAAGACAACCTTGCAGACACTTCCCAGTGCTTTCCGGGGCTCCTGAAACCCCTGCTGGGCATGGGCAACGGCACCAGATCGGTCAGGAGGGTGGCCGGACGGCCCCGCGAGAGCCCACAGAGGCCCACACCCACCAGATGCCCGAAGATGATCCCAAAGAAGATCCCCAGGAGACATTCGAAACGCCAAAAACATTGATGTCCCACAGTTTTGTATGGTCTTTTCTGATGACGGCCAGCAGTCGAGGAGCGCGCGGTGCACAACTCCCACTGGCCGCCCGGGAGCTCGCGCCCGCTCACGGCTGCCCTGGCCAGCGCTCGCCTCAGCGAGCAGTGGTGTCACACTCGTAAGAGAAGCTTCCAACGAAGCCGTGAACGTTCGTGCCTGTGAGGTCGTACACCTTGCAAGTCGTCGCGGTGAACTCGTCGGTGGGGTGCACGTACGTCTCGGCCTTGTAGTCGTGGCGGTCGCAGCTCATGCGGGAAATGGAGAACTTGCCCGGGCCGCAGATCTTCAGCTTGGAGACGGGGAACGAGCTGGTGTCCACCCCGGCGGGGACGCACTGGCCCGGCACGGTCGCTTCGCACGGCGGCATCCACTGCTCGGTCCCCGCCGCGTCGGTGCTGATAGCGTACGAGATCGAGGTCGATGGGCACGCGCCCTGGGAGCCGGCGCTCAGCAGCGCGGCGTGGCCGGCGGGGGCCAGGACGACCAGCAGCATGGCGGCGGCACGGGTCGCTGCCATGGCTAAGGCTCAGGGTGGCGGGCCGGACGCGCTGGGGGCTTCTTTGCTCGGGGGGGGGGCTCGGCTCCAGGCTCGAGGCTCACGGGCTGAGGATCTTGAGCCAAACTGCTTGGGCCAAAATGGCTACGGACCAGTTTTGTATGGGTTTTCGAATGCTCAGTTCTTGGGTCTTCACGGCGTCCGAGACCGCCCAGGAGGCTAGAACATCGCCCCAAATTGAACCAAGAGGGCTTCGAGGCAGTCCAAGCGGAGCCCCAAGACGGCCCAATAGGGCCCCAAGGTGGCCCGAAGAGAGCCCCACGACGGCGCAAGATGACCTCAAAACGCCTTCCGAATCATTCCAGATAGTGAACCAGTCGTTCTGGGAGACCGCAGTTGGAACCAGGGTGGCCCGAGGAGGCCACAGAAGCCCCCAGAAGGAACTAAGGAGGCTTCCAGCAGGCCCCAACGACCCCTTAAAAAAAACCTTCGTGAGACTGGCATAAGGCTCTCCTAGGATAAGTCTCCACAAAAGAGCTGAGAATGGGGGCGAATTCGCTGGGCACGGCGAGAATGAGGAAGGGGGAATGATAACGAAAAACCCAACAACGAATGGTCGCTAAATGTTCCGTCTTGTCTTATTGCCTTCCTGCTTGCATGCAAAACCTCAACGACCAAATTGCATGGCGCGAAGCGCCAATGCAGTCTTGTATAAATATAGATATAGAAAGAAAGAGAGAGAGAGAGAGGGAGAGAGAGAGAGAGAGACACACACCAAAAACAATAATCAAACAAACATACATATAGAGAGAGGGAGAAAGAGAGAGAGAGAGAGATAAACAACACATAAAGACAGAGAGAGAGAGAGAGTCAGAGAGTAAAGAAAAATTAGTGAGAGAGAGAGAGAAAGAGTCAGAGAGTAAAGAGGGAGAAACAGAGAGAGAGAGAGAGAGCGAAAGAGAGCGGGAGAGAGAGAGAGAGAGAGACGGAGAGAGAGAGGGAGAGGGAGCGTGATAGAAGGGCTGGGCTAATGAGGGGGTAGGGGAGAGATGTAATGAAGGAGTGGGATACAGAGAAAGAGAGAGAGAGAGAGCGAGAGAGGAAAGGAGAGATATCGAGAGATATCGAGAGCGAGAGAGAGAGGGACAGAGAGAGAGAGAGAGACGGTGATACATACATGTATATATACACGTACATATATACATATTCCTATTTATATATCTTTATAAGGCTGGGGAGCCCCCCCCAGCGCACCCCCCCCGCAACGAATTTGGCCCTCCCCGGGCCTCCGGGCAACCCTTCAGACGACCCGGGAGAACATCACGAGAGTCCGAGGACAACCCTAGCCAATTTTCAGGCGTTCCCGAAACGACCCCAAAGAGCCCCAATACGTTCCACGACGACCCCCAAGAAGCCGTCATACCCCCCAAAGATCGTCCAGACACGTCCCAAGAGGCCTCCAAGAGCACTAGGCAACAATCATTGATTTTCGCCTGGTTTTTGGTGAATTTTGGGGCTATCCTCTTTTCGGTTTCCCGACGCTCCAAGACGGCGGTCTTCTGGGCGTCCGAAGCCGCCTGGGCGGCTCCAAAATCGCCCCACAACCATCCGAAAGGGCTTCCAGGCAGTCCAAGAGAGCCCCAAAACGGCACAACAGGGGTCCAAGATGGCCCTCAGAGAGCCCCATGGCGGCCCAAGGTGGCCCCAAGACACCCTCCGAAGCATTCCAAATCGTGACCCGGTCGTTCAGGGAGACCGCGGTTGGATGCAGGGTGGCCCGAGGAAGCCCCCAGAGGCCCCCAGAACACGCCCAGGAGGCCTCCAGAAGGCCTTAAGAAAGCCTGAAACAACTTTTGTGAGGCCCCCAGAAGCTCTCCAAGGAGGAGCCTCGGCAAAAAGCGCTGAGGAGGATGGGGAGAATGCGCAGGGTATGGCGAAAATGAGGAAACAGAAGCATGGAGGAAGGATGACGAATCAAATTATTATAGCGGCGATTGCTGGAAAAAGGCAACATTGCTGGAAAAAGGCAACAAGGAATTATCGCAAAAATGTCGGCTTGGCCTTCCTGCTATTCCGCCTGCGTACCATACTTCATGGACCAAGGTGCATGGCGCGAAGCGCCACTGCAGTCTTGTATATATATATATATAGATATGCATATATACACACATCTATACATCTACTAGAATCATCGCGCGCGCTTCACGCGCGCTCAAGTTCTAGCTAGGCTCGACAGGCTAACGCTTGAAATATCAATGTTTAAAGTGCCTTGTGCATCTAACGACCTTCTTGGAGTCCACTGCGCAAACCTCGGAAAGCGAAATGCGGAAACCACATAATTATACTTTTCCTTTAGGTGATCGATGATTTGGGGCCCTGGAATGCCTCCTGGTATTTTTCTTCGGTGTGACGGGGGCCTTAAGCATGATTGGTTGTGTAAGCAGGAGATACATTAAAAACCAAGGAATTATTGGAGTTCCTGTTTTCAAATTGCCATGCCTGGGCCATAGGTCAGAAATTGCGTGGATACAGGCCGTGGACTGTGGGGGCCTTTTGGCGGCGTCTTGGGAATCTTTCGGGGCCTCTTGGTGCCTCCTGGGGGACTCCCGGGAGTCTCCGCAAGCACTTGGGGGGCGCCTCGAGAACCTCTGGGAGAACCTTGGGGCCTCCTTGGGGCAAAGCGCTCGTAAGTCTCTGGGAGGTCCCCTCTTGTTTGTCTCTTTCTTGGCGCGCGCGCTGACGTGCTAGCAAGGCTGGACAGGTGAACCCATGGGATCTTGATTTTTACGGTGGTCTCATGGGCAGCCAAGAGGACACGAAGACGACCCAAGAGAGTGCCAAGACAACGTCAGAGAGTTTAACAGTATTCCCAACACATATTTGCAATGCGACCCCGAAGTTTTATTGGGCTCGGGATGAACTTGAACAAACATACAATCACTGGATGTTATGTTTTTCAAATGGGACCTCCTGACATGTAGTGCGCAGGAACCGGGGGGGGCTTAGGAGGCGTGCAGGGGACTCTTGGGTGGCAGTTCGGAAGCCGCTGGGGGGCTGTTTGGGGGCCTCTTGGGGCCACTTTGGGGTCTGTTCGGGGCTTTGGGGGGCCTGTCCAGGCTCTTTGGGGGACTCTTGGGTCTTGGGACCTCCTGGGGGCCTCTTGGAGCGGAACGCTGTAATAGCCGATTTGCGTTCCCCCTGTTGGGCCGCTTTTCGGGCCATCTTGGGGGTCTCTTGGGCTGCCTCGGGGCGCCTTTGGGCCGTCTTGGGGTCTTCTTGGCTTGTCTTGGAGTCGTCTTGGAGCCGTGTTGGGGGCCCTTGGGCGGTCTTAGGGAGCCTTTTCGGCCGTCTCGGAGCGTTGGAAACTCGAAAACGCGAGAAGGCCACAAACCGCAAAACAAAAACAATGATAATCAACGGTTTTGGCCTCTTCGGGCGCTCCCAGGACGCCTCTCGGAGCTCTCTTGGGGCCTCCTGGAGGCCTCCTGGGAGCCTGGGGAGCCGTCGGAGGTCTGTCTTGGGTTGCTTGGGAGCGTCTCGGGCCGTCCTTTCGCGTTTTGGTGGCTCCTTGGGGGCGACTTGGGCCGGCCTGGAGTTTTTGGAGCTCTCTGGGAGGCCCGGGGGCGCGGTGCCGGGAGATGCCCCCAAATGTTCCGGAGGTGGGGGGCGCTCCCGGGGGGGGAGGGGCGTATTTGTTTACATTATATTGTAGTATATCATGTGAGGTTGTATAACAGAACAGATCTTTGTCCGGGAATAAGACAAATAAAGAGAGAGAGAGAGAGATGGTAAGAGAGAGAGAGAGAGAGAACAAAAAAAAAGGGGGACGGGATGGGGGAGATAACATCTAAAACAACGAAAACGGGAATGACTTTCGTATGTGTCTACGTAAATGTAAAGCGATCGAGCGAGAGAGACATAGAGGGGAGCGCGAAAAAGAGAAAGAGAGAGAGAGAGAGATAAATAAAAACAACAACAACAACAAAAGAGACGCTGATAACGATATGAATCTGTATATGGCTTAAATGACTCGCCCAACGGGAGGGATCGTACACGGGCACATGTACATACATATACATATCGACACATGTGTACACATACCTATACGACCACCCTTCGGGTGATAAGGAGGTTCGGGGGGGGACGAACCAACGTCTCCCTCAAACGGTCTCACTATCGATCTCACGATCGATCTCACTATCGGTCTCGTTCGATCGATCTCACTCGATCGATACTACAATCGATATCTCTCGATCTATCTCATTCGATCGATGCCACAATCGATCTGACTATCGATCTCGCAACCGATATCACTATCGATGCCACTATCGATTTCACAATCGATCTCACATTCGGTCTCACGATCGATGACACCATCGATATCACAACCGATCTCACAATCAGCGTCGTCATCATCATCATCAACATAATCGTCATCAACGTCATCATCATCAGCATCATCATCACCATCATCGGGACACCATCATCATCATCACCCCATCACCATCATCATCATCAACATTACCATCATCGTCACCATCATCACCATCGGGACGCCATCATCGTCACCATCATCGTCATCAACATCATCATCACTGGACACCACCATCATCATCATCATCGGAACACCACCACCATCAGCATGTCATCATCATCAGCATGAACAACATCACCAACATCATCATCCTCGGGGCGCCATCATCATCAGCAACAACATCACCATCAACAACATCAGCATCATCACCATCATCATCGGGACACCATCATCATCGTCACCATCAGCATCACCATCATCACCATCATCGGGACACCATCTTCATCATCAATGTCAGCATCATTATCGGGCCAACATCATCAACACCATCGTCATCACGCCATCATCATACTCATCATCCGCATCATCAGCATCGTCATCATCGGGGCACCATCATCGTCAGCATCATCAACATCATCATCATCGGGACACCATCATCATGACCACCGTCATCATCACCAGTATCATCAATCTTATCATCAACATCATCATCGGGACACCATAATCATCATCAACATCATCATATCATCATATCATCATCAGCAACATCATCAGGATCATCAACACCATCCTCAACATCACCATCGTCATCGGTGCACCATCATCATCAACAACACCCGCATCACCAACATCATCATCATCATCATCGGGACACCATCATCATCAACACCACCATGGCCATCATCATCACCATCATCATCATTAACACCGTCAACATTATCATCATCATCATCATCATCATCATCATCATCATCATCATCATCATCATCATCATCATCATCATCGGGACACCATCATCACGATCACCATCACCATCGCCATCATCATCACCGTCGACATCATCGACATCATCATCATCATCATTATCATCATCATCATCGTCATCATCATCATCATCGGGACACCGACGGGGCACCGGCGGGACACCAGCGGGACACCGCGCCCCACCGGCCCCCGGAAAGGAAACATTTGGTCCGGCCGCGCCTCAGCCGGAGGCGGGACACCAGCGGGACACCGCGCCCCACCGGTCCCCGGAAACGAAACATTTGGTCCGGCCGCGCCTCAGCCGGAGGAGACTTTCTTCTCGCCCGCCCACGCAGCTTCGCCTCGCCCGCGCGCGCGGCACGCACGAACACGAAACCGAAACCGATTTCCCAGTAGGGGGGCTTTCCGTTCCATTTCGATCTCACCCCCTTACCTCTAATGTGTATAACAACGTGGGAAACACAAGCGAATGACACACGCGCGCACACACACACGCGCGCGCGAACGCATGCGTATGCACGTGCCCATACATTTGTACATATGGATGCGCGAGTGTGCATATATGTGCTGAGGAGACAAAAAACACACAAATACGTAGACAGAGAGAGAGAGGTAGAGAGATAACAACAAAAACAAAAAAAGAAATAAAGAGAGAGGGACAGAGAGAGCGAGAGAGACACAGCGGAGAAAGAGAGATAGGGAGAGAGAGAGAGAGAAAATCAATGATAAGGATAAGGATAAGGAGAAGGAGAGAGAGAGAGAGAGAACAAAACAGGGGAGAGAGAGAGAGAGAGAGAGAGAAAAAACAAACGAGCGCCGCTTCGCGCCATGCGCCTTGTTCCGGACGCTTCCCCAACAAAGCAATAAACCATCGTTTGCTCCAGCAGGGGGACCTCGAAGCCTGGACGGGCGACAAGCTCATTTTTCTGATATCCCGGGTGTCTGCTGACACCGCGCTCGCCCGATGCGTTTGCACGCTTGTGTACAGGAGTGGAGAAGGAATGCTGATTCTTTCACGCGCGAATGTGCTTGCAAACGACGAAGCATCAAACTGCTGCGGAAGCACTTGTCCATGAACGGGGAACGGGAAGGGAGCAGGGATGAAGGAGGGGCTGAGGAGGCGGGAAGGGGAGGGGGGGAGACCTGTTTTACTCGATCGAGGAATTTTAACTTGGAGCCTCCAGCGTGGAACCAGGTTCTTCGGGTCAGCTCGATGTACTTCGTAGGAGAATGCCGTCTGGGCGTTTTTTTGGGCTCTTTTGGGCCGTCCTAGGGCCCACTTGGGCCATCCTGGGGCATTATTGGGCCCTCTTGGGGAGCTGGGGCCCTCAAGAGGTCTTCTGATTCATCTAGTGCTGGCTCTCTATGGGGCCTCCAGTGGCCTTCTTGGGGGTCTCCCATCGTTTTCGTGGGTCTCTCTTGGGAGCCTTCTGGGGGCATCTTGGGCTCCTTGTGGCCAGTCTCGGGGCTCTCTGGGGCAATATTGGGGCCCTCTTGGGCCGTCTTCAAATCCTCTGGGGGTCTGGGGGACCTCTTGGGCCGTCTTGGGGTGATATCGGGGGCCCATCGGGCCGTCTTGGACGCTGCGAAGACCCCAAGAGCGGATATGCTAAACATATACATTTGCCAAAGGGAATGAGCCGACTGTTGCTTCCCCAGGGCTCTCTCAACGCCCTCTTGGGGCGTCTTGGGGGCCACTTCGGCCGTCTTCAGACCATCGAGGTTCCTCTTGGAGCGCTCTTGTGATGTCTTGGGTCTCTCGTGCGCCTTTCCGATGACCCTTCTGATCGCCTTGAGTCTGCTCGCAAGGCCCGGCAAGGCGCCCTGGGTGGCCCGGAAGGGCCAGCGGACCTTTTCCAAAGGCGTCCAAGGGGCGTCGAGACGTTCGAAAGGGCGTTCGGGGCGTCCCTGGGGGGGGGGTCCGGTTTAGGGGTGAGGGGCGGGGTGGGGGATTCCGGGTAATCAAAAATATGATTGATTATATATATATACATATATATACACATATATATATATATATAGAATCATCACGCGCTTCGTGCGCGCTTAGGTTCTAGCTGGTCGAGTGGAGACCGCATTGAGACAACAAAGCGGTCGTGAATAATGAAGTCAATATTCTCTGCTTCCTCCTGCCTCTTCCTCATTCCTCCTCCGCTCTCATCGACCGGTCGACTGGCGATCTGTCGCCAAGCTTCTTGGGAACCTCTTGACCCCTCCTGGGGGCTTCCTAGGGCGAAGATCTCGGGTTCTCGGTTCACGTTCCCGAGAGAGCCCTCGGCCCATCCCGCCACCGTGCCTAGGTTGTGGGTAAAGTGAGAGGCCTCTCGGAAGTTCGTTTGGGATTCGTGGAAGGCTTCCCGGGGGCCTCTTGAAGGTAATTTCGGAAACCTCTTGGGGGCCGTTTGGGGTGCTCGTGGGGCGTCTTTTTGGGTCCCTTTGGGGCCTCGTGGGCCCTCTAGGGGGGCCTCTAGGGGGGCTCTAAGGCTCTGTTGAGGGCCTCTTGGGGCTTCCTGGGGGCCCCTTGGAGCGGAAGGCTCGAATCGTCGATTAATGTTCCCCCTCTTGGGCCCCTCTTGGTGCCGGCCCTCTTGGGCGATCTTGGGCGCCTCATTGGTCGTCTTGGGGCGTTCTTGGGCCGTCTTGGGGCTCTCTTGCGCCGTCGTCTTTGGGTGCCTCTTGGGCCGTGATGAGCTGATTTCTGGGGCCTCGTGGGCTGTCTGGACCGTCGGAAGCACGAAACAGCGAGAACACGAACAACATTCAAAACCCATAGAAAAAGCACTTGTTTCGCCTCCTGCGAGCCTCGTGGGAGTCCTTTTGAGAGCATCTTGGCCGTCTTGAAGCCCTCTTGGGCTGTCTTCGAGCTATGTTGGACCAACTTTGAAACGCTCTTGTGCGGTCGTGGGCTCTCTTGGCGCTCTTGGGCCATCTTGGCGCCCTCTTGGACGTCTCTCGGCCCCCTTTGACGTTTCTTGACGCCCACCGCCGGGACCGAGATGGCCGGAAGATAAATCAATACACTTTGGGGGGCCCGGGACCCCCTACCCATTGTATATGTATATGTGTGTATATGTATGGAAAGAAAGGGAGAACGAGAGAGAGAACGAGAGAGCGAGAGCAAGGGGGCGAGCGAGAGAGGGAGAGAGCGAGAGATAACGACCCACAACGAGGTTGACGTGTGTATAGGAACTTGCATGTACACTAGGCGCATCTATACACGCACATGTCGTATGTATGCACACATGTACAGACTTTAACAGCCAAAGCGGCGAGTACACTGTGATATGTATTGATGTTGGCCACAGCGACAGAGAGACACTTGAAAATAAGGCAAGGTAAAGAACCAGACGGGGCAATAGAGGATCGATAGTTGTGACCAAATAACACCACCAACAACAACCATAAACCATACCACCATACCTGACAAACGCCGACAACATCGACACGGACTAGGGCCAATGCGCAGTGAGACGGGGTCCAGCTCAGAACCGCCAACACCTGGATGGGCAGATGCTGTAGCAAGTCCGTGCAGCTCACGGTCACTGTGGGCATCGTGATTACATCAATCCTTGATTACATGTTAAGGTGGGGGCATTGGATAAAGAAACGTTGCATCAGGAATCCAGGGTCCGGACGCTAGTGGAACTCCAATCGTGGATTGGCCATGGGTATCACCACCGCCCTCATCAGAGAAGGAACGATCCAGGGTCTGAAGCCTCCTAGGCACGTTCCTTAACCAACGCCCCACCGTATGTCACCTACCGTGTGGTGGAACTCCTGGCGCACATCCAGCACGGCGTGAGCGTCACAGACCCACGGTCACAGACCCGCGGGCACCCTCCTTGCGCAAGCGGCCTAGCGGATCAACTCTTCCGAAACAGATCCGTCTTCCCCCAGGGGGACGGTTTTCGCTGCTTCCTGCCACAGCACTTCCTCCCTCGTCTGCCGAGAGTGACTGGAGGTGTCTGGCGGTCTGGCGTGGAGGCTGTCCCATGCCGACCGAGGAGAGAAGGACGAGCCTCAGATGAACGTCCTTGCAGGGCAGAGTTTTGATATTCAGGGCCCAAAGGGAACCTTGAAACGAGCTTGCAACTCTTTTTGAGTGCTCTCGGGCCCCGGGAGAGTCTGGGCAGTCTTGTCGCCTCTGGAACATTTTAGGCGATCATGAAGTCTTCTTGGCCCTGCTCACCAGGGTCACCTACGGGCCTCGGGTGGCTTCGCAGGCCCGATCACCAAGAAGGCGAGAGATGCCAAACATCCCAAAGGGGTCCCGCACAAGCCCAAGAGGGCTGCGAGTGGCCTCCAAGAGGTCTCAAGGGGGCCCCGAGCGGGCAATTATGGACCGTCTCTGGGAGCTGAGAGGGCCCCCTCGCCGCGGGTGAGCGGGAAGGCCGGCGGCGGCATGGAACAAACAGGGACAACGACGACGACAGCACTGATGATATCTAGGCATGGTGCAGCAATGGAACAGAATGTCCAGTATCATTCGTCTTCAGCCCAACTAGCACGACCTCCAAGAAGCGCGTCAGTATGGTAGCATGCCGATGGCAAACTGGCTGCCCGTTTGGACATCTCCACCGTCAGCGAGCCTGAAGCTAACACGCCTTGCGCTGCATCGTTGATCTCCCAATGTGCAGCTCCGAACTCGCACGACTTTCCAAAAACAGGAAAAGCACCGATCCATAGGCACAGCACATCGCCTTGCTTGAACGCAGCATTTTCTTGCAAGTGTTTGACCAAAGAGTGGCAGCGGTTTGGAGCTGCAAGGCCTCCTTTCCCATAGAACATGTCACAGAAATTGTGCGTGTGAAAGACATGGTACGCACTTATCAACTGCTTTCCAAGCGCACGGTCAATCAAGACCGGCAAGTACTTCAGGTTCAATGCTGACAACATTCGATATGAGAGCATCCTATAAACACCGAGCTCCGGGATGGGAGAGGGCCCAATACGATATGCACTCCTCACCGCAGCTGGAATGGGATCCCACATAGGCTGCCCGAACACTGGCGTTGAGTAATCAAGCTTTGGAGCTGCGTCTTTGTGAAGCAACCATATCGCTGTCGGCCAATTTCCCGCCCAATGCCGATGAGCAACAGTATAGTCGACCCAATCTGGGAAGATCGAGCCGCAAACAAACAAAGCAACTTGGCTAAGGTTGAACGCAAGGAAAGGCCACGGAGCCGATGACCAGCCGACGTAGTCAAAACCTAAGGGTCCACTGTACATGAACAGGTACAGGGCTGCCACCGCAGTGAACATATTCCACATGCAGAGATCTGATGCGCAAAATACAATAATATAGACGTGCATGGACACCAGCACAATAATTGCAAGGCGAATGACCATTGCTTGCGTAGAATATAGCATCACAACTGGTGCTCCGCATTCAGAGAGAGCAGCAATCTTACCGAATGCTTCTGCGAAAAAGGTGGGCCGCAAATCGTTGTCCCCACGGTACATCAATCTCCTAAGCCATGGCCATCCCGAGAGCCAGTACGAAGCACATATGAAAGTGCCGTTAACCCCCGCAAACCAAGGTCCCATCTTTGCAAGACCTGCGCCGACCCATAACATGATTATATGGAACTGAGCGCATGCACGACCACCACGATCATGAGGCAAGCAGAAACAGAACAGCACGCCATAAAATGTAGGTCTGTGCGCTCCTAAAAAAGCGTTGTAATCGAACATGAAAAACCAAAAACTGCAAACATTGACAACGAGCGTGAGATTATAGGATATCGAAGGGGAGGCAACTATCGCGCTGCATGCTGCAAGAAACACCAGGTAGACTGCTACGTCTACTGCCGTGCGCCGATGACCCAGATAACCCCAAAGCGGCTCCTTCATGGCCCCCCGTGTCATACGGTACCTTGCGAAACAGAACAGCCCAAACGCCCCTGGCACCCCGCCGCTCCACCGGAGCGGAGGGCCATCGCTTTCACCCAAGGCAAGCAAGCCATGGACATAAACAGTGTATCGTGTGAAGGCCTGCCATTTTCCCAGGTCTGTCTCGAGGCCGTCAAGGGGGGGCCTGGCGTGCAGCACGACGAGGAACAGCACGTGCGCCACCAGGAGCTTGACGTACGCAATGCTCAACACCCAGCCACGCAGGCCCATGCCGTGCTGGACCACATCACGCGCGCACCAGTCCAGTCGCTGGCCAAAGCTCCATTGCTGCCACTCTCTCTCGAGGGGGGGCATCTGCCAATGTAAATGACAACGTTCTAGGATATACTCTCGAAGATGGAATGCGCGCCCCGCAACAGACAACAACCATACTGTGAGCCAAAACGGCGTCAGATGATAACACCAGTCATGATGATTCTCGTGTGGCACAGACGATGCTGAGAAAGTGTAGTACCGGTTGGACCACAATCGCCAACCACCACTGCATAACATACAAACGCTAAGAACTCCAGGTGAATGATCTCGTCTTCGGAGACGTCGAATTTGACGTCGAAAAGCAGGGCAAAGCATGCACGACTTCTGACATCAACATCTTATCGATAAAGAAGTCCATTGGGCTAACAACTGAACTTCAGACGAATAAATAAACACATGGGGGCAACAATAACTTTGGAGCCATCGTGTATGTAGTGGCATGAAGGGTCCAACAATGTGACGTCAGTTGCGTTGAGCCAAAACTGAGGCCGTGCCTGCGACATTCGCGTTGGCTTTGCCAACGCACACACACAAAAGAGCCAAACGATTCCATCGCAACAACCGTGCAGACCTCGAGCGTCGTGGCCATCGTCATCGACGCTGTAAAATCATAACTACGGTCGGGAGCTTTTGCTTAGCGTGTCGTGGCGGCGGCCCCGGCGACACGCTGTGCCGTGCAAGGGGATACTCAGCGTGTCGCTCCGCTCCGCGGAGCGGGGGGCTGGGAAAGGCTCGGGGCGTTGACGCTTGGGATTTGGAACGTGGATCGCGTGTCGCGCCGAAGCGTGGTGGGCCAGAATCGGCGGCGCGACACGCTGAGCCATATTTCCTCACCGTATCACCATCCGCCGCCTCCAGCCTGCTCCTCCGTCGCGTGGGGTCCGCTCAACAATGTCGGCGCTGCTCACCGGCGCCCAGAAGCTCGGCCAGCCGGTGCCGCTGTCGTACCTCCAGGCCGCACTCTTCGGTGAGCGCCCGCCCCCCCTCCCGGCGACTCCTGCACAGCCCCCTCGCCCTCGTCGTGCTCCGCCGCTCCTCATCACCTCGCTCGTCCTGCTCAAAAGCCTCGTTCCTCGCCCTGCTCATCCTCCTCCTGCTCCTCCATCTCCCCCTTGCCTCCTTCTCCTTCTCCTGCTTCTCCTTCTCCTCCTTCTGCTCCTCGCCGGCAGGGCCGCCGCGCGGATGCGCCCGTGTGGCATCCGACGCCCTCGCCGGAAAAATTCCAGAAAGCTTCTCGCCAAGGAACCAGACAAAGCATTCGAGCCGAGATTTACCCCAGGGGCCGTGGACTTCGTGGAAAAGGTAGGCAGGTGACCAGCAAAAGCCCTCGTGGTTTATCGAAGTTCTGGGCAATCGGCCGTAACACACATGACTTCCAGGTGGCCACCCGCAACCCTCGTGCTCTGTCAAAATGAAGGCAGGATGGGGATGAATAGGGGAAGGATTTGGGTAGATGAACATGATTGTGCAACGGCGGTAGCTGAGCCTGAGGGAAGACGCAATGAAGGGACGGATGGGGTGGAGACGAGCGTTAGTCAGCACAAGTACGGGACATACCTTTGAGAAGAAGGCTGGGGAGACTGAGATTATGCACCCTGGCCCATTGGCTGCTTTGCGTTCACTTCTGTTCACGTCTACACATCTGCTTGCTTCCCACTGCACTGATGAGGCACTTGGTGCTCGATGAAAACAAAGGCTTGCCGCTGACTGCAGAGACCTTGGTCAACGATTGATCAAATGCTGATTCATGAGCACGCCCCGCCTCCAACAACAATGCCGGAACTGCCTTGCAAATGATGTTCGCCAAATGTACTGATGCTAGTATTGAATAGCATGCCTTGGCATCGTCGTCTTCAGTGTGACCTATGCGACCACGCTTCAGGTGGTAACGAGATTTCGGCGGGAGCCATCAAACGACAACTGCAATGATTGTGATGGTGTCGATGCGAAAAATGCGCTCGCTACCAATCCCACTATCGATTTCACAATCGATCAATGTATACGTCTAGTTAGCAATACGACCACCCTTCGGGTGATACAAAAAGGTTGTGTGTGTGGGGGGGAACCATTGACGACAGCTGCGATAAGTGTGATGATGTCGATGCTGGAGATGCGTTCACTATCTATCTCACTATCCATCTCACAACCAATGAACCTCTCACTCGATCTATGCGGCAAACCTTCGGGTGATAAAGGGTAGTGTGTGGGGGGAACCAACTTACGACAAGTGCGATGATTGTAACGGTGTCGATGCTGGTGATGCGCTCGCGAGCTGGTGACGATGCGTGATGGCGACGCTGGCGGCGATGTATGATGGCGAGTGTGATGATGACGAATGGCGAAAATGTTGGTGATGAGCGGGGCATCGTCAACGGGCAGCACGCAGTAGTAGCAAAGCCTGGCGAATCGGCGGCAACAAAGCAAGCACCAACAGCACGACAAACCCGCGGGACACCATCGGAGCGCCATCGGGACACCAAGTGAGCAGCATCGGGGCACCATGTGGACACCATCGGGGAGCCATCTGGGCGACGTCATGAACATCTGTTTATCGATGCCTATTGGGCTCACCATCGGTCACTCTATCAATCGATCAGCCTCACTATCAATCAGTCTCTCGATCTATCTGACAATCGATCCCACTATCTATATGTCGATCTCACTATCCATCGGTCCCACTATCCATCGGTCTCACAGATTTCTCTACCGATCTCATGGGGCAACCATCGGCACACCATCGGCACACCATCGAGACACCATCGGGACACCATCGGGACACCATCGAAACAACATCGGGACACCAAGTGGACACCATCAGGACACCATTGGTACACCATGTGGACACCATCGGGACACTATCGTGGACACCATTGGGCCACCATCGTGACACCATCGTGACACCATCTGAATACCATCTGGACACAATCTGGACACCATCGGGACACCATCGGGACTTCACCGGGACACCATCAGAACACTATCGGGACACCATCGGAACACCATCGGGACACCATGTAGACACCGTCGAGACACCATCGGGACACCTTGGGACACCATTGGGACCCCATGTGGACACAATCGGAACACCATTCGGACACCATTGGGGCACCATCGGGACACCATCGGTACACCATCGGAACAACATCGGGACAACATCGAGACACCATCAGCACACTAATGGGACACCATCGGGACACCATCTGGACACTATCGGGACATCATCGGGGTACCATGTAGACACCATCGGAGCAACATCTGGACACCATCGGGACACCATCGGAACACCATCGGGACACAAGCGGGACAGCATCCTGACACCGTCGAGACAGCATCGGGACATCATGCGGACGCAATCGGGACACCCTGGGGCCACTGCTGGCCAACTGGGGAAGGGGAGCAACGTTTGGCCCGGCTTCGTTCTAGCAACGGCGAGTTTATTCCGTTCGCCCGCCCACACAGCTTCGCCTCGCCCGCCTGCACGCACGACACGAAACTGAAATAGATTTCCCCCTGGTGGGTCTTCGTTTCAATTCGATCTCACCCCTTAACCTCCGATCAGTCTCATTGTCCATCGGTCTCACTATCCATCTCACAATCGATCCCACTATCTCTCTATCAATCTCACTAACGATCGGTCTCACTATCCATCGATCCCACTACCTATTTTTCGATCGAGCTCACGAGACAACCATCGGGACAACCATCGGGGCACCATCGGGAATCCGTCGGGACACCATGTGGACACCATCGGGACATCATCGGAGCACCATCGGGACACCATCTGGACACCATCTGGACACCATCTGGACATCATCTGGACACCATCGGGACACCATCTGGACACCATCGGGACATCATCGGATCACCATCGGGACACCATTAAGACACCATCGAGACACAATCGGGAATTCATCGGAACACCATCGGGAAACTAGCGGGACACCATCTGGACACCATCGGGACTTCATCGGGACACCGTCTGGACACCATCTGGACACCATCGGGACTTCATCGGGACACCGTCGGGACACGTTCGGGACACCATCGGGACCCCATGTGGACACCATCGAGACACCATCGGGACACCGTCGAGACACCACCCTGGACACCAGCGGGACACCGTCGGCCAACTGGAGAAGGGAAGCGACAATTTGCACAATTTCGCCCTAGCAATGGCGAAATCATTCCGCTCGCCCGCCCACGTAGCTTCGCCTCGCCCGCCCGCTCGCAAGACACGAAACCGAAACCCATTTCACGGTTGGGGTCTCCGTTTCACTTCGATAACACCGCCCAGCCTCAGACACAAGCTGAAGCTGAAACCTTACGTCCAGTAGATACACACACCACAAGAAGCTCTGCTGTATACGAAATCTACTACGGTCGATCGCTTGACTTCCAAAGGTGTCCAACGTCTCTTGTGAGTCCCCGGGGCCACTGAAGGATAAGACACGTCCTTGGGGCACCTGCTGGTATGTTCGTTTCTTATTTGACGTGCCTAGTGTAATACCTTCTGTGGTCAGGCAATGGTGTCGGCAACGGGCTTTGCCGCTACTCACATAATGATGGCCACGAACTGGCATCCAAACGGGACTGCTGTGGTAGACCGACTGACTGTCTCTTCACCGCGCTTCAATCCGCGTCCCCCACCAACACTGAAATTGGCACGACCATTGGTCTCTCCACCTAATACTGCCATCCGTGCCCCTGTTGGAAACTGGCTCCAACTCATGAGAATTACAATGCCACTCCGTCCTGATGCCTTCTCCTGGCCGAAGGTGAATTCGATAGCTCTGCCCCCCCCAGGGGGCTCCCGTGTATAACCCATGAACAACAATTATCTAGCCGAACGTGGCTCAGGGAATCAGCTGTTCATATCCCATTCTTCCCCTTCGGGCAGTGCTTCCTCTGCGGACCCAACGACATTCTTATTCACAGATCGGAGACTCACAACATGTTTTCAATGGCCGCTGGCTGTGGCGGCGTTCTCGACACAATACGTCGCCGTGAAAGGAAGGGGCCCTAAGCCTGATGGAAGCGAGTCCTCGATCCGACCAACTTGTTCATCCCGAGTTGTTTTCTGACGGTCATGGGGCCCGTGGAGGGCCCCCACCCCCCCCAAAAAAATTACAAACACTCCCATGACCCCTTTTCTCCAGGACCCGTTTCCCCTCATGCTGAAGTTGAGGTGGGGCAGAGTGGAGGGGAGCAACGTCAAGGCCGACGACGACGACGACGACGAACGAATCAATGTTCGAAAAGGGAGGACGGCGCAACGCCAGGGACGACGACGACCTGTAAATGTCGCAGGGGGGGGGTCCACCTGGACACCTCCTCGGACCGCGACTCGGACGATCTCTGGGAAGACTGAGTGCGGGCCGCTTCGGTTGAAGATTTGCCTTCGAGCCGCCGACGACAACGACCTCCTCCTCCTCCTCCTTTTCCTCCTCCTCCTCCTCCTCCTCTCGGCTACACGCAAGGGTGACCCTAAGTAAAAGTGACCTTTGCTGCGCAGCTCGCTGGCCCCTGCATGCGACAATAACGGTCTGCGTGCTTGGGTGTGCCCCCCCCCCCTGCGCGCCCCGAAAGCCGCTTGCCAGAGGTCTCTCCTGCAAAGGGTCACTCCTACATCAGGCTTTCGGGTCACAACTCGGATCCCCGGTTGCCGTCCGGAGCGACTTCATGCGGGTACCCCCGAAAAGCTCTCGGCGAGGCGCAGTGGCTGGAACGCATGCCGAGGCAGGAAGGCTTCAAGAACCGACGACGACGTCCAAGAGCGCCCCCCAGAACCGGGACCGAACTGGGCCGAAGGCGTCCTTTCGGCACGGCTGGGGCCGGGGCGTAGGTGCCGCTCTCCTTGTTGTCGTGCGCGTAGCCGTTTACCGTCTTGCCAGTGAAGGGCCGCTCGGTGCCCGCCTGCGCTCCGGGCCCGAGATTGGCATGCCCAAAATGGAGACGGAAAGAATCGGGACGATGCGCAACATTGCGTGTTCGACCATGGACTCCTTTTTACCCATCGCCCCTAGGCCGGCTTCGGCGATCTTCGGCCGTCTTCGGACGGCCTTCGGCGGTCTTCGGCGGTCTTCGAACGGTCTTCGGACGGTTTCCGGCGGTTCTTGGCGGTTTCCAGCGGTCCTCGGCGCGAAAGCTGGATCGTTGTGCTAAACAGGGGGTCATGATCGGAAACCTAGCCAACAGCAAACGTTATCCAAAACCAAAAGAGGCCGCTGTTGGGCATGCGACTCTCGCCGCACATGGGCAATGCCAGCGGCGACGCCGACAGCGAATCCTGTTCAAACTGGGTAGGAAGCGCTGTCCTTTCTTTCCCAGGGCATCGCACTTCTAAGTGTGCACGGCGGTAAATTCCAGCCGCTGGCTCCTGAAAGAGAACGCGGCAGCGGGACTCTACCCCGCCGCCCTTCGACGGAGAAGGTTCATCGTTGCTGTTCGGCCAGGTCTGGCGGTTTCCAGCCCCTGGCTCTGGCTCCTGGACAGCAAGCGGCCGCGGGGCTCCACCCCGCGCCTTGAACCCAAGAGGTCCGCCGTTGCTGTTTCGCCAGGCCTGTGCCTACATATGGTCGACTTTTGTCGTCATGGTGTACGCCCTGGGCGGGGAGTGCTTGGCGGCGTCCAGCCCCATGGCCTCCGTCTGCTCGTCGATGCGCAGCTTGCAGGTCATTTTGAGCGCGAAGAAGGTGACGCCAGAGAGGGTGCCAGACCACAGGATGATCGCGAGAATCATAACGATGTGGGCGGCGAGCACATTGACAGTAGCGTAGTCGTCGCAGCTCCCTGTGTCTGGGTCGGCCGTGCAGTCGAAGCCGCTCCAGCCGTGGAAGTGCTTGAAGTCATCGCCCCAGTCGAAGAAGAACGCGGCAAGCACGCCCCAAATGCCGCAGGCGCCGTGGACTGGGACAGCGTCCACAGGGTCATCGATCTTGAGCGTCTGGAGCAACATGGAGCAACTCTGGTACACAAAACCGCCGACGAGCCCGATAAAGAGGGCACTGCTGGCCTCCACGTTGCCGCAGGGGGCCGTGATTGACACCAGGCCGGCCAGGATGCCGTTGCACAGGCCGCCCACGTCGTAGGTGTGCGTGAGCACGTACCGCAGGAAGAAGACGCCCATGCCGCCTGTCGCGGCGGAAATCGTCGTGTTCATGGCCACCTGGGCGGCAAGAAGGCCAGCGCCTTCGCTCATCCCCAGGGTGGAGCCGCAGTTGAAACCGTACCAACCGAACCATAGGATGAAGGTGCCCAGAACGACAAGCGGCAAGCTGTGAGCATCGAACTGATCGGGATTCTCGAAGCGGCCCTTGCGTGGCCCCAACACGACTGTGCCCGCGAGCCCGGCAACGCCGCCAGTAAGGTGCACGATGCCGCTGCCCGCAAAGTCGATGATCTGGGCGTCGAACAAGTTGCTGAGCCACCCGTAGCCCCAAGTCCACGCGACGACAACGGGGTAAATGAAAGACGCCATCACGAAGGCGAAGACAGCGTACGTGGGGCTCAGCACGCGCTCGGCCACAGCGCCGCTGACGATGGTCGCGCCGGCGGTGCAAAAGCCCACTGGAAGAACCAACTAAGAGCAACTCCATTCGACACGATGGCCCCCTCAGTTTCGTAGTTGTTGAAATCTTTGCCAGCAAAGCCGTCGGTACCAATGAAACCATTCCCTCCTGTCGCCACCTGGGGCGTGTGGTCATCAACGCCGTAAGCAAGGGCCCATCCGAACCAGTACCATCCGATCGTGCCCATGCACACATTGACGAGATTCTTCATCAGCACGTTCGACGCGTTCTTTGCCCTGCAGCTGCCACTCTCGAGCATGGAGAAGCCCGCGTGCATGAACATCACAAGCGCTCCACATAGGATCAGCCATGAGGACGTCATCGCGCTCTCCGTGCCAGCGAAGCGCTGTTCCGTGTCTGCCGCCAGCTGCTCCGCCTCCGCGCGCAGCTCCTCGCGGAGCTCCGCGACCTCCGGGCTGGCGCTCAGGCGCCGGGCCTCCAGGCCAGCGCGCAGCTCCTCGTGCAGCTCCGCGCGCAGCTCCTCGCGCAGCTCCTCGCGCAGCGCCGCGACCTCCGCGCGCAGCGCCTCGGGACCCGCCGCGGCTGCGCCCGCCGCGAGCCACATCGCCAGGAGGCACGTCCGCGCCGCCATCCCTGCGGCGCTGTAGCTCGAGGGCAAGTGAAAGCAGCTTGAGCCAAAATGGCTACGGAGGGGCAGGAAGTGCGCCTGGTCTCCGTGCGCATTGAGGGCCATGAGGTGACTGCGCGCGGAGGTGAGGGGGTCGTGTTGTATTTTGGTGGGCCGCAGGCTTGCGCGAGCGCATGCCTTGACTGGGATCAGAGGTGGCTCGCCCGTGCGCCGAAGAGTGCACGCGCAACTCGCCCACGGAGAGTTAACAATCTCAACGACGGACCTCCCGGGGCCGTCCAGCACCTGCGGCAAATTCTTGTCGTGACGACTTGCGAGTTGGTCTATGGCACCAGGTAGCTCACACTCAACCTTGTGTGATCGCGGCTTTCCAGTAGTGCAGGATTGTTCGATTCTGGCCGATTCTGGGCGGCCGGGCGGCTGGCGACACTCAACCTGGAACGCCCGGCGCTGGGGTCGCCGCAGCATCAACGCGGCGCGAACATGTCCTAGGTGCCTGGCATGAGAGACTCTGGTAGCGGGCGGTCCACACACTCCCTGGCTGCGACGTCTCCCTCTTGGGATCAGTATCTGATCGGCTCGGATCGGGAGGGGGCGGGGAGGGGGCAAGGGGTGAAGGATGGCATGAATATGGAAAAGGAGGGAGAGGAGGGTGTTCGGGGGATGCAAGCAGAGAGGGGTGAGGAGAAAGGAGCGAGGAGAAGGCAATGAGGAGCAACGATGCAAAACAGTACGCTGCTTCAGGGGTGGAAGGTCCAAGGCTGGCTGGGCATCATACGAGCAGCGGCCTCCGTGGACCCAGCGGCCAGCAGCGGGCCGCGGACTGCTCCGGCTTCGGGCGCGGTCTGCCCGGCTGGGGAAGGAAGAGAGGGAGGAGGAGGGGAGATGGGGATAAGGACGAGGCGGAAGCAGATAGCTGTCACAAAAGCATCTGGCATCCTGAAGAGAACGAGGAGAAGCAGGGGAACGAGGAGGAGGACGAGGAGAACGAGGAAAACGAGGAGAACGAGGAGGAGGAGGAGGAAATGAGGACGAGGAGGAGGAGAACCACACTATTCAGCTCAGGCCTTCATTCTTGGCGGGAGGCGGGCACGACACAGGGCCTCCTCCCTCGCGATCGGCGCGCCGTGGAGAGCCGTGGAGCTCGCAAGTTCTGCACTTCGCTCGCTCGGAGTGGAGGGTGAGGAAGAGGGAGGGGGGAGGAATGCGTGAAGACTACAGTCAACCCGTATAGTAAGGATGCGCGATAAGGATGCAAGGCCCTTGGAAGCCCATTCCGAAGTTTTCGAGCGGGGCGCGACCAACGAAAGTGGCCAAGGATGCACCGAGGAGGCAAGGATGCAAGGGTACCCTTGGGAAGGTTGCCCGTCCTTACTATGCGGGTTGACTGTAGGAAGGAGGATGATGGAGAGACGAACGACGAGGGGGAATCCAGGATGGGAAGAGCAGGATGATTTACGTCACGCTGACGCCACTGGCAGTACATCATGCAGAGCACCACTGCCGGGCCTGGGCAACTGCCCGGCAATGCTCGACATTACCCCTGGCACTTCCGGCGCGGAGCCAGTGGGCCACAAAGTGTGTTCATGGCTCGGCAGACACCACGTACGTATGGAAGCTTGTGGTTTGACTGCCTCCAGCTCATCGGTTTGACAGTGGTCGCGCTCTCTTTCATCGGTTCAGTCTCCGAACTACTGCTGGCACCGATGCCTCAGGCGAGCGGGCAAGCATGCAATCGGGATTGCGGGCGAGGGCTTATTCTCGCACACGCGAGCGCGTGTTGAAAGCCACCGCGCAAAAGACAGCGGCGTGTCTGGCGCCTTGAACAACACGTACTTCTGAAAGTCGGACAGCTCAGCCGCGGCCTTCTTGATATCCTCCTGGCGGCGGCGGCCTCGTTTGCCTCGTCTGCTGGCATGCAGACCTCCTGGGACACTGAACAGCAAAACAGATTCGCCACTGAATTATGCCAGCGGTATCCATGGCAAAAGGTGTCACCCGCTTTTCGCTCCATTGTGAGCCCCCGGGTAGCTCTAGGCCTCGTGGGGGTTCCTCTGGAGGCAGGCGGATTTTCCACGAACAATGAAACTAGCCAACGATATGCACAAATCAGCAAACAAACAAAAAAACATCACCCCCAGACTATTTGTTCACTATGTCTGAATATTCCTCCTGTAAAGGACATGCCCGACTTAACAGTAGCACCACCCGGACCACTGGTGTCGCAAAACGAGCAACGCACAAACACGAGTTTTTCCCCACATGCTTCGTGGGGTTCTGGTTTTCTTCCCTGCCGCGCCGCACCCGCGACACACCCGCGACACTCACCTCACTCTTTCCCCTCCTCCTCCTCACAGCACTGCTCAGCACAGCTCAGCTCAGCTCAGCACGGTACGGCTGAGCACAGCTCAGCTCAGCTCACCTCAGCTCACCTCAGCATAGCACAGCACAGCACAGCTCACCGCAGCACGGCACAGCACAGCACAGCTCACCGCACAGCAGCACAGCACAGCACAGCATAGCACAAAGGGCTGGCGCGCAGGGCACGGCACGGCAGAGCGTAGCAGGGGTGGCACTTTCTCGACACCAGAGAAGGTGCGCAGAGGGTGGTCCCTCAGCGCGGTCTCTATGCGTGCCAGGGTCGGAGAGCGTGGCAGGGGTAGCATTGTCTCGACACCAGAGAGGGTGCGCAGGGGGTGGTCCCTCAGCGCGGCCCCTATGCGTGCCAGGGTCGGAGAACGTGGCAGGGGTGGCACTTTCCCGACACCACAGAGGATGCGCAGGGGGTGCTCCCTCAGCGCGGTCCCTGTGCGTGCCAGGGTCGGAGAGCGTGGCAGGGGTGGCACTTTCCCGACACCAGAGAGGGTGCGCAAGGGGTGGTCCCTCAGCGCGGTCTCTATGCGTGCCAGGGTCGGAGAGCGTAGCAGGGGTGGCACTTTCCCGACACAAGAGAGGGTGCGCAGGGGGTGGTCCCTCAGCGCGGTCTCTGTGCGTGCCAGGGTCGGAGAGCGTGGCAAGGGTGGCACTTTCTCGACACCAGAGAGGGTGCGCAGGGGGTGGTCCCTTAGCGCGGTCTCTATGCGTGCCAGGGTCGGAGAGCGTGGCAGGGGTGGCACCTTCTCGACACCAGGGAGGGTGCGCAGAGGGTGGTCCCTCAGCGCGGTCCCTATGCCTGCCAGGGTCGGAGAGTGTAGCAGGGGTGGCACTTTCTCGACACCAGGAAGGGTGCGCAGGGGGTGGTCCCTCAGCGCGGTCTCTATGCGTGCCAGGATCGGGGAGCGTGGCAAAGGTGGCATTTGGTCGACACCAGAGAGGGTGCGCATGGGGTGGTCCCTCAGCGCGGTCCCTATGCGTGCCAGGGTCGGGGAGCGTGGCAGGGGTGGCACTTTCTCGGCACCAGAGAGGATGCGCAAGGGGTGGTCCCTCAGCGCGGTCTCTATGCGTGCCAGGGTCGGAGAGCGTGGCAGGGGTGGCACTTTCTCAACACCAGAGAGGGTGTGCAGGGGGTGGCCCCTCAGCGCGGTCTCTATGCGTGCCAGGGTCGGGGCGCGTGGCAGGGGTGGCACTTTCTCGACACCAGAGAGGGTGCGCAGGGGGTGGTCCCGCAGCGCGGTCTCTATGCGTGCCAAGGTCGGAGAGCGTGGCAGGGGTGACACTTTTGCCGACACCAGAGAGGGTGCGCAAGGGGTGCTCCCTCAGCGCGGTCTCTGTGCGTGCCAGGGCCGAGAGCGTGGCAGAGGTGGCACTTTCTCGACACCAGAGAGGGTGCGCAGGGGGTGGTCCCTTAGCGCGGTCTCTATGCTTGCCAGGGTCGGAGAGCATGGCAGGGGTGGCACTTTCCCGACACCAGAGAGGGTGCGCAGGGGGTGGTCCCTCAGCGCGGTCTCTGTGCGTGCCAGGGTCGGGGAGCGTGGCAGGAGTGGCATTTTCTCGACACCAGAGAGGCTTCGCAGGGGTTGGTCCCTCAGCGCGGTCTCTATGCGAGCCAGGGTCGGAGAGCGTGGCAGGGGTGGCACCTTCTTGACACCAGAGAGGGTGCGCGGGGGGTGCTCCCTCAGCACTGTCTCTATGCGTGCCAGGGTCGGAGAGCGTGGCAGGGGTGGCACTCTCTCGACACCAGAGAGGGTGCGCGGGGGGTGGTCCCTCAGCGCGGTCTCTGTGCGTGCCAGGGTCGAGAGCGTGGCAGGGGTGGCACTTTCTCGACACCAGAGAGGGTGCGCAGGGGGTGGTCCCTTAGCGCGGTCTCTATGCTTGCCAGGGTCGGAGAGCGTGGCAGGGGTGGCACTTTCCCGACACCAGAGAGGGTGCGCAGGGGGTGGTCCCTCAGCGCGGTCTCTGTGCGTGCCAGGGTCGGGGAGCGTGGCAGGGGTGGCATTTTCTCGACACCAGGGAGGGGTCGCAGGGGGTGGTCCCTCAGCGCGGTCTCTATGCGAGCCAGGGTCGGCGAGCGTGGCAGGGGTGGCACCTTCTTGACACCAGAGAGGGTGCGCGGGGGGCTCCCTCAGCACGGTCTCTATGCGTGCCAGGGTCGGAGAGCGTGGCAGGGGTGGCACTTTCTCGGCACCAGAGAGGGTGCGCAGGGGGTGGTCCCTCAGCGCGGTCTCTATGCGTGCCAGGGTCGGAGAGCGTGGCAGGGTGGCACTTTCTCGACACCAGAGAGGGTGCGCAGGGGGTGGTCACTCAGCGCGGTCCCTATGCGTGCCAGGGTCGGAGAGCGTGGCAGTGGTGGCACTTTCCCGACACCAGAGAGGGTGCGCAAGGGGTGGTCCCTCAGCGCTGCTCTATGCGTGCCAGGGTCGGGGAGCGTGGCAGGGGTGGCACTTTCCCAACACCAGAGAGGGTGCGCAGGGAGTGGTCCCTCAGCGCGGTCTCTATGCGTGCCAGGGTCGGAGAGCGTGGCAGAGGTGGCATTTTCTCGCCACCAGAAAGGGTGCGCAGGGGGTGCTCCCTCAGCGCGGTCCCTATGCGTGCCAGGGTCGGAGAGCGTGGCAGGTATGGCACATTTGACACCAGAGAGGGTGCGCAAGGGGTGCTCCCTCAGCGCGGTCTCTATGCGTGCCAGGGTCGGAGAGCGTAGCAGGGGTGGCACTTTCTCGACACCAGAGGGGGTGCGCAGGGGGTGGCCCCTCAGTTGGTTCGTGTGGTTAGTCCGGCTGATTCTGGCTGCGGTTGTTGGCATGACTAATATGGTTGGTCTGGCTGGTCTGCTTGATTGGCCTGGCTGGCTGGTCTGATTAATTTGGCTGGTTATGGCTGGAACGAATGATCTGGCTGGTCTGGTCAGTCTGGCTGGTCTGGCTGATCTGGCTAGTCTGGTCAGTCTCTCGTCAGGATGGCGAACCGAGATGTGACATGGTTTGTGAGCACACGTGGCATTGAATAAGTATGTGGGGTTCCTCGGTAGCGTAATTGCAACGCCGTGGGACTGCCACATTCCACAGTTCAGCTTCACGCAGGAGTGACCATAGGTAAGAGTGGCCTTTGGCGCGTGGCTTCTGGGGGTCACAGGGGACCCAAGCCAGGGACGCTGGCCAATGCTGGGGGGAACCCTGTGGGCCCGCATCAGAAGTCAACCTGGCGAAGGGTCATTCTTACGCGTAGCCGAAAAGACGACTGTGGGGGCAAAA
The DNA here is from genome assembly GCA_963575745.1 of Prorocentrum cordatum. NCBI lineage: Eukaryota > Dinophyceae > Prorocentrales > Prorocentraceae > Prorocentrum > Prorocentrum cordatum. The sequence continues at coordinate 283,807 of CAUYUJ010006725.1, read as the reverse complement.
CCAAAACCTCCGCGCACCTGTGTCAAGGCCCCAGCCGACTTGGCACTCATGGGGGACCATAAGGATGCGAAGTCTGTGCAAGGAACCCCCTTCGCACGGGAGGTTGGTTGTCTCTGCCAAAACAAAAGCTGCACTTGACACATGGCGTCGTCTTCGATTTAGAGGCTGCCTGGCCCCCTTGGCTCGATGAGGAGGGAGGATGGGGATGCAAGGGTATCTAACGAAGAGCGCAAACATGTCCATAGATCCCCGCGCATCCCTCAGCGGGATGTCTCCTCCCCCCCTCCTCCTCTTCCTCTTCCTCCTCCTCCTCGCTTTATCTGCTCCTTCCGATGCGCAGTTCAAGACGCCGTCTAGTGTATGTTGCTACAACGCGCTTCGGGGACTCTTAGCCCACCTCATCAAGCGTGAGCCCAAATCGCTGTCGCGAGGTGCACGCACACTATATACGCGTGCGCTGCGAAGCGAAACACGAATGCGACTGCTGCAACACATGTCCGACTCCAGAAGCCCGTGAGCTAATCGCTTTCATTCCGCCAGCCGTACGCCAACTTTCATTGGCCGAGCCATCCCCGCCGCCTTCCGACAGCCTTCCGCCGAGGAAGAGATACCAACCTCTCGATCCCCCGAACGAGCCATTTCGAAAACGCCCCAGCATCGGCGCCAACGAATCAGCCCAGAACCCAAAAGATATTTTAGTTCTTTCTCCAATGTGGACCCCAGGAGGTCTGGACCCCTTTCTCAGGGCATTTGTTTGTCTGACTGTTTGTTTGTGTCATGTCCTGAATCATGTTTGGGCAGGCCTGGGGTCTGGTGAGGGCCCCGTGGAGCTCGAAAACGCAGAAACACCTCAATATTGACGCTCGTTGTCTGCAATCCTCCTGTGAGATCTGACGCTGCTTAAATAAATCATCATCGCGAAGGAAACACGACCGGAGCCCCAGACCCATATCTGTCTCTGCGGAGTTTCTCGAACCAGATCGTTCTTCTCTGAGGGTCCTGGGGCCAGAAATTCGGAGGCGGCCAGGGGGGCTGAACTGGTCGGGACTCCAGAAAATCGGTCAGGAGGGGGGATGAGACCCAATCCGCCGAAAATCTGTCCCCGGACTCCTGCTGGGTCCATTCGGTGCAAATTTTCACCCCAGATCCGCTTTTGACGGCCCCGAGGCCCGAAAACGACCCCCGGGAACGGAAAAGGCAAGAAAACGGACCGAACCCAGAACCTCGAACCTGCCCGCCCGTCCTGCTGGCCGAACCCAATGCTGGACAACCTCAGACCCCCCAGACTGTTCCGACCCGACATCGTGTGGAAACACCCAGAGCCCAGACCCCCGACGTCATGATTTGTTCATTACGTCGACCCCCGAGGTCTGGTCCCTTTCCCCGGACCAGTTTTTCGTCCTGAGTCGTCTTTGGACGGTCCCGAGGGCCGGTTGTGATTGTTTCATTGCCCGAGGGGGTCTAGGAGTGCAGAAGTTGGGGCCCCAGGGTTCCAGGGTCCGTCTTGACGTCGGAGGCCTGCACTCCTCCCCTGGGCGCAGGCGGCTCGGACACCCGTCGGCCGGGCGGTCCGGGCTCATCGAGCCCTCGCCGTAGCCCCCCGGCGCGGCGGCGGCGCCGGCGCACCCTGCCTGGCCCGCTCGCGCCCCTGCGCCGCCCCTGCTCCCAGGAGGCGCCCAGCCCAGAAATCCGAAGGGCGGTCTCTTCCACCGCGGCGTTTTTTTCCCTCATTTTGGCCTCCCCTGTGATTCCGGCGTCGCACTCTATTTGATTGCGATCAGCAAGTCGGGCGTTGCTAGAAGTGCCCCTGGCCCAAAGTGCCCCCAGGATTTCCAAGGAGGCCCCCACAGCCTCCAGAGCACCCTTTTACGAGGCCCACAAGGCCCCAGGAACTGCAACAAATTGAGCGAAAAGCAGGGGGGCAACTTGGCTAGGGGTACCTCTAGATATCGACTCCCGAACAGTGTCTTTACGCCGCAATGCGGCAGAATCAGTCCGCACGCGCGGTCGGCAGGCCGGGAGACGGCGATGCGAATTAACCCAAATGCAAAAGCAAGAAAGGAAAAGGCGGCCGCGGAGGGGGAGGAAGGGGAGACACCACGTTCACGCAGCGGGGACCGCCGGAGGGCTCCTGGGGGGGGCGGCCGAGCTGGTGCCGTAACCCTGGCAGCGGGGGCGGGGCGGCGTCGCGGCCACATCCACGGGCTGGGGCAGCGGCTGCAGTGCACGTGCCAGGGACGGCAAATGCGGGAGAAACGAAGAGCGTCGCAGACAACCCGGGGCGTAAACGACCCAGGTGGGGCTGCGGCCGCAGGCTGCGCAAGAGGGGCTGTGCGGCGGCCGGGGAGGGGGGGGGGGCAAGCCAGGTCCGCTGGCTATGTGGCGCAGCAGGAGGCAGACGCGTCCGCAGCGCTAACCGAGGAGTGTACGGAGGTCAGGAGCCCAGGGCGCCGCAACCGTCGAACGAACGATTTCGCACAATTCTGGCCCTCGCACAACGATCGGGCTCGAGAATTTGGCGCAGAGAGATGGAACCCGGGGCTCTGGTAACGATTTCTCGCCATGCTGTATTTTTTTTGCCTCGTCGGGTCTCAGCGTCTGGGGTCCCGTGTTTGGGCCCTGGGACAATCCCGCATACATTTGGAACGGAATTCTTCCCCAAGGGCATGGGTCGGGGCCTCTGGAGCCGCGGATTTTATTTTAGAACATCCAATGTTCGGCAGCAAGTTCTGGAAGCCCGAGTGGTGTAGATTTCCGCAGGCTCTTCGAGCCACGAAGTGCGCTCCAGCAATTGCGCCCTGCCCGGGGGCGTTCTGGGCCATGGGGTGCCGGAGTCGTCCCGAGCAAAAAGCTGAGAAAACGGGTGTTGGAGGAGGACGACAGGATGAGGATGAGGATGAGGATGAAGATGAGGACGAGGAGGATGCTGGTGATGCTGGCGATGATGAAGATGACGATGATGAGTTTGCCTCGACGTTAGGGCCAACTTCAAATCAATGGCGCACACGAGTGAGGAGGCTTCGCAGGGTCCGTCGCAGAGAGCCTCGGGTCTCGCACTGCCCCGCATTAGGGCCTGTCGTCTAGGGTGCTTCGCAGGGGGGGTTCCTGCGCAGCGCGTGCCTAGCAACATCGGGATCCAACGTCAACTGACCATTTTTTGGAACAAAAAAATGCTGCTTCGTTTTCGGCGGCTGTATCGGCTGTGTCAAGAGCGGACGAAGCCTCCACCTCGTGAGATTACTCTGCGTGCGCTGGCACGGTAGGATGAAGAGGTGGAGGCGCAGGAGGAGGGGTGATGCAAGAAACTGATAGCGCGCTGCTGCTAGCCGGGAGGCCTTCGCCTCGTACGAAAATCACGTTGCGGCGGGAGTGCCTGGTATCATCTCTGCGAGTCACTGCTCTGGCCTGGCTGGTATCATCTTGTCGAATCACTGCTCGCACCTGGCTGGTATCACCTGGTTGAATCAGTGCTCGAACGTCGCCAGCCACTGGCCCACCTCCTCCTCTAGCCCGCCCGCTGGCGCCAAGCCCTTGTGGTGGGTCAACAGGCCCTCTGAAACCACAACGCGGGTTATCAAGCTGCGGCCCTCCCACATCGGCGCGCCGATGACCAGTTTCGTCTTGTCCTTGTCGCACGAGCTCTCGAGGCGGATGAACGAGATGACCTCGAGGAGGTCGTCTTTGCTAATATCCACCTCGATGGTGATGATGATGATGATGACGAGGAGGAGGAATAGGAGGAGGAGGAGGAGGAAGAGGAGGAGGAGGAGGATTAATTGGAGGAGGAGGAGGAGGATAATGACGAGGAGGACGAAGAGATGGAAGAGGAAGGGGAGGAGGAGGAAAAGGAGGGTGAGGAGGAGGAGGGGGAGGAGGAGGAGGAGGAGGAGGAGGAGGAGGAGGAGGAACAGGAGGAGCACGAGGAGGAGCAGGAGGAAAAAGGAGGAGGAGGAACAGGAGGAGGAGATGGAGGAGGAGGACGAGGAGGAGGAGATGGAGGAGGAGGAGCAGGAGGAGGAGCAAAAGGACCAGTGTAAACCCAAGGCCCATAAACGCTCCCTCCTAGTTCCCTCTTCATAAACTCCTAAACGGGTTCTTTTTCACTGAAGGAATTGCCCCATTGGAGGAAATTCGTTTGAACAACTGGAAATGTGCCAGAACACCATTCCTAAGACTTCGACGCAACGAATCAACGCGACTGTTGCGACTTGACGATCCTGAACCGTGTCAAAGCACCACTCCTGGGACTTCAACACCGCGAATAAAAATTGTTGTTGCGCCCTGACACCCCGACATCATGCCAACACACCACTTCTGGGGCGCAGACTATGACAATCCCTGAAACCTTTGCAAACTCGTAAGACGAATGTACACGGCGCTAGATCGAGAACCACATTCTGAAAACGGACCGTCCTCCATCCATGACGCTCTCTTGCAACCGCTTAAAAAAGAATGTGCGCGGTGCTGATGCGAGAACCACATCTTGAAAACGGACCGCCCTCCGTCCATGAAACTCTTGCAAATGTTTAAAGCGAATGCGCGCGGTGCTGAAGCGAACGCCACATTTTGAAAACGGACCGCCTTCCATCCGTGAGACTCTTTCAAACTGGCGAAACGTGTGCACAACGCTGAGGCGAGAACCACATGTTGAAAGCGGACCGCCCCCCATCCGTGAAGCACTTGCACATTTCAAACTTCAAGATCACACATGCTGAAAAATATCAAGCGAGACGCCCTACCTGCTGTTCGACTGGCCTCGGGGCGCAACAGGAGGGAATTATTCATCAGAGTGAAGCGGCTGAACAGAACGGTCATTCATTGTCCCTGGGTGCGTGGCAAAAGTGGAATTCCGCGATGCGGATTATTGTTGTTGTTGTTATTATTGTTGTTGGTGGTGTTGTTGTTGTCGTTGTTGTTGTGTTTATTCTTCTTTGTTGTTGTCGTCGTCCCGCCCGCGACCCGCCCCGCGACCCACCCGCGACCCACCCCGCGACCCACTCGCGACCCACCCGCGACCCACCCCGCGACCCACCCGCGACCCACCCCGCGACCCACCCGCGACCCACCCGCGACCCACCCGCGACCCACCCCGCGACCCGCCCGCGACCCACCCCGAGACACCCCCGGCGACCCACCCGCGTCCCACGACCTACCCGCGACCCACCCCGCGACCCACACGCGAACCACCCGCGACTCACCCGCGACCCACCGCGACCCACCCGCGACCCACCCGCGAACCCACCCCGCGACCCACTCAAAATGTTCAGCGCATGCGGCGTTGTTTTTTTTTTTTTTTTTTTTTTTTTTTTTAAAAAAAAAAACAAAAAAAAACAATTATTATTATATATATATATATATATATATATTCGTTCCAGATGAAGAACCTGCGACCCACCCGCGACCGAAACCACGCCCGCGACCCACCCACCCACCGCGACCCCCCGCGACCCACCCGCGACCCACCCCGCGACACACCCAAAATTTTCGGCGCCTGCGGCGGGCTTCTTTTGCATTCGTTCCGGGTGGCCCACCAGCGATCCCCCCCGCGTTGAACTTGTCAGAGCACGCAAATTGGCGCCTGCGGCGGGCTTGCTCGCATTGGTTTGGGAAAGCGCCCTCGTGCCATTCCCCCGATCCAGCCCACATTGACTCTACAACAGCACATCGGCGCCTGCGGCGGGGCTGTGTCTAAACACGTTCATTGGCAATCCAGCTGCCTGTTGCAATTCGGCATCCGTGCCCAAAGCCTGGGTCCAGGGGAAGCTGCCTCAAGGCGCCCACAATTAAGGGGCCTCGGGGCGCTCAAGGACCCGCCTGAGGGGGGCGTCCACGAACCCTACCACACAGCACGCCAGTGCCGCACAAGCGCGGCGGCGGAGTTTGCATGCCGTCTGAGCCCCCCCAGACCTCTTCCAGCTCCGCTCATCCACACCAATCCATCCAGCAACTTTACCCTGGCGAGTTGCCTGGATCAGAGAAGTCGCGGAGCATTCAGTGGAACAAAGGATTGGTTTGCCGATCTCTTGAGAAAGAAGGGCGAGGCAGAGGAGTAAACAGGGGACGACGAGGACGCGGAAGAAGAGAGGATGTAATGATAATGTGGAGAAAGAGGAGGAGGAGGAGGAGGAGGAGGAGGAGGAGGAGGAGGAGGAAAAGGAGGAAGTGGAGGGGGAGGAGGTGGAGGAGGAGGAGGCTGACGATGACGAGACGACGACGACGATGAGGACGAGGACGCGGACGAGGAAGAGGAGGAGGAGGAGGAGGAGGAGGAGGAGGAGGAGCAGGAGGAGGAGGAGGAGGAGGAGGGCGCCATCGACAGGGAAGGTGAGGCCCACGAGGTCCGCCGCCTCGACACCCGGGTCGCCCGCGCCCGCCCCCTCACTCTTGTCCGCAATTGCGGGGTGCTACGTAGGGAAATGGAATGAGGAGGGTGAGGGTGAGGGTGAGGAGGAGCAGGAGGAGGAGGAGGAGGAGGAGAAGTAGGAGGAAGAGGAGGAGGAGGGGGAGAAGGAGGAAGAGGAGGAGGGGGAAGAGGAGGAGCAGGATCAAGGGAAGCTCTATGAACTGCTTTGGCGAGACCACTTGCAGTTTCGACAACATGCTGGGGGGGGGAACAGACTCATGCAGAAACAATTCGGCGATCGCCTTTTCGCTGGGCCTGAACGACGAGCTTGCTATCTCTTCGAGGTGTCTCACGTGCGGCGTCATTGTGTCTGTTACTTGCCGCGTGTACCCTGGAGTCGATCTCTGAAAGCTCGAACCCCGCAAATGCTGACGTCCAACTCTTGCTCCTGCCGCCCTCCGCCTACCTTCTGCCGGCTTTCCGCCGCCGCCGCCGAGTCACTTCTGCTGACGAGACGTCGGACTCGAGTTGTGCGGACTCGGACTTGTTGCCTGATGGGGCCATCAAAGCAATGATGGAACCGACTCTGACATTTGACACGAACTCCCGCTACGAACATCCTACGAACACTGTACCGCCCAAACTCTCGCTGGGACCCCACAAACGAGGCAAGGCGGACCCGAGTCGCAGCAAACTCGAGTCGTACATTTCACAGATTGTGGAACGCGACTTTTAGTATAGTAAAACAGCATGGACGCTCGGGAGGTCCGTTCGGATTTCTCGGGTCGGTGCTGGATGCCCCCAGCTGCGACTCCGGCGCAGCCCGATGGCGTCGCATGCCAAAGGAAAGAGTCCAGCGACGACCCAAGAAATCCGAACCGATCTCCGACATTTGCCTCGCAAGTCGATGTACACCAGGCACATACGATAATAGATCTCGCTGCAAGTAAATGCGAGGGTCTAGGGGGGCGCACCCTATGCAGGTTCTGGGTTTCGCAAGGTGCCCCAGGGTTCCGCGGGCCCATCGGGAGATCAAACACCATCCTGGGGCTCCGGCTGTTGGCGGTGCGCCCAAGAGTTTGGCGCGACGGGGGGCGCCTTCCGAGAAGGCCTGGGGCTTCGATAGAAGGCAAGTGGCTTCTCAAAAAATCCCAGATGTTCTAAACCACGCCCTTCGAAGCCGGAAAGCTTCTAAGCAGCCGCCCGCCGTCTGAAAAACCACCCCACCTCCTTGTAGGCCGCCCCCCTCGCGCCACCCCGTTGCGGCGCGCCGGCACCGTGTGGCGACTTCGGAGTCCCCGACGACCTCACCGCACGGCCCGTTGCCGCATGGCCTTGGGGCCCTGGCGGCCGCGGTTGCCCGGGACACCCCCAGAGGAAAACGACCCAGGTCCCACAAGCCAGGCGGCCGCCCCGAATCCCACGCCTCCCAGATGGGGTCGGAGCGGATGGGGTCGGAGGATGGGGCCGCATCGCCAATGCATCAAAGATGCATCGGCGATGCATCGGCGATGCATCGGTGATGCGCCGGTGATGCATCGGCGATGCAGCGGCGACGTCCGCGTGGAGAAATTCGCGCCCCACATTGAGCTGTAATCATCTTGGCGGCAAGCGAGGGGGGAAGTGAGGGAAGTGACAAGGGGCGGGCCTGTTCAGAAGGCTCAGACGTACCCCGGCCTTCTGAGAAATTGTCTGAGTCTTCCCCGAAGACACAGAAAACCTCTCAGAAGGCGGAGGGTTTCTGAGAAACCCCGCGCAGCCTTCTGAGAAGGTCTTCTCCTTCTCATTTCCCCCCCCCTCTCGCCGCCGAGCATCACCGCTGCATCGGCGCAAAGGCGCGATCCTCCGATCCCATCTATCGGGACCCCCCCCGGTGTCTGGCGGGCCCCCCGCCGCTCCCCGGCGCCAACAGGGCCAGCGCCGCCGACGCGAGCGTCACGGGGGCGCGCCGTGGCAGCGCCTGGCGCCCCTGGTCTGCCCCTGGGGCGGCGCTGGGACTCGGCACCTCGCAGGCCCACCGCGGGTGGCGGAGGAGGAGGAGGCGGAGGTTCACTGCCCATAGAGGGGAGGAGTCAAGGGGGAAAGAGGGGAGAAGAAGGACTCGCTAGGGTAGGTCAACATCAACCTGCCCCAGAAGGGCTGCTCAGAGGACTCCATGGCTCTGGCTTCCTGAACAATCTCACCTTCTATCGTCTGGCTGGCTGCGCATGGCTTCTATCTCAGGGATATGACGCAACCGCTGTCGGTGCAAGAGGGAACCTGGCTGGCCGCAATATGGGCATGTGCCGCCTGACTCACATCCCGAGGCCTGGACGCTTCCTGCCGTCCAAACTCCTTGGGAAGCACATGCGGGGATCCAGTATTTAACTCGTGGTGCGTTTCGCTTCGAACGGAGGAGGGCACGAAGGGGATCGACCGACACGCGCTCACCGACGAAGGAAGGGGTCGACACCGCGAGTTTCCTATAGCTTTCTCTCATGGGATCTCTGAACCCCTCCCTGCAGTAGGTTGGACACCATGGCAGGAGAGGTGTACAGTAAATCAACTAGGCGTCCTAGGTCATCTTGCCAGAGGTGGGGACTTAAAGCCTTCCAGCCTATGCGGTGCAAACTCAAATCATACGATGGCCAGGGCCTCTGGAGTACTTCCATTGCAGGGGTCACAGATTCAACTGCTGAGCCTCCAATGCCCTCTAGATCCTGACGTGGTCCCTGAAGATGAGGGGCTGGTGGTCGGAGTCGTCAGGCTTCACCAACAACTCGATGCCCACTGCCTAGCGGGAGCGGTCGCCTGAAGCCAGGCTGGGTCGTCATGGAAGCAAATCTTGGCCGTGAGGGAGACTCCTCGATGCGCTGGCGTATATCCTGCTAAGAGCATCCTCATGATTTCAAGCAGCTCCTGATCGGACATCCCCAGGACCATGGAACCATCTCATCAAATATCTGGCTTGAGTCCCGAGACGTAGATCTTGTTCATCCGCGATCGGTCCCTGGGAAGCTGCTTCCGAACAACAGCTTGACAAAACCATGTCGTTTTCTCATCGCCTTAAATATTTCCTTACGCTTTGCCCGACCTTGTTTTGCTGCCCGATGTTGTCCTCGCGCCAGGTCGCAGCCCAGGGAACGACGAAGTTGCAAGCAACAGACGGAGACGCATGCGAATACAGCCACTGGGGCCTTCGGTGGAGCTCCCTATGTGGCCACGAAGCGCTGTACTGGGTGGCGCGGACGCATGCGGACCCTGCCACTGGAGCCTTCGGTGGAGCTCCCCATGGGGCCACGAAACGCTGTCCTGCGTGGGGGAGACGCATGCGAACACCCCGATTCTGGCCTTCGGTGGGGCTCCCTATGGGGCCACGAAACGCTGTCTTGGGCGGGGGGGACGACGCATGCAAACACCCTCAGTGGGGCCTTCGGTGGACCTCCCTATGGCGCCACGAAACGCTGTCCTGGGCGGGGGAGACGCATGCGAACACCCCCACAGGGACTTTCGGTGGAGCTCCCTATGGGGCCACGAAACGCTGTCCTGGGTGGGGGACACGCATGGGAACACCCCGATTGAAGCCTTCGGTGAAGCTCCCTGGGGCCGCGTAATACTGTCCTGTGCGGGGGAGACGCATGCGAACACTCCTACTGGGGCCTTCGGTGAAGCTCACCATGGGACCACGCAGCGCTGTCCTGGGCGGGAGAGACGCGTGCGAACACCCCCGGTGTGGCCTTCGGTGGAGCTCCCTATGGGGCCACGAAACGCTGTCCTGGGTGGGGGAGGACACGCATGCGAACACCCCGATTGGGGCCTTCGGTGGGGCTCCCTATGGGGCCACACAACGCTGTCCTGGGTGGGGGAGTCGCATGCGAGCACCCTCAGTGGGGCCTTCGGTGGAGCTCCCTATGGGGCCACGAAGCGCTGTCCTGGGTGGGGGACACGCATGCGAACACCCCGATTGGGGCCTTCGGTGGGGCTCACCATGGGACCACGCAGCGCTGTCCTGGGTGGGGGAGACGCATGCGAACACCCCCAGTGGTGCCTTCGGTGGAGCTCCCGATGGGGCCACGAGGCGCTGTCCTGGGTGGGGGAACCGCATGCGAACACTCCGATTGAGGCCTTCGGTGGAGCTCCCTGTGGGGCCACACAACGCTGTCCTGGGTGGGGGAGACGCATACGAACACCCCCAGTGGGGCCTTCGGTGGAGCTCCCTGTGGGGCCGCAAAACGGTGTCCTGGGTGGGGGGAGACGCATTCGAACACCCCCAGTGGGGCCTTCGGTGGAGCTCCCTATGTGGCCACGAAGCGCTGTCCTGGGTGGGGGAGACGCATGCGAACACCGCCGCTGGGCCTTCGGTGGAGCTCCCTATGTGGCCACGAAGCGCTGTCCTGGGTGGGGGAGACGCATGCGAACGCCGCCGCTGGGCCTTCGGTGGAGCTCCCTATGTGGCCACGAAGCGCTGTCCTGCGTGGGGGAGACGCATGCGAACACCGCCTCTGTGGCCTTAGGTGGGGCTCCCTGTGGGGCCACGAAACGTGTGAGGGGTGTGACGACATGGGCGGTGGGGACGATGATGGTGATGATGATGAAGAGGATGTGGATGAGGATGATGCTGCAGATGATGATGCTGATGGATGATGGGTGACGGTGATGATGGTGACGATGGTGTAAGGAGAGGGCGGGGATGATGATGCTGATGATGCTGATGATGATGCTGCTGATGCTGATGCTGATGCTGATGCTGATGATGATGAGGATGAGGATGAATGAAGATAATGATGATGATGCTGATGATGATGATGATGATGATGATGATGATGATGATGATGAGGATGATGATGATAATGATGATGGTGATGCTGGTGATGGGAGGGAGGGGAGGAGGAGGAAGAGGAGGAGGAGGAGCAGGAGGAGGAGAACGAGGAGGAGAGGAGAGGAGAGGAAGGAGAGGAGAGGAGAGGAGAGGAGAGGAGAGGAGAGGAGAGGAGAGGAACGCGGGGCGCTGTCTTTTCAAAACGAAGACCCAACACCACAGGATGGTTGGGAAAAAACAATCTTCAGGTCGGCAGCGGCGGCGGTGAGCGTGCTGACCAATCTCTGGTGGTCCGGACATGGTGACGGTGCCATCATCGATATACGAGCCGAGCGACACCTTCGGGTTACAAGAGGAGGAGGAGGAAGAGGAGGAGGAGGTGGAGGAGGAGAGGAGGAGGTGGAGGAGGGGGAGGAGGAGGAGGAGGTGGAGGAGGAGGAGGGAGGAGGAGGAGGAGGAGGAGGAGGAGGAGGGGAGTCGGAAAGGAGGACGAGGGGGAGGGGAGGAGGAGGAGGAGGAGGGAGGAGGAGGAGGAGGAGGAGGAGGAGGAGGAGGAGGAGGAGGAGGGGAGCACAGCCACCGCGCTACCACACGGAGCGCCGCCCAAGGAGCGACGCGGGGCTTTCCTGGCCACGGCGGGCCTCGGCCGCGGCGAGGCCCCAGGGCCGGGGCCCGAGGAGCGGCCTGGGAGCCAGAGCCCCTCAGAGGCCCAAGGCCGTGCGTACTGCGGCGTCTTTCGGGGGCGCGCAGACTCCTCCTCTCTCCTCCTCCTCCTCCTCTCTCCTCCTCCTCTCCTCCTCTTCCTTCCTCCTCCTTCCTCTCCTTCCTCCCACCTCCTCCTCCTCCTCTCTCTCCTCCTCCTCCTCCTTCCTCTTACTCCTCTTCTCCTCCTCCTCCTCCTCTCCTCCTCCTCCTCCTCCTCCTCCTACTCGGATTAGCGACCCATGGATTTGGCGAGCGAAAATGCGGCTGGCGCCGCCTCGCTCGGTGGCGGAATTCCACGATTTCGAATGAAGACGGGACCCGTCGCTAATCCACGCCCCCCTAATCCATGTTTGCGATCGCCTGGGTCTTGCCTCTGCGGGAAGGGGACAAGACATCGAGGATATAGCCTCCCCCGATGTCCGGATCGAGGGTGCATATTCACCTGATGTTGAGCAGGGACCCGCCGTCCGGCATTCCTAGAAGCCTACCACGACATGTTTTTAGAACCCTCCAACGTGTTCGACTGACAGAAGCAGTGTTCTTACATTCTATAACCCAATATGTTAAAACAAAATTGCCTCAACCGGAAGTGTTCTAAGAACATGTCGTGTAGACCACAAGCGGTTCTTAGAACATTCTTTGGTGGGCGTATAGGCAAGACGAGACGATCCGCCACTGCTTGATGATGGGACAACACATGTTCAAAAAGGATGCGGTCGCTCTGGAGTTTGGCGCCCGACTTGGAGGTGGTCACCGTGTCGCGCCGAAGCGCGGCTGGCCGAAACGGGCGCAACGACACGCGAACTGCCCTTCCCGACCGTAGGCTCCCCCGACGCTGGAATCGAGGATGCCCCCCCCCCCCACCCACCGCCGATGGGACAGGAAACCGAAGATGTGCCACGCGGCTGGAACCGCGCGCGGCTGGCTCCGCACATGGAACCTCCGGGCTCCGCGCGCTGGTGCGCACGCGGAAGCCCGCCGTGCCTGGCCATGCACGGGCCCAGCGTTTGAGAGGCATCTGGCCACGTGTGCATCCAGCTCTCGCCCAGGCGTGGCCGCGCCACGGGGACGCATCTGGCTTCCTGGCAGGTTGCCCCGATGTCCGATGTCCAGCCTGAAGAGCCCTGAACTCCGCCATGCTCGCGTCTCGCTCTTACTTCTTACCGCCGGCGGGCCTGCACCCGTCTTATGTTCGCCCGCTTGCTTGGCTTGCTCACGCGAAAAATCATTCAGATGTCTTGCGGCGGGCCTTGTAACAAGAAACAACACATATCTCGGTGCGACACAAGTCTCAGGGTCCTCGAATTGAGCTGGTGCCTGAAAAAGGGCACGGGCGCAAGGGAACGGGAACTCCGCTCGCGCAGTCCTGCCTTCGAGCACCCCCTCCTGTGAGGGGAGGACACTACGAAAGCAGCGGCCGCGGAGCCCCTTAGCCCCACAACGGGCCCTACTCCCAAACAGTTGACCGAATCACCTTATATCGTTTTGAGGAGAGCCGTAAGTAGCAACAGTCCCGGTCTGAAATGGTGTGCACAGGGCAGCGTAGCAATCGTCGTGGCGGTGTCGGCCTCCTCCCTCCTACGTGGGGATATGAATACTTATCCTGGCTGTGGCGCGTCGCCGCTGACGTCTTGGCGCGGTCTAAACTGGCCCAACTGGAGGGAAGACTTCCGTTGGGGCTCTGGCGGCGATCGGGAGGCCATTGCTGCGACTGCTAGCGTTCGTGTTCATTGTTTCTTATTGCGCTTCGCCTTTATGCCGCCCCCCCCTTGAAGATAATCCTCTCGCGCTCCTTTGCGGTCTTGAACCTGGAGGCCGTGTCGTCTTCCGAGAGCGGGGGATTCTCAAGTGGCGGTCTGGGAGCCCCCAGTTTCTGGAATCACACTCTCGCCTCGGCGCCGCGCCCACTGTTTCAAAAACGGCATTTTCGCCTCGACGCCGTGCACAGTTCTGTGGGGCGGACTGGTAGATATTCGAGCCCCAGGAGTGGGGGGAGGGAAGGAGAGGGAGAGGTAGAGGGAGGAACCGTCCACGCCGCCTGTGGTGGCGCATGTGGGGGAATTGATGGCCGGGGTGGGGTGGGGTGGGGTGGGGGAAATCAGCAGTGTTTCCCCCCCCCCCCCCTCTCCACCCCCAGCATTCACACATGGTGCCCGACTGCCCCAGAGAAGGTCTCCTGTGGAGGGTTTCAACAGGAATCCTTCTGTGGAGGGTTTCAGTAGGAGTCCTTCTGTGGAGGATTCAACTGGAATGCAATGCCAATTCAATGCCAACGCAATGCCAGTGCCATGCCGGCGCTTTGCCTGCGCAAGGCCACCACAATGCCAAGGAACACCAATGCTATGTCAATTCTATGCTAGGTCCGTGCCACCGCATGCAAGCACAATGTCAGCACATGGCCAGTGCAATGCCAATTCGGATTCAATGCCAGTTCAATGCGAAAGCGATGAGTCGTTTCTCTTGTTGACTTCAACAGGAATCCTTCTGTGGACGGTTTGAATTAGAGTCCTTACGCAGAGGGTTTCAATGGGAATCATTATGTCGAGGATTTCAATAACAACCCTTCTTGTTTTGGATTTCAATCGGAATCCTTATGTATAGGATGTCAATGGAAATCTTTTCATGGATTTCAATGGAAATCCTTCTGTGAAGGATTTCAATAGGAACCCTTCTGCGGAGGATTCCAATCGGAATCGTTCTGCGGACGTTTCCAGAAGAATCCTCGCGCGGAGGATTTCGTAGGAGTCCTTCTGTGGAGGGCTTCAGCGAGAACCCTTCTTGAGTAGAATTTCAATAGGGATCCTTTTGTGGAGGATTTCAAGAAATATCCTTTTGTGGAGGGTTTCGGTGCGGATGTTCTGGTGTAGTGTCCATATGAGCGCAACGCCCAGACAACGCCAAGGCGCTGGCAGTGCTGTGCCAGCGCTTTGCCAGCGCAAGGCCCATCGCAACGCCAAGGGGACCAATGCTATGCTACCTTCCCGTGGAGGCTTTCATTAGGAATCATAAAGGGGATGGTTTTCAATCAAAATCTTTGTTTGTGGAGGGTTTCAATAGGAATGCGATGCTAATGAACGCAAGTGCTGCGCCAGCGCTTTGCCAGCGCAAGGCCGTGCAATGCCAAGGGGCACCAGTGAATCTTTGTTCCATATTTCAACAGAACTCCTTCTGTGGACGATTGATCTAGGAATCCTGCTTCTGGGGTTTCAGTATGGACCTTTGGTGGGTGAATTTAATGATATTCTTTCTATGCAAGGTTTCGAGGGGAATGCATGCTACCGCAATTCCTAGGCAATGCTGGTGCTGTGCCAGCGCTTTGCCAGCGCAAGGCCAATGCAATGCCAAGGGGCACCAATGAACCGTTGTATTTTCATATTTGAATCGAAACCCTTATGTGGATGATTGGACTAGGGATCCTGCTATATAGGTTCCAGTCGGAGTCTTTCTGTAAGCGAATTCATCAGGAATCCTTGTATGAAGGGCTTCAATAGAAATGCAGTGCCAAAACGGTTCCAAGGAAAGTCCTGTGCTATGCCAGCGCTCTGTCAGCGCAAGGGCAATGCAATGCCCAGGGACACCAATGTGTTTGTCAAGATATTGCAATCGTAATCCTTCTGTGGGGGGCTGAACCAGAAATCCTGCTATGGAGGAGTTCGGTTGGACCCTTCTGCGGTGGGGTTGAATAGGGAGAATAGGGATCCCTGGGTGATGTGTTTCAAGAGGGATGCAGTGCCAAGTCGATTCCTAGGCAATGTTTGTGCTGTGCCAGCGCCTTGCCGGCGCATGGCCAATGCAATGCCACAGGCCACCAATGAATATTTGTCCTTCTAGATTCCAGTCGAACCCCTTCTGTGGATGATTGACATATTATAGAGGGTTTCAGTAAGGGTCCTTCTGCGGAGAACTTCAAAATGCTTCCTTCTATGAAGGGTTTCAAGAGACATGCAGTGCCAAGCCGATTCCAAGGCAATGCCCGTGTTTTGAAAGCGCACTGTCAGCGCAAGGCCAATGCAATGCCAAGGGGCACCAATGAATCCTTTTTTCTATTTTGCAATAGTAATCCTTCTGTGGAGGACTTGGCTAGGAATCCTGCTATTGAGGATTTCTGTCGGAGCCTTCTGAAGAATTCAATCGGGATCCTTCTATGAAGGGCCCCGACAGTGATGCAATGCCACAACAATTCCACGGCAATGTTGTGCTATGCCAGCGCTTCGCCAGAGCAAGGCCAATGCAATGCCAAGGGGCGCCCACGAACCTTTTGAATTCTATATTTCCAGAGTAATCCTTCCGTGGGTGATGGAAGCAAAAATCCTGCAATGGAGGATTTAAGTATGAGCCTTCAGTGGAAGAGTTCAACAGGCCCCTCCTCTCCCTCGTCTCCCCTCCACCTCCCCTTTCTTGTCCTCCTCTTGTGGCGATTCCTGCACACGGGTACTCCTGTGTACCGAGTCCGTGCTACACGTATGTGCGTCGCTTCCGCAGTCAAGGGTTTTTGTTTCGGGCCCGGCAGGTTGCGTGAGTTTGCGTGCGTTCGCTTGCCAGAGATTAGGCCGCGCGCGGGGCGGAAGGGGGGGGGAGTGGGTGGGCGGGGGCGGGGGGTAGGAGCGGGGGGGGGGGGAGAATTTCGCGGGGGGGTGGGGGGTGGCCCTGGGGGGGGAGGGGGGAGAAAAAAAAAAAAACATAAATCGGGCTGACCCCCCTGCGCCCATTTCCTTTTTTTTTTTTGTTCCCCCCCCCCCCCCCCAAGGGCCACCGCGTGCTGCTCGGGGGGTGGGGGTGGGGGGTGGAGGTGGGTGGGGGGGAGGAGAGAGGGGAGGAGGAGGAGAGAGGGGAGGGGCTACCTCTCTCGCCTGTTTCTCCCTCGCTTCTCCTTCCTCTCTCTCTCTCTCTCTCTCTCTCTCGCATACCTCTCTCTCTCTCTCTCTCTCACCGCCTCCTCCCTATCTCTCACTCCCTCCTTCTCCCTCGCTCACTCTCGCGCCCCTCGGGGGTAAATCGTCGCGCGCGTCGGCCTCCAGACCGCCACTTGAGAATCCCCCGTTCTCCGTCTTCCAGAATCACGCTCGCTGACTTCATGCCGCCGCTGTCGTTCAAAATGTAAACGGCCTGCATTAGAGACGGGTGCGCAATAGCTGCGACTATCCACTTGGACTCCTCCGCGGTCTGGCCTGCGCGTCGAAGTATCTGGTGATTTTGAACTTCACGTCAGGGTTGCTCCTGTTCTTGCCGAGCCCCGCGCCTCCTCCAGGGCCCCGGTCGAGGCCGCAGGGCTCGGCCCCTGCGCGACTGCTGCCATCGCCACCTCGTACTTGGATTCAATTGCCTCGCTCAACCGGAAAAAGCAACATGCGCATGTGTGCGTCTGGCTTCTTGCCGCGGGGGTGACCTCGGCAGTCTTTTGGATCGACGACCACTTCGTGAACTTCCTTCCCCGCCTTCTGGCGCTGCTTGGTGATCGCGGCCAGTGCCGACTGCATCTGGGACCCCCCCTCGAGCTTCGCCGCCGCGTTCAGGCCGCGAGCCGAGTCGCGAAAATTGCCCTCGTTTTGAAGACGCAGCTGCGTGGTGACCTTGTCCGTCGTCGCGATGCCCCTCGGCCCGTCGCCCCCCCCCCCCCCCCCCTGCGCTCGCCATGCCTCGCGGCCCCGACCCCGTGCCTCGCCCGCGCCCCGCTTCGCGATGGCTTCGGCCGCCAGCGCGAACATCGGCGCGAGGCCGGGGCGGAGGCTGCGCCTCGGGGCGGCCGGAGTGCGCCCCTGGAACCCGAGCGGCGCGCGGCGTGGGGGGCCGCGGGCAACGCCCCCAATGGGCGCGACGTGCCGGTCTGTCCAGGCGGGCGAAGGTGAACGGGCAGCTGGGGGCGGCACAGGGCTTCCAAGACCCTCGCGTGGATGTTCGTGCGATTGGGTGTGATAGAATAAACTGAAAACCTGCGGTTCCCTAAACCCTTCTGGCCGCTGCATATTTCCGCGCTCTGGGCGCGCGGGGCGGCCTCCGGCGGCGTCGGCCTCTGCTTCTCGGAGCTGGTCGCTCTCAGCTTCGCGCGAGTGCGGCCTTCAGCCCTGCGCGTGAGTCGCGGGAGCGAGCAAAACAAGTCATGCCAGTGCCTGCAAATACCCGGCGTCTCGGTCGGCGTCTCTGGATTGTCTTCGACGGGCAAGCGAGGCCCCCGATCTCGCGCGTCAGCGAGCAACTGTCCACGGCGAGCGCTACGATTGCGACGTCGCGGGTCCTCGACGCAAAGTTGACCGACAACATCTGCTAGAACTGCTCGCGACAGGTCATGCTCGATGGGGGTCAGGGCGCAGTCCAGGGGGCCCGCATGGCGCCGCCATAACAGCCAACGGCGCGGTGAATTAGAACCCGCACTAAAGACCTGGGTGCGACTGCGAACTTCTGCATGTGGGACATGGCGCGGATGGGCAGGGTGCCGAAGAATATGCCGAAACTCTGGGGACTGCCATCTCTCCAGCTTCTTCGAATCCGTCTCCGTTAACACATGGCCACTCCTAGCGCGCATCGGGAAAGTGGGCGGGTGATGGGGATTCCAGAGACGAACCTCGAGGCGCATGCATGGGTTGCCTGTCGCGGCTTTTTTGGGAGAGCCAGCCGCGCGCCTGGCTAGCCGCGGCAGCGCGGGCATTGACCTTGGCGGCGCGCGAGCCCGTGGCCGAGCACGCGCGGCCGAGATGCCTGACGTTCGGCGTTCGGCGGGCTGCGCGAGCTGCGCTATCTGCGCGGCTCCATGCTTGTACCAATTTGCTCTGCGGTGCTTCGCCGCCGATGTCTCCGACGCTCATTCCCCGCGGCGTTCGGCGTGAACTCCGTTTTCGGAGCGTTCGCGGTTGAGCCGTTTGCGCAAAGTTGGGCCCGCAAGGACTCCCGCGCGGGGGGGGCCGTCGCTCGGTCGCCGACGACGGCCAGGACGATGCGTTCATCGACGAGATTGAGCTGGGACGCATCTAGCACTCTTCCCTTCGATTCTCGCGAACTCTTCCGAAATCCTGAAAACCTGCATCTGGGGGTCGCATTTTGCCGAGGCGCCCGGTCGCCGCCCCTCCGCCGCCTTCGCCCCCGCGCCCGTCGCGATCAGGCCCGTGGATTGCCGCGAATAAGCCCGGGCCCTCCGCGCTGCCCTGCCAGGCCCGCATCCCCGATGAATAGCTGCCTGCGCGGTCGGTTTTGCCCTGTCATCGCGCGGCGCGCGGCAAGTGCCATTGAGAGCTCAAGTTTTCTATTGCAACGCGCGTCTCGCATGGAAGTGCTAACTCGCCCAGAGCAGCCCGCGCCGTGCTTCGGCCCGGCGGACTAGGGGCCCTCTCCCGGTCGAGCACAGCTGCAGCCCAGATTTTGCATTGGTAGACTTGGCGCGCTGGGGTTTCTCGCGGAATGGTCGCCCAGATCTCGCCAGCGCAAGCCGGCGCGGCGAGATGAGATCTACCTTGGGGAGCTCCGAACTGCGCCGCGGAGAGTCGGCCCGCCGCCGCGCGCAACTCCGGCACGATGGCGACGTTCGAAAAGGCCCCCCCCGCGTGCCCGACGAGGTTGGTTGTCCGACAATGATCCTCCGCATTCGGCCCGCCCCCCGTCGGCTCGCGCGGGGGGGCCGCCCTCCCGCTCGAGAACCTCTGGGGGGGGGGGGGGGGCGCCGAAGAGCTCGAGCGGCTTGAGAAAGACTCAAGAGGCCACCCGGCCAGATTGACGCCCGACATCCAAAGCTCAGCCGCTGCACCTTCAGGGCCCCGTCGGGGTCCGTCACGGTGGCAGGGTGTGTCCATTCAATTACCCACGCGCTCTTGCAACTGGAGAGCTTGCTGATGGCCATTTTTACGTCATCGACGCCGCGTTTTCCAATGTGCTCCTCCTGGAGATCCTCCGAAATGCTCCGGGGGCCTCCGTCCACGCGCGCGGGCGCCTCGGTGGCTTCGAACAGCGGGGCCTCCGTCCGCGCGGGCGCCCTTAGGCGGGCGTCTGACGACCGCGATGGCAGTGGAACGGGGGGGCGCGTGGCTGGCAGCACGACCAATCATTGCAACTGTATGGGGTAAAAGGTCTTCCCTAAGGTGGCGGCTGATCGTCGCGAGTACATCGAACATAAGCGGATGACCACGGCCTCCGTCGTCACGTGTCTGTGACGGAGGAACCGCAGCTCCCGGGCCCCTGCTGCAGCTCCTGCTCAAGCTCCCTCCCCTCCAGCTCCCGCTCAGGCCAAAGTACGGTCGGGGAGCATGGGCCGCGGCGGCCGCCACCGCAGCGGCGGCAGCGCCGGCGGCCGAGGCAGCGGCGGCGGCGGCGGCGGCGCGAGCGGCCGCTGGCCCCAGTGCGGCAGCCCGAGCCGCGGCGGCCGCGGCGCCGGCGGCACCCCTGGCACCAACGGCGCCAGCGGCGCCAGCGACGCGAGCCGCCGGCGTCGCGCCGCGGCAAACACCATCGGCGCCGGGCGGGCCCGCGTCTGGCCGGGGGCGTGCTCGCCCCCAGGAGACGGCTAGAGTCAGAAGGGGACGGACGCTGGTGGGGATACTTTCTCCGTCGCGGCCGCAAGCGGAAGCGCAGGCGGCGTCCGAAACCAGCCCGGGCTACAAGCCAAACCTAATTACCTAAGCGCGCGAACTAACGGCCGCCGAAACTGCCGCCGAGGGACGCCGAGGAGCGACGCCGGGGACTGAAGGCAGACCTGCAAGAGGTGCCAGGTGCTCCAGGCGGCGCGTCAACAATTTGACGCAAGCTTCTGCTGCAGACATCCCGCGAAAACTGGACTGTCAAATCCAAGACGTGCTTGTCAAAAAGCGTCGGCTAACCCGAATTCCGGCTTACTCGACTCTTACGTTTCCCCGAACCAGGCTGCTCCTGTGAATTGTGCCCCGCGGTTGCGGTCAAGATTGGCTTGCGCTGGCGACTTGTCCCTCCCCGTCCCCTATCCACCTATCCAATCGTAGAGGCCTCCTAGATGGGGTCGGTGGATCGCGCCGCATCGACAATGCATCGCCGATGTATCGGCGATGCACTGCCGACGTCGGTGACACATCGGCGCTGTCGGCTCAACATCGAGCCGCATCGCCGACCCCATCTACTCGGACTCCGTCTGGGAGGCATAGTGTCCCAGACCCTCATTGTCTTGATTTTGTCATAACGTCGACCTCCAGAGGTCTTGACCCATTCCCCGGGAGCGGTGTTTCATGCTGAGTCCTTATCTGACGGTCCCGAGGCCCAGTCAGGACCCCCCCAGAAGCATTCAGATAGGAAGACTCCTTGCGTCTTGATTGTTCAATGGCTCGAGGGGGTCTCTGACCTGCCGGCGCACGCGACCCGAAACTCGCAGAGAGTGCCCAGCAGAGGCCGAACGCCGAAGCCGCCCCGGCAGATCACGGGCGGGCCGTGCGCCTGCAACTCGCGGCTGGCGCGAGCTGGCACGGCGCCCTGCGGCTGCCTCCCACGGCCAGCGCCGCGCCGGCAAGAGGAGGGGTGGGGAGGAGGGGGATGGCAACGAGGGCAGGAGGAGGAGGAGGGGAGGAGGAGGAGGAGGAGGAGGAGAAAGAGGAGGAGGAGGAGGAGGAGGAGGAGGAAGAGGAGGAGCAGGAACATGCGAGGACGATAACTGTGTACCTACGCCGATCCTGGCAAGGCCCATCCTGGACCCATGAACGGCGTGCACGCTCTCCTGGCTTGGGCGGGAAAGCATACAAACCGATCTTGGGCTTGGGATCGGCCTGGCCAGGATCGTTGTAGGTGTATAGGTGGCGCCCTCTGATCAACCTCGCCATAAACTTACAAGGGTGCCCAAAGACCCCCTCGGGTCGTGAACAAAAACACGACGGTCCATTTTGTTGCCCTTCTCTGCCTCGGATCAATGCGAAGGATCCTGCACCCAGCCCAGGTCAACACGGCTGCAAGATCCTGCACCAAAGCCCGGGTGAATGCGAAGGATCCTGCAAGATCCTGCAGGATCCTGCACCCAAGCCCGGGTCAATGCGACCCTGCCCCTGCAAGATCCTTAGGGCGCTCTGGCTGACCCCCGTTTGCATTTACCCCGTCTCAAGGCTCCAGCACTCAGGATGAAAAGCCGGCCCCGGGGAAAAGGTCGGGACTTCCAGGGGGGGCGCATTGAGCAAATCAAGACATGGGATCTCTGGGTAGGGGGAGGAAGAAAGATCACCAAGCTCGCCAGAAGCTAAAGGGTACCCGGGCACATGTCTTGGGATTGGGTGGTCATCAGAAATGCTGGATGCGCAATTGGGTAGCTCATTCACCACTTTGCCGCGAAACGCTGTGACTCGTGTCCAGCAATAACTTCCGCAAGAGCAGGCTGCATCCCCGAAGCGCGGGGAAGGGGGGAGGAGGGAGGAGGAGAAGGAGAAGTGACCAGAGCAAATCCAATATGGATTAACGATGTTGCAATACACCCTGCCGTCCCAAATCCCCTCCCCAAACGCCACTACAAGTGCTCTTTTCACTGCAGGAAGCTCCCCCCTTGAAAGATCAGTACAATTTGGCCTGCCATGTTGGTGAGGATCCCGCTTTGAAAAGAAGTTGCCTTGCATCTTACAGGCGCGCACTCAGGAACGCGAAGGACACTGATCGTGTACTGGAGCGAGCTGTCCAACAAAGCAAGGAAGGGCGTCCTGAAATCCGACGACGCGACAAACATGCAACATCGTGAAAAATTGAGACCGCAGCGCTAAACCCAACCTTGCTGCGGCACGTCTGGAGCCAAATTGGATCTGCGGGGCCGCAGGCCCGATTCTTGGCGAAGACGCCCAGTATGAAATCAAGTCAGCGCCATTTCAAGGGGGGGTGAGGAGAGGAATATGAGTAGGAGTAGGAGTAGGAGGAGGAGGAGGCGGATGCAGAGGAGGAGGAGGAGAAGTTGGAGGAGGAGGGGGAAGAGGAGGGGGAGTACAACTAGTAACTGGCTACATGTGCATACATCTTTCGCCCAGGCCGGCCGCATCCTGTGCATCATGCTCCATGGTATATACCACGAGCCGAACTAAAGATGGAAGGCCAAGCAACCGATGTCAACCAACCGTGCGCAGTGCCACTCGTTGACAGAACAAGGGCATGCAAGCACGGGCAGGCAAGCGGCAGCTGGCAAGCGAAGGCCAGACCGGGCTATCAGACGATACGCTGCACGCCTTTCCACCGGGCACTTTCATGTCGCGCTACGAGCCGCCAGCCGGGGGCACCCCACAGGAAACGCCTGCAGGCACAGCGTATGACAACCACTCATACCAATTGATACATCAGAGGAACATACACAATAGCAATCATGTTATCATTGCTAAGGCGCTACAAGCCAACTGATATCGATCGGGAAATCCCACCAGCCCTTCAGGGCGTGAGTGGTTTAGCGAGCCCCCTCTGTCCTCAACCCCCCTTCTTCCCCTTCGGGGAGGGGTTTACCCCTCCCCCTACCCCCTCCCCCTGGGCCTGGACAGGGAGTCCCGAGTGTTCTCAGGGGGGCCTTTTTCGACTCCTGGGAGGGCCAAAAAACGACGACCCTCACGAGGATTCTGGCCCCGACGGGGGGATTGAGAAAAACCCTCTCCTCTTCTGTGAAGCCAAAATCCTTGCTTTTACGAGGGTTTTGGCCCCATTTTGGCCTTCTGAGGGGGCAGCGCTCCTCTTCCTTGATAGCAAAATCATTGATTTTACGAAGGTTTTGGGCTCATTTTGTCCTTCTCAGGGGGCAGCGCTTCTTTGCGCTTCTGAGGAGGTCGCAACAGGCCCCACGATGGCCCCAAGAGGCCCCCAGGAGCCTCCCAAGAGGCCTCCAAGAGGCCCCCAAGAGGCCCCCAAGAGGCCCCAAGAGGCCCCCAAGAGGCCCCCAAGAGGCCCCCAAGAGGCCCCCAGAGGCCCCAGGAGGCCCCCAAGAGGCCCCCAAGAGGCCCCCAAGAGGCCCCCAAGAGGCCCCAAGAGGCTCCAAGAGGCCCCCAAGAGGCCCCACGAGGAGCCCGAACGACTCACACCAGGACGAGGGGCCCGAACGACTCACACCACGAAGAGCCCGAACGACTCACACCACAAGGAGGGGCCCGAACGACTCACACCAGGACGAGGCGCCGGAACGACTCACACCACGAGGAGCCCGAACGACTCACACCACGACGCGGGCTCCGAACGACTCACACCACGAGGAGCCCGAACGAGTCACACCAGGAGGAGGGGCCCGAACGACTCACACCAGGATGAGGGGCCCGAACAACTCACACCACGAGAAGCCCGAACGACTCACACCAGGACGAAGAGCCCGAACGACTCACACCACGAAGAGCCCGAACGACTCACACCAGGAAGAAGGGCCCGAACGACTCACACCAGGACGAGAAACCCCAAACGACTCAAATCACGAGGAGCGCTTTCTCTCCCTCCTCCTCCGCCTCGTCCTTGTCCCGCTCCCCCCACAAGGAGGATGTACAAGGAGGCGGGAGGAAGGAGGAACAGGGGAGATATGCGGGGCCAAACGGACACACGCCTGAAAAACACGACTGTCGGCATGCTTCGCATGAGTTGCTGTTGTGAGATGGGCTGGTGGGGATACGCGAAGCGTAAAGAATTCGAGCTAATTAAGACGGCAATCGCTTATGCAAGCAATGACCATGGCAAGCAACCAAACAAAAGAGAAGCGATCGACAAGACAAGCGATAAACAAACAGGCTTGCAAGCCAGCCGACAAGAGATCCAACGATCATGCAACCAGTCGGTCAACAGAGCGAGCGAGCATTCAAGCAAGCGTGAGAGGAACATACATCTGATGAGACCTTTGATCCCCAGACCTCTCGTAGGGAGAATGCTGACCAAGATTCCGAGGCGAACCTAGCCGCGGCGACGAGCGCCTCCCTGGAGGCCTGAGGTAGCGAACAAAAGGAAGGATATCGGTGTCGGAAGGTTTATCTAACAAGAAAGCATGCTCGCAAGGGAACAACAATTGCGCAATCACATAGCAGCTGTCGGCACCAGTAACTGCCGATAGAGCGGCGATAGGCCCCCGATAACGAAACCGCATGTTCCCGGGCGGGGTGGGCTATCAGGCCCCCGTCGGCGATCAATGGGCGCTGGTTCCTCCCCTGAGCCAATCCCCCCCTGTTGCTGTCTTGACAGGCCCGAGAGATATACTGAAAATACGCGTGCGAAACCAACAGCCACCGCTGCTTGACCGGCGCTTCTCTGTCTCAAAGATGGGCGGAATGGCTGTCGGCCTTCGCCCCCACGCTGGTTCCGTACCCGCTCTCAGACCCCCGACGCCATGATTTGTTCATGACGTCGACCCCCAGAGGGCTCGACCCAAGTCCCCGGGAACGGCTCTTCCTTCTGCGCCGTTGATTGACGGACCCGGAGCCCCATAAAGGGCGCCCAGAGGCCGAACACATGGACAAACCTCCTGTCGTGACTCTCTCATGACTCGAGGGGTCTGGGTTTCGAGCCTGCAAGCTGCCCCTGAGAGGATCGGCGGCGAGCCCAGGGGGGAAGTGACAAGGAGCGGGCCTTCCCAGAAGGCTCGGAAGCCCCCCGGCCTTCTGAGAAGTCTTGAAAGCCTTCCCCGAAGAGACGGAACACTTCGCAGATGGCTGGAGGCCGTCTCAGAAGCAGCGCCGCCTTCTGAGAAGGCCTTCTCCTTCTCATTTCCCCCCCCTCCCCCGCTCGCCGCCGACGCAGTACTCATGGTTGTGGGGCTCGCTTGAGCTGTCTGCGCTCGCGCTGAACACCGACGTGACGTGCGCAGAAGAGCAGGATCGCTTGCGAGTGCTGATGCGCCCGGTGGTGCTGCGCGCCACCCCGGTCATCCCTGCAGGTGCTATTGGTGCCACTGGCTGGTCAGGATCGACGTGCTGAGCACACTTGTGCGAATGCTGAGTTTCAACATCCAGCTTCCATCTGTGACTCTGAATAGCTCGCCGCCGAGAGGACTGCCCTGCCCCCCCCATGCGGGCAACACTTATATCCATGTCCAGTGCGTCTTGGACTTTCTCGGAAGGGGCGCCGCAAGGCCGAGGCGTACTGGATATGGACAACAATCCAGCCTTGGGGGGCCAGATGTTGCTCCATGTCCAGTGCGCCTCGTGCTCCTGGGGAAGAGAGCCCGAATCTCCAAGACGCACCGGATGTGGGCATTGACATCTAGGGGGCCGCATGCGAACCCTACCCCTACACCCCCACGTTCTCTGAGGGGGAGGGTGGGGTTCGCTTCGCTCGGGAACTCCCGAACGAAGTGAACCCCACCCTCCCCCTCAGAAACCGTGGGGGGTAGGGGTATTTGGACGCCCGAAATGGGTACGGAAAAAATGGGTACAATGCCCAACAACAAATGTTGTCCCAAACCAACAGCGGCCGCTGTTGGGCAGACGGCCTTCTGTCTCGAATGGACACAGGCCGCGGCGGCGTGGACAGCGAATCCTGTTCATAATGAACAGGAGCTGCTGTTGGGCATCGTACCCATTCTTTCCGTGCCCATTTCGGGCGTCCAGAGGGTAGGGTTCGCATGTGACCCCCTAACATTGCCCGCACCCACCCCCGGCTCCCGGGCGCAGGCGTCCACAACAGCCGCCCTCGGGGCCCCAGGGCGGCGGCCACGCCGGCCGCGAGCAGCACGGCGCCTCCGCCGGGCGGATCTCCCGCACCCCGGGCAGGGGCTCCGCACCCCGCGCCGCTTGCGCGGGGCCCCCCTGGACAGGGACGCTTGGTTTTTCCAGGCGAACTGCCAGGCCACCCAAGCCTGACCCGATGACCCCCAATTTCGGGTGGGGGGGGGGCACGGGTTCCATGTGTGCGTGTGTGTATGTGTTTTTCCATGTTCCCCGACCCCCCACCCCCACTGGGAATGGAGGGCAGACTGGGGCCTTCGGGTTGGGTTGGGGTGGTTTGGTGGGTGGTGCTTTCCTCGGCGGCCACGCAAGCACACCAGTGCAGGTCCCCTTTCACGCGACCAGGGGGCGTAACGCCCCCCGAAGGTATCGGCGAGGCCGAGAGTCTAACGCACACCCACCGACAAAAACAACATCTGCTAGGGTGCGCTGCCTGCTGATAGGGGCTTCGATCAGCCAGGACACTTGCGCGCCCGAGAGCACTGCAGCTGTGGGCGGAACTATTCTTCATTCTTCCTTCGCTCCACGTGGGATCTGTTAGGGTCGTGGTAAGGCAGTGCCCTGGCTCGCGTCGAAGCAGCCACAGCAAGGCTCCCGCCGTGTCGGCGTGGGCGCACTGGCTCCTGACCCCGCACGGGCAGTCCGGCACCGACCTCCCTCTCCGCGACCCGATGGCAGACATCGTTCCAGGCTGAAAGATGGGGCCGTGAGGGCTGAAGCCCTAAAGACGAGCAGCCTCAAGCAAGGACGGTTCAGCTTTGGATCCCTGTCTCCTTAGGCAGAGGCCTCCAAGATATTATCTGGATAGATGGGGTCGGAGGATCGCGCCGCTCGGCGACGTCGGCGGTGCATCGGGGTCGGTGTGGAGAAAAAGGGGCTCCACATCGAGCCGCATCGCCAATGCATCGGCGATACGGCGCGACCCTTAGCTCCCGTCTACCCAGAAATCGGGTTTTTGTTTGGGGCTGTCTCTCAAACCGTTACATGGCGGCCGACACCTCTGTCCGCAGACTCTGCCGATCTTCGGATTGCAGTCCAGAGCATGCGGCCTGCGGCAACAGGAAACACCACACCTTCATGCCGACTGCATTATCAAGAAACTGCATGTCATAGCAATGACACCATCTCAATATCATTGCCATGGCGCGTGCACTTAACATTGCCTATAACATATGGACACCACTGGTCGTCATATAACATATCAACGACGCCATGACTGGCATCATAGCTCTTCCGACTGTGGGGCGGTATCCATCAGTAAGAAGGACCCCAGGGGAGGGGCAACAATGAGGATGATGTGGGAATGAAGGAAGGAGGGCGCCTGAAAAAACATCTCAGGCCGTCTTGAGGCCCTCCGAGGGACCCTTTTGGAGCGACGAGGAGGACAAACACGCAGGGGAGGTGGAGGTGAGAAGAGAATGATGAGGAGGGTGGCTATAATAAAGATGTAAGCGCCAGTTCGACGTCGCGCCGGCTTCAGCATGCGCGACATGCTGCTCATCCGCTCCCTCGCGCTCGTGGGCTGTCGGCTAGGCCCCATGAAGGGCCCCACGAAGGACCCAAGAAGGCCAAAAGAAGGGGGGAAATGCGGCCGTGTTTCCCAACATTGATTCGAGGCTCCTGGGGAGTTTGAGGGGCCTTCTTGGACCCCTCTTGGGGCCCTCTGAAATCCCTCCCTCCTCGTCCTCTCGCCCTCCTTCCTCATCTTCCCTCGTGCTCCCGGGGTGCTCTGGTTTGCCGTTCGTGTCCGAAGCAATCCACGGATTGTGCTGTCATGCGTGGGCAGGGGCACCGTCGGATCGTCGAGCAGCGGTCGTGTACAGTGACCGTATCCACATATTGTGCTGTCAAGTGCGGACAACATTTTTGTTCGAGGCCGTCCGCAGATTGAACTGTCAAGTGTGGTCAGGTGTCCCTGATCCACAGATTGTACTGTCAAGTGCAGACGGATGGCCTGGGCTTGTGCGCACACAATCTGCGGACAAGGGTGCGCCCACAAGACAATGCGGACACGCATGTTATCTGCAGATGGTCCCGGGGTTGTCGGGTGCACGCGCGCAGAATCCACAGCTCGGGGGTGGTGCATCCGTATTCCCCGCGCCGAATCCACAGATCGACGGGGGGAATCTTGTCTGCGCGCGCCGAACCCACACCTCGAATTGTTGGATAACCCCTTTCGGTGTTCTTGGGCCCCCCCAGCCCAGGCCACGTGGGAGGCCCCCAGGCCCTCGGGAGGTCACGGTCATCTCTGAGCCTTAGAGCTGCGACGGTGTCTCAGGCGAAACGGGTTGGCCACCTCGCAAGCGGCACCTTTTTTTCTGCTGCTACACCTCCTCCACCTCCTGTTTCTCCGCCTGCTGCTGCTGCTGCTGGTCCTCCTCCTCCTCCTCCTCCTCCTCCTCCTCCTCCTCCTCCTCCTCCTCCTCCTCTTCCTCCCGACTCACAGGAAGAAGGAGGAGGGGAGGAGAGTGAGAGCCGCAGGGAGCCGCGCAATGGGCGCTGCTGACAAAAATCGAAATCGACGAAGTTGTTGCCCATAAACCACTTTGGAACATATTCGTGCCAACCGCGGGTAAGTCGAATGTTCTCGTGTGTAGACCGCGCGCCTTGGTTAATCCAGCTGCGCCTCGTCGGAAGCGCGCGCTGCGCAATCACCGCTGTCATCTGTTGATTGTGGCGAAGTCCAGGGAAGGATTTGGGCGCAGGCGCGCCATTGCACGCCAGAGGTGCTGGATGACGCCAGCCCTGCGTCGCTGTAACGTGTGATTGCGGCCGACTTCACAAGAAGACAATTGTTGTGAATCAGGTTTGCCAGGAGGGCGCGTCGCCACTTGCCCAGCCGCTTGGCCCTCCAACTTGTCGGCGGGACCAGATCCGCACATTACATGAATCTGCCGACTGTGGCGGCTGGGTATACACAGCCCTATAGAGAGAATGGCGAACAGATCCAGAGAACAACCCAACCCCGATCCCGCTTGGGAGGCCTGGGCCTCAGGGCCCCATCCCTCAGGACCGCATCTGGCCGCGTCCATTTTGCAGCGTTGCCAGATTGCGGCAGTCACACGCTCGTGTTGGCGGGCATGTTGTGTGACCCCTCTCGGGAGCCCTCAGGGGGAAGCCCTCGGGAGCCCAACGGGGCTGGTGTGACCCCGTGCTGGCTCCGTGACCTAACGGGGCTGTGTGACCCCGTGTTGGCCATGACCGCAGCTCCAATACAGTGCCCTTGTGGCGCGAACGAACAGAAGAAGAAAAAACGCCATCAACATAAACTTTCGAAGGTCCGCGCGGACTTCTTGGATTTGCGCCGGACACCCCTCCCTGGCGCGCAGAGCGCGCCAGGGGCAGCGCTGGAGGCGCCGCCAGAGAGCCCAGCCCAGATCCAAGAAATCCGCGCGGAGCGTCGAAAGCTTATGGTTATGCCGATTTTTCGTTGTTCGACCAGTACGGAGCCCTTCTGACGAGAACATAATGGACGGCGGCACCTCTCAACCGCCGACTTCACTTGGCGGCGAGCGCTGGGGGTTAAATGAGAAGGGGCAGAAGGCTCGGAAGTCCCCCGGCCTTCTGAGGAGTGAGTGTTCTAAGCCTTCCACGAAGACACGGAACACCTCTCAGAAGGCCCGAGGCCTTCTGAGAAGCCCCGCCGCCGTCTGAGAAGCCCTTCTCCTTCTCACTTCCCCCCCTCGCTCGCCGCCGAAACATGGACGGCGGCACCTCTCAACCGCCAGAGTCACACGCCCGAGCGCGCCCGCGCTGGCGTCGCCGCCGCGCCGACGCGGCGCGCAGGCGGAGACCTGCCGCACCGCACGGAGGGTGAGCGGGAGCGCAGGCAGCCGCTGGACGCCCCGCCGCGCTCGGAGCGGCGACGGCGCGGAAGACGAGGGCTCGAGGGTCCCTCTTTTTGGCTCTGCGCGGCAGGGGGCCAAAGGGGGAGGGGGGAAGGCTTCTTGGAAGGAGCCCGCTCCTCAAAGGCGCCGGCCCGACACCTGCAGACAAGGCCCGCGCCTTCCAAGGAGCAGGGGCACAGCGGAGCAACACACGACATAAACGTGAACCTTCCGAGCCGCGCGCTGACTTCTTGGATCTGCGCTGGGCCCCGCCAGGGATGGGGGTTCCAGTGCAGATCCAATAGGGGGCCACATGCGAACCCTACCCCTACCCACCACGATTTCTGAGGGAGAGGAAGGGCTTACTTCCTTCGGGAGCTTCCGAGAAAAGTGACCCCCCACCCCCCCCTCAGAAAATCGTGGGGTGTAGGGACAGGGTTCGCATGTGGCCCCCTATCCAAGAAATCCGCGCGGGGCTCCAAAGGTTTGGGTTTACGCGCCTCTTTTGCTTTTCGAGGGACGCCTCACATGGCGACGTCCGAACCCTGCCCCCCGCCAAAAACCGGATTCCGCCACACGTTCGACGACTTCCGAACCCCACCCTTAGGTCGGGCGTGTCCTCTTACGGGCGGATTTGGGACGAAAAATGAACAAGCGTCAAGCAAGACTCCAACGATAGGTCAAGCAGTGTCAAAAACCGTCCCCAGACTATTGTTGGACTATCTTTGAGTATTCCTCCTGTGGAGGGACAGGCCCGACTTAACCCTACCCCCGCCAGCCATCGAGTTGCCTGAATCGTTGACCAGCTAGATCAGAATTCGGATTTCGCCGCCGATCTCTGCGGCCTAATGCCTGGCCGAAGCCGGCGAGGTAACGCCGACCGCAACGTTCCCAACAGGGTTAGCTCGAGCGGAAGTTCTGCTAGCGTCAACGCGGCGGGGCCATCCGACCTCGCCAAACCACCTGAAGTGCACGTGCGCTAAACGAGAAACGAAAAAACGTGCCTGCTTGGGCTCACGCCCCCCCACCCCTCCCCGGGGTAGATAGCGCGATGCCTCGCCTGGCCAGGGCGAGTGGGGACGGGGGAGGACGCGGACGCGGATGGATGATATAAGACAAAGCATCAACATACAGTAGGGACACTTCCACAAGAAACCATCCACAAGAAACCCAACCCCAGGCCGTCCATTAATTTTTGGTGTGGGGATTTCACGCTCTCCATAGCACAACCATCGAAACCCAAGAAACCCAGGGCACCCTGGAGGCAAGCAGGGTGTTTCTTGACATGGGCCCCCACTGTACACTACCTCATGGCGGCAGATGACTCTGAACAACATCCTGAACACATAAGCATAACAATACACTGCACTATACGATCTGCCGTAGATTGCTCGGGAAAACACACATCCGGGAAAGCAGACGGGAGACGACGAACATCGCTCCCATGCAAGTTTCGAAGGTTCTCATGGAGGGTCCACTCGCTGGAATGATTGGGGTCCCTGTTGGTGATCCTGCGTCCGGGAGACGTCCTCAGAGGGGCAAACACGTCGGGACATCGCCCGTCGCGATCTTCTGCAACGCCCGAGCCGGAGGAGGATCGGAGCGAGCAGGTCGAGTTGAGTTGAGATGGCGCCAGCTCGAGCTCGGCCCCAGGACCCCTCCCGGGGTCCAAGCGCACCAATCTCCCGAGCTGCGCCCAGCCGTGGCGACGAGCCCCCGCCCCGCCCGAAGGCCAACTGCCGTTGCCCCACCTGGCCCTCCCCTGGGAGGAGGCGCCCACGTCTCCCGTCCGCAGGCATGGCTGCTGCTGGTCTGAGCGTCGGCGCAACTGTGAGGGGCAGCGGTAAAAGGGGACTGGCAAATGGGGGGAAGCATCGACCAGGAACCGGTGACACATCGCCGAAAGATCGGCCATAGGCCCCCGATGGCGAATCCGCACGTTCCTGGGCGTGGTGGGGCTATCAGACCCTTATCAGTGATCAATGGGCGATTGGGAGGTGATGCATCCACCCCTATGCCCATCCCCCGCCCTATCGTTGCCCCTGAAATCGTCTTCCATCATTTGCGTTGTGCTTCAGCTGCGCGCCGCTGGCAGCTGAGTTGAGATATTCATGCTGTACAGGAGTCTGCGTCGAAAGCGGCGACTCCATTCGGCCGGTGTGACCAAATTTCGGGCGGGTCAGATCTCGGGTCTCTAGCGGCCGTTCCGAACGACCTCCGCACCCCTATAAAACGCTCTCGACGAGGCGCAGCTGATGGAGACCACCCCAGGTTTCGAAAATATTCGAAGACGCTTCAAATCTACAGATTTCGTCCAACAACTGGAGAAAACAAAATCAAAAACGCCCCTCACCGAAGGCCAACTGCCGTTGACTCGACCGGCCCTCCTCTGAGAGGCGGGCCCACAAGGGAGGAGGAGGAGAAGGAGGAGGAGGAGGAAAAGGGAGGAGGAAAAGGGAGGAGGAAAAGGGAGGAGGAAAAGGGAGGAGGAAAAGGGAGGAGGAGGAGGAGGAGGAGGAGGAGAAGGAGAAGGAGGAGAAGGGAGGAGGAGAAGGAGAAGGAGGAGGAGGAGAGAGGGGAGAAGGAAAAGGAGGGAAAGGGAGGAGGAGGAGGAGAGGCGGAGGAGGGGAGGAGGAAGTCTCCCGTCCGCCGCAGCACCGCGGCGCCGCCGGCGGGGGCGAGGCTGCCGGGCGGCGCCGCCATGGCGTTGGGTCGGCCGGCCGAGCGGCTCGGCCGGCCAGGGAGGGGGCAGGGAGGGAGGGATGAGGAGGGAGGAGGGAGGAAGGAGGAGGAGGAGGAGGAGGAGGAGGAGGAGGAGGAGGAGGAGGAGGAGGAGGCGAGGAGGAGGAGGAGGCGAGGAGGAGGAGGAGGCGAGAAGGAGGAGGATGAGGAGGGAGGAGGGAGGAGGGAGGAGGGAGGAGGGAGGGGAGGAGGAGGAGGAGGAGGAGGAGGTGGGAGGAGGGAGGAGGAGGAGGAGGAGGGAGGAGGGGGAGGAGGGAGGAGGGAGGAGGGAGAGGGGGAGGAGGAGGAGAGGAGGAGGAGGAGGAGGAGGAGGAGGAGGACGAGGAGGAGGAGGAGGAGGTCTGTCGGGCGCAGCTTGGATGCGGACGCGGCTGTCTGGTGTGAGGCTGTCGCCAAGCACCATGGGCCTTGCCTTGGTCAAGCGACGTTTCAAACACGATGACGGAGGGATGAGGGGGCAGGGAGGAGGGATGAGTGGGAGGGGGCAGGCGGGAGGTGGAGGAGGACGGCAAGGAAGTACGAGAGGGGGGGAGGACAAGCGAGGTGCGCTCGCGCAACATCTGGCATCCGATCCCTTCCTCCCGTTCCTTCTCATTGCGCTGATTCTTCTCTATCCGCGGACGCGTGTCACAGCCGACATGAGACTCAAACACATAGAGACTCCGTTATGCACAATCGGACGAAGGGAAGCTGCGTCAACAGGAAGAGGAGGTGGCGGGTGAATGAACAGGAAGAAAAGAAGGATGACAAGGAACGGAGGAAGAATAGGAGGGCGGAGAACGAGGACGAACAGCAGCAGCAGCAGCAGGCACTGGAGTGGAAGGAGCGGGAGGAGCAGCGCACGCCGATCCAAGAGGTCCGCGCGGACCTCCCAGCAGTCATGCTCCTGCCGCCTGTTCTTGATCTGTTATTCGAGCTCGCTTGAGAATGATGAGCCGGGAGAGATCGCAGAAGAAACCGCGCGCCTAGTGGTCACTTCAAGTCCCCTCCCCCCCCGGGGAAAGGGGTAGGCTTAAGTCGGGCCTGTCCCTCTACAGGAAGAGTCTTTGGAAATAGTCAAACAATAATCTGGCGAAGATTGTTGCTTCTATCTTTGACCATGTTTGAATATGTTTGGACTAAGTGCATTTTCATTCTCCGTCCAAAATCCCACTCTGAGAGGACATGCCCGACCTAAAGGTAGGCCGTGGCTTCCGGGCCGCTCGGCCGGCCGACGGGGCTCGGGCCACAGAGGAGAAGGGGCGGCCGGGGGGGAGGGGGCAGCCTTCCGGCCTGCGCAGCGCCGGCCCGGGGGAGTGCGGGAGGGGGAGGAGGACGAGCGGGAGGAAGAGCGGCAGCGGCAGGAGGAGGAACGGTAGCGGGGGGGGGGGAGCGGAGCGGCGAGGGGGGAGGAGGAGGAGGAGGAGGAGGAGGAGGAGGAGGAGGAGGAGGAGGAGGAGGAGGAGGAGGGAGGAGGAGGGGGAGGACCCGTGTAAACCCAAGACGCATCAACGACGTTGCAATAAACCCTCCCTGCACGTTCCCTCTTCGTAGGTTCCTACCAGAAGCAATGTCTTCGCTTCTGGAAGTGTTCCATTGGAGGGCGGCCGTCTGGGAGTCCTCACTCGGGCCAACACACCACTCCTTGGGCTTCAGCGCCGCGAGGCAACTTGATTGCTGCGTCTGGACGTTCCCGAATCGTGCCAGAACGCCGCTCCTGGGACTTCAGCGCCGCGAAACGACGTGACTCTGGCGCCCTAATACCCAAAAATTGTGCCAACATTCCACTCCTGGGACGCCTTCCATCCGCGAGACTGCTGCAAATACGAAGCCTCAGGATCTCAATCTGTGAGGAAATCTCAAAACGAAGCGCTTGGCCCGCCCTACCGACAAGTCTCGGGGTGTCACAAGGAGGGTGTTATTCCCCAAGCAGTGCTTGTACTTAGGGGCTCTTATATTTTACTGGGGAGTTGGGCCTGTCTGTCGGCCTGGCGATTTTTTGCCGCCGTCGCCGCCCTGTCGCCGCCCGTCGTCTGGGCCTGCCGGTCGGTCTGGCGGCGGCTCTGTTGCCGCCGACGCCGCCCGTCGTCTGGGTCTGCCTGTCGGTCTGGCGGCTCTGTTGCCGCGTCGTCGCCGCCCCGTCGTCGCCCGTCCTCTGGGCCTACCCGTCGGTCTGGCGGCTCTGTTGCCGCGGGCGTCGCCTCCGTCAGCGCCCTAGGATCCTTCTTCTCAGAGAAGCATTTTCGGCTCTACCGCCCCACCCCGCCGGGCTTTGCTCCCCGACCCTGGGGCACTACAGTGAAAATGTACAGTAAGGACGCGTGGTAAGGACGCAAGACCCCTGGAGGCCGAAGTTGAAGTATTCTGGCCTGCGAAAATGGCGAGAGACGGGCCGCAGAGGCTGCCGGGCCGTGAAGTGAAACCCTGGCAGATGTTAAATTATCCTGGCGAAAGACCCAACCATAAGCAATTGTTGGTAACGCGTTGTGGGTGCCGCTTTCGGTGGGGCTCCATATGGGGCCACGAAGCGCTGCCTTGGATGGGGGAACCGCATGCGGACTGCGCCACCGGGGCGGGCCTTCGGTGGAGCTCCCTATGGGGCTACGAAACGCTGCCCTGGGTGGGGGAACCGCATGCGAACTGCGCCACTGGGGCCTTCGGTGGAGCTCCCTATGGTGCCACGAAACGCTGCCCTGGGTGGGGGAACCGCATGCGAACTGCGCCACTGGGGCCTTCGGTGGAGCTCCCCATGGGGCCACGAAGCGCTGCCCTGGGTGGGGGAACCGCATGCGAGAGCAGCCACTGGGGCCTCCGGTGGAGCTCCCTATGGGGCCACGAAACGCTGCCCTGGGTGGGGGAACCGCATGCGAGAGCAGCCACTGGGGCCTTCGGTGGAGCTCCCTATGGGGCCACGAAGCGCTGCCCTGGGTGGGGGAAAAGCATGCGAACTCCCCCACTGGGGCCTTCGGTGGAGCTCCCTATGGGGCCACGAAACGCTGCCCTGGGTGGGGGAACCGCATGCGAACACCCCCACTGGGGCCTTCGGTGGAGCTCCCTATGGGGCCACGAAACGCTGCCCTGGGTGGGGGAACCGCATGCGAACACCCCCACTGGGGCCTTCGGTGGAGCTCCCTATGGGGCTACGAAACGCTGCCCTGGGTGGGGGAACCGCATGCGAACACCCCCACTGGGGCCTTCGGTGGAGCTCCCTATGGGGCCACGAAACGCTGCCCTGGGTGGGGGAACCGCATGCGAACACCCCCACTGGGGCCTTCGGTGGAGCTCCCTATGGGGCCACGAAACGCTGCCCTGGGTGGGGGAACCGCATGCGAACACCCCCACTGGGGCCTTCGGTGGAGCTCCCTATGGGGCTACGAAACGCTGCCCTGGGTGGGGGAACCGCATGCGAACACCCCCACTGGGGCCTTCGGTGGAGCTCCCTATGGGGCCACGAAACGCTGCCCTGGGTGGGGGAACCGCATGCGAACACCCCCACTGGGGCCTTCGGTGGAGCTCCCTATGGGGCCACGAAACGCTGCCCTGGGTGGGGGAACCGCATGCGAACACCCCCACTGGGGCCTTCGGTGGAGCTCCCTATGGGGCCACGAAACGCTGCCCTGGGTGGGGGAACCGCATGCGAACACCCCCACTGGGGCCTTCGGTGGAGCTCCCTATGGGGCTACGAAACGCTGCCCTGGGTGGGGGAACCGCATGCGAACACCCCCACTGGGGCCTTCGGTGGAGCTCCCTATGGGGCTACGAAACGCTGCCCTGGGTGGGGGAACCGCATGCGAACACCCCCACTGGGGCCTTCGGTGGAGCTCCCTATGGGGCCACGAAACGCTGCCCTGGGTGGGGGAACCGCATGCGAACACCCCCACTGGGGCCTTCGGTGGACGAAACGCTGCCCCGCATAACACCCCCACTGGGGCCTTCGGTGGAGCTCCCTATGGGGCCACGAAACGCTGCCCTGGGTGGGGGAACCGCATGCGAACACCCCCACTGGGGCCTTCGGTGGAGCTCCCTATGGGGCCACGAAACGCTGCCCTGGGTGGGGGAACCGCATGCGAACACCCCCACTGGGGCCTTCGGTGGAGCTCCCTATGGGGCTACGAAACGCTGCCCTGGGTGGGGGAACCGCATGCGAACACCCCCACTGGGGCCTTCGGTGGAGCTCCCTATGGGGCCACGAAACGCTGCCCTGGGTGGGGGAACCGCATGCGAACACCCCCGGGAGGAGGAAGGAACGCGGGGCGCTGTCTCTTCAAAACGAGGACCCAACACCACAGGATGGTTGGGAAAAATACATGTGCGCGGCGCCCGGGCGAGAATCGCATATTCAAAGCGACCCGCCCTCAATCTGCGAAGCTCTTGCAAGCGTGTCAAAAGAATGTCCGCGGCGCTGAAGCGAGGGCCACGTTTTGAAAACCACCCGCCTTCCATCTGTGAAACTGGCGTCATTGTTTAAAGCTCAGGATCAGAACTGGTAAGGACGTCTCAGGCGAAACTCCCGGCCCGACCTTCCGACTGGCCTCGGGGCGCGACAGAGAGTTGCAAAGGAATGGGAGGAGGATAATGGATTGCAGCAGAGAGGGGGGAGGAGGCATGAGGGAGGACGGAGGAGGGAGGTAGGAGGGCGGACGGAGGGGAGGGTGGGGAGGACGGGGAGGATTGATTGAGGGAGGAGAATGGAGCAGGGAGGAGGAGGGTGGCGGGAGGAACAGTGGATTGAACACATCGCTAATGAGGGTAACTGAACTCTCCAGCTCGCCGTGAAGCAAGGCTCGACCGTACCCTCTGCTCCTCGCACGCTCCGATACTTCAGCATCGCGCGCCTGTCTCGACACGTCTACTTCTGGCAAGAAGAAATGAAGAGGCAAGGAAGAACGAGAGGATCAGGGAGATGAAGTACGCTTTGATCCTGTCGTGGCAACTTGCACATTGGCTTCTGACACCGCGCGGATCGTTCAGCCTTGATTGACCGACGTTTTCCGATAGCGTAAGTAGTTCGATGTCTGCCGATTCTGGGCCACTGCCCGCGTACAATCTTAAACGCCCACGGTGGGGTCGCTCGCCGCTGCGTCGACACGACAACGAACCTCCCGTTTGAGCAGGGACCGACCGTTCCGGCATTCCTATAGGCCTACGACGAAGTGTTCTTAGAATCCAATAATGTTTTAAGAACAAAACCAATGTTTTTAGAACATATAACCGATGTACTAAAGCGAGGCAGTCCCAGCCAGAAACGTTCTGAAAATATTTCCTAGAAACCACGAAATGTTCTTAGAACATTGTTTGGTGGGCCTATAGGTACGCCGGGACGCTTCGCCACTGCTTGAACCGTAGCGCTGCAGATAGGGGGGCGGTTTCTCCATAAAACCTTCTGTGAGGGGCAATGTTGGGAGGGGACCGGCTCAAGGTGGTGGGGGACATCGCTGGTAGATCGGCAGTGTATCTGCGATCGCAAATACGCACGGTCCTTGGGAGGGGTGGGCTATCGGGCCCGTATCAGTCATGCACGTGCGATTGGAATTCGATGCGTTGCCCCCTGGAACTAGCCCCCCCAAACTAGGCCTGGCCATGACCGGTGCGATGGTGTTCAATTACTGCTGTCTACTTCCGCAATGAAATACTACCCAAACAGGCCTGGCCCAGTCGCAATTTCGTAATCTGCATGGTGTCTGGCCGGTGACGCAGCGGGTGCACGCAGGACCCTCGTCCCGCTCACCACCACTCTCGAGTACGAGACAGTGGTTAGGGACTTGGCTCCATATTTGGATGATTCAGACCGCTTTTGCACACTGGATCAATTAAGGTCTCCTACATGGGGTCGGAGTACATGGGGTCGGGGGATCGCGCCAGACCGACGATGCAGTGGCGATGCATCTGCGATGCACCGCGATGCATCGTCGACGTGGATGATGCATCGGCGACGTCGACGTGAAGCAAATCGGGCCCCACATCGAGCCACATCGCCGATGCATCGGCGATGCGGCGCGATCCTCCGACCGCACCTACTCCGACTCCATCTGGGAGGCCTAGAATCAACCACCGACGCCCTGGACACCATCGTTTCGGAAATTCGAACTAACGCTACACCTGATCTGCGCCCTCGCCCTCCCGTCGGGGATCTTCTGACCCGGGTCAATCCAGACCCGGTTCCACCAGGCCTTGCAAGATCCTGCAAAATCCTGCAACCAAACCCGGGTCAATGCGAAAAATCCGGCAAGGTCCTGCAGGATCCTGCACCCAAACCCGGGTCAATGCGACCGTGGCCCTGCAGGATCCTGCAAGGCCCGGCGCAATGATTGACCCCCGTTTGCATTGACCCCCGTCTCTTGAGCCCCGATCCCGTCTTGGCTGGCCCGCCCCGGATCCCCTCGCCCAACCCGCGGCGCACACTTGCGCGCGCGGGCAGCCCGCACGGCCCCGCTGCCGAGCCGCAGTCCTCACCGTGGCCGCCTGGTTCTGGAGCAGGCCCACCCCGTTTCCCTCCTCCTCCTCCTCCCTCCTGCTCCCCTGCTCCCTCCTCGTCCTCCTCCTCCGAGCCTCCTTCTCCTCCTCCTCCTCCTCCCTCCTCCTCTCCCTCCTCCTCCTCCTCTCCCTCCTCCTCTTCCTCCTCCTCCTCCTCCTCCTCCTTTTCCTCCTTTTCCTCCTGCTCCTCTCCTTTTCCTCCTGCTCCTCCTCCTCCTCCTCCTCCTCCTCCTCATCCTACAATGGATATGCACAGTCTTGCTACAAGAATGGTAGCCAGCGCGGACCCCAGGCACCCAATCATCGCAATGTGGATGTGCACGCTGTGTGGTGCAAGCTATGTGGGGCAGTATACGTGGTGCAAGCTAGAGGCGGCAACGGAGCGGCAACAGGCGGCAATGTGGCAAAACCTTGCCGGACCCACCCAGCGCACAAGGCGGCAACGAGGCTGCAACGGGCGGCAGCGCGGAAAATCCTCGCCGGACCCAGCCGACTCCTGCGGGAGAGCAGCAACAACTCCTGAATGCAAGCGCTGTTTGGGGAAATGCTGGTGCACCTTCTTCGTCGATTTTCGGGGGGCGAGAAATTCCCGTGGTGCGCCCGTTGGCAGGTCGTGTGTATGTAGGTTGACAATCGAAGAGTCGAACCTACAAGGGTTGCCGTAGGTAGAGGAAGGTGAGGGCGAGGGCAACGATCCCTTTTTCCCATGCGCCTCGGGCAGGCGGCGCTGTACTTGTTTCCAGTACCTGAGCCGAGACGGCAGCAGTAGATATGGATATCGTGATGATACGAGTGGACTTCACACACAGGTCGCCCTCTCGCCCTCTCACAAGACGTGCCTCTGGCTCCTCGCCCACGAGGGGGAGGGCGCGGACAGGGTAGGGGCGCGGCCGCGAACGAGCGACACCGCGCGCCGCCCAAGGTGCAATCCTGGGCCCCCCAGCGACAGGGAGCCGCAGCCCGCGCTGCAGCCCCGTATGCCCCACGCGGCCGCCGTCTCTGTCTACCACGCACAGCTGACGAGCATCCCACGAATCTCCTCCTCCTCCTCCTCCTCCTCCTCCTCCTCCTCCTCCCTACTTACTCCTCCTCCTCCTCCTCCTCCTCCTCCTCCTCCTCCTCCTCCTTCCTCCTACTCTTCCTCCTCCTCCTCCTTCCCTCCCTCAATCCCTCCCTCCCTCCTCCCTCCTCCTCCCCCTCCTCGTACTCCTCCTCCTCCTCCTCCTCCCTGTCCTGTCCTGTCCCC
The DNA here is from genome assembly GCA_963575745.1 of Prorocentrum cordatum. Classification (NCBI taxonomy): domain Eukaryota; class Dinophyceae; order Prorocentrales; family Prorocentraceae; genus Prorocentrum; species Prorocentrum cordatum. Next base: position 243,114 of record CAUYUJ010006725.1, on the reverse strand, counting down.
TATGCCTGTCCTCCTCCGACTTCCTCTCCCTCCCAGGTCCGGAAACCGTGGCTGGCGCTCGAGCAGCAGGGCCTGCGGTCCAGACTGGCCCGGGCAGGATGCATCCCCGCTCCAGGTCGCGCACCGTCGTCCCTGTCCCTCCTCCTAGGCACGACGCGATCCTGTGCACATCTAGATTGCCCTGCAAATCTTGGCGTCGCCCAACAACAAATATACACTTCCCCACGTGTTTGGCATCTGGGAGCTGTTTCCTGGACCCCGGACCGCCAAACACGGTTCGGGATGAAGCTCGGTCCCAGGGAAAGAGTCGAGATCCTTGGGGGCCCACGTCACGAACGAATGCGACGTCGGGGGAGAGGGATCGACGCCTGCCCGATGCAAATGATAGTATCGTGTGCCAACCTCGTGCAAGGATGGTGGTAAACTGCGCGGCGATCCAAACCAGCAGCACACAAAGACTGAGGTGATCGAGGCACGCGCCACGAACATGCGAGAGTCGAGCGAAAAGTTACGGCTGCTCCGCGCAGTGGAGGCTTGCGGCCGCCTGTCGATCCCGCCCTCTGCCATGTCAGAGGGGATCTTCCCGAGGCTCAGGGTGGTGTAAGGCCCTGCCGCCTGGCGGGCAATCCACAACATCGAGGATGCATGCTGACGGCGCAGCACAGGGAGGTAAGCGATACTTGCAAGAGAAAAGGATTCAGATGGATAGATGGAGACCGCGTGTCGGAATGCTGGCACACGGCACGGTATTCTGCTTGCGGAATGGAGGGCGGATTAACATAGTGATGCTGATGGCCGCGATGGTAAGGACGATGAAGCGAGGTTAATGGCGATAATGCGGATGGCCCGTGAGCGAGGGGGATAA